>RDPX01000210.1:873833-961209 GCA_003991215.1 Morbakka virulenta
GTCTGGACATGTTAGTGTCTGCCTTCTCAATGCGATCCAAACTTTACTTTTTATCTTCCTTTTTCTCTCTTTACTTACCTTTATCTCTGTTGCTGTCATTGTTGTTGTCTGCCGGTCTTTTATTGCTTTTCAATATATATGCATCCCAGCTTGCAAGAAATATCTTGCTAACTTTTTTGCAGTTTTTTTCATCTATTACTTGATTTGCAAATAAAAAACCTATTAATGCTGACTCGATCTCTCGCTTAATCTGCAGGGTTGTATAATAACCGTGTCAATAGATCAATGTCTGTCAATTGACAGACATTGATCTAAAGTGGGCTTACGGACACTAAATATCATGTGATATTTAGTGTCCGTAAGCCCACTTTCTTGCATTCATAATATTCAGTGCCAACCGAGTAAACCTTCAAGATAGACATTGTTGGAATTCAAATAGAGATTACTGGGCGTTTGTGTCTCGCCAAGTCTTAGAATCCACATGTCTGCACGGAAAAAAAATCAAACAAAGGAGTTTTCTGTCCTTGAAAATTCAACGAGCATGCCAGTTACAAAGATAAATACCAACAACTTTTTCAATTTAAGTTCACTAATACTAAAATATTTTTTTTATTGAAATTTAAGGGAAAACACTGTAACATCCAAAGAAATAGTATAAAAAAAGATTATCAGCTTGTATTTATGCAACGTCCGAAACAGGAAGGTAAGGGATCGTTCACAAATGACGTCAACCACTTTTCACTGTTTTTAATGCCCCTCTGATCTCTTGTCAACTTTTGGATTTCTGCCCCCTCCCCCTAAAGTCGACGTCAATTGTGGGCACTTTTCCCCTGAACTTTTTCTGCAAACGAAGATAAAATATTGACACTATCTTCTTAATTTAATGGGTTTCTAACTATAAGGGGGTTAGAAATTTGAAGCAGGGGTGATAAAAGTACCTCCGAGTGAAATGTAAAACTTAAGAGAAAAAACAATTGCGTGAAATAACCTTTCAATTGAACCTCCTTTTTTTTACACTTCTGAAAAAACTTTCAATGGCGTCAAAAATATTCCCATCAAATTCTACTGGCAAGGTAAAATCGTCATCATCTCTGTTCTGTTCATCCTCTGCTTCACTCACATCATTTTCACTCCCACTTAGATTCCTGAACATACGTCCGTCATTACCTCAGGTAGGTCTGTTGTTGAATGGACACAGCAGCCAACAACTGAAGGGAGGGTACTGACAAAGTGAAAAGGTTGTTTATAAACCCCCGAGTGAGTAAAAAGAAGGCTTAAGCTTTTAGAATTATTGAATTTTTTTCAAAGAATGACGTCAACTTTCACCTTCCTTCACCCCCTACCCAAAATATTGTCAACTTCTGTCAACATTTAGTTACCCCCCTCCCCGTCTAAGTGGTTGACGTCATTTGTGAAAGATCCCTAAATCTACTTCCAGAAACTCCTTGTGACCGTTTTTTCCCACCCTGTATCACGTCATTTGGATAAAATTCAAAGTATGACTTAGTGAAACAAAAATCAATGCCAAAAGATATTCTTATCAACGATGTTCGCCGAAGAAGCAGTAAAATTATTACAAAGAGATTTTTTAACTTTGAAGTGTCGTTTACCACTTAAAAGTAAACAGACGTATGTTTCTGTTGACTTCCATTTCTGACAAAAGAAGAAAACAAAAAAATACCATTGCTGTTGATGTTGTGTACTATCAAACGATCGTCACTGAAGATGTCCAAGGACCACGCACGAGTAATTATTATTGTGCTAACTGATGACTAAAGCCCGGACAATTATGCATTTGCATAAATGCATATCTTTTTTTAGGAATATTTTCGCACAAGCTCGGATTTTCATCTTTCTTGTTGAAAGAACGCAAAGGGAGGTTTTTTTTAAATGTATAAAATGCATATGTACCCTTTTGGTTATAGGATAGTGCAACTTTCTGCATAATTTAACGTTTTTAGTGCACACTTTTTAAATACATAGAATCTTTAATGCACAATTTGACAGTAAAATCCGAAAACAAAGTGAAAAATTCGAATCTCCAGTCATTGGGTCTCTCCAATATGTACAATGCAAAGTTTGTATCTGTCTTTGTTACCAATATAACCTGATAGTTTCGTGCTGATGTAATCCGCAGAGCAGATCAACCTCACTTCTGCGTTGGTTTGTTTATTATTTAAGATGATTAACGAGCCGTTATACTTATAGTGGTTCTGGGTACGACTATTTACATTTTTAACAATCGGACCAGAATTTTAAGATGCACTTAGGACATCAAGCTTTGTGTGGATACTCGTTACCCTCTGCAATGCATAAGAGGTTGGTTATATTTAGCTATTTCCTGTGATTTTGGAGAGCTTTCAGTGTATATTTCCAGGTTTTTATCGCATATTTTGAGGTTTTAAGAGCATTTTTATGTACATATTTCCGGGCTACACTGACGACACTGTATTCATGTGGCATCTACAAAACCAGTAGCAACAAAAATTCATACAGCTACTTTCTTTATCACGTAAGACTGCTAGGCAAAAAAGCACGCATTTTGTGATATCGCATTCATTTTTTAATTAACTTATTAATATTAATTAATTTACAATCCATTAATTTACTAATGTTAATTAAAAACCCCATATGATGTAATAATAAACTCTCAAATTATGTGGCAAAAGCTTGAAATGTTGATATTTCTTAGATTAATTATCTCTGCTGGATCTTTTACCTGGGAGTGGTGACTGCCACCCATGAATTCTTACCTTAAGTTGTCCAATTTCTTAACGAAGTCTCATCATGGTAGTAAAAGGAACAACACGATGTAAAGTAGAGGTTTAAACTTAGGTAACTAAAAAGTGTATGAGTAAAAGCAAAATAAATTACAGGGGAAATTGGGATATGCATTTTCATTATGCATCTTGTACCGTGTTTGTTTGTGTAAGGCATGTGGTGATATTTGAAGGTCAATAAGTTCTTGGATTATCTGTTGTCACCTGGCGATATTTTTTGAGGCAATGAATACCACACACAAATCAAAATAGTCACGTTCCATTTTTGTGATCGTCAGTTGGAAAATGATTTTTAAGTTGATATTGAGTTGACCTTATTTTCATGCTCTAGTTTAGACTTGCAAAGACGTACAAATATGTTGTGAGCTACAGTAAAACTTGTAAGACTACCACCTGTTGGAATTCCACGATGGCAGTATCCACGATGAGAAAACAACTTGTATGAAAGGTGTTCTTTAACGATTATTCTCAATAATGGGTAATCTAAATACTTGGTAAACAAGCATGGAGTTGACGTTTCACAGTCTGATTATTATAGGTAAAGATAAGAACAAATATGACACTGCCGCATCCTTTTGCAATTATTTTTGGGCCCAATTATTGATATTTTGACGCCATTCGGAGTACGGATAGGCTTAGCGTCGCTTGGAGCAGTTGTTGGAAGGATTTATAAATGCTTATTGTCGAGAAGTGACTGGAACTAAGAGGTGATCTTAAATTAAGCAAAGATTTGACAGAATATTGGGACAGTGTTAACAACAAATAAAATTACAACTTACAAATACAAAATTGACAGCCATACAGATTTTATGGTCAGTGGCAGCTGGTAGTTAAAATATTAGAAAAACATCGTAAAAAGAAAACGCATTAACACAGGCAATCACAGTGCATATGATATAAGATATGTCGCCGTAAAAAATCCAAATTTGCCAACTTCGATTTGCATTTAACCCTTACCTACTCATGACAAAATGTAAGAAAAATACCCGAGGTATTTAAATAATCAAACACCCGATTAAATACAATACCACTAAACAACAGCTTCTGACGCTACATCTCTGGTTGTTCTTTAAGAAAAAGACAGAAAAAAAGATGTTTTATGTTACCATAGCATCGGTTTTTAGTTTTTAGTTTCAAGACGTCAGACCATAGTTGCGGAAACAATATCCGCTCGTTTCCAATTAGTTTAAAAATGACCAAAAAAGGTAGTTTGTTAAACAGTTTGTTACGTTTGAGAGTCCTGCTTAAAATAAGTTTAAAAACCCGAATATTTTCTACTAACTTTACTTCTTGGAGAAAAATTGGAAGTGGAAATCTCGGCAGTGGAACAGTAAATAATTTTCCGACATTTTCAAAACGTGGATTTTCGGCCTCACTGAAAGTGAATTCAATTTGCTTGTTTATTGATACTCTTTCTTGCACTTTCGAAACATGGCTAAAATAACACTGCCAATGATGCAATTATGACAAATTTAAAAGTTTTTTTATCATCAACTTAATGACATTGAACCATGTACAGACTAAGATTTCAAAGAACAAAATGTCCAAGGTTTGTGTCCAATAAAACCAGTACCATTGCCTTTAAGATCCTAAATATCTCTACTGCTTTTAAAGATTTACCAAATGTTATGGTACACAGATACTGAAATTTCGAACACACTAATCCGCGTGAGGTTAGTCATTGGTTACAAGACTATATCCACTATTCATAATAATTTATAAACTTTCACTCCCTATCTCATCACCAACTGCTTAACTCCTAATTTTTTTAATGATACGTATCTACTACTACTACTACTACTACTACTACTACTACTACTACTACTACTACTACTACTACTACTAACATTTGTGGGAAGTGTTAAACATTAGCGTTTGCAGAATTACTATAATTTGTGATAACTAAGTCCATTTTATATGAAAAGTGTCCCTATGTATTCACAGTTAAAGATTAATTTATTATCTGTTTGTCTGTGTTACATATTTGCTAACATGTGCTGCTAAGCCGCAGCTTAGCAGCGCATGAGCAATGATAAACTTTTTCTTTGTAGTAAAATACCGAAATAAAATTTTTGGCCGTCCATACCGTGATATTTCACATTGCTTTTAGCTNCTACTACTACTACTACTACTACTACTACTACTACTAACATTTGTGGGAAGTGTTAATCATTAGCGTTTGCAGTATTACTATAATTTGTGATAACTAAGTCCATTTTATATGAAAAGTGTCCCTATGTATTCACAGTTAAAGATTAATTTATTATCTGTTTGTCTGTGTTACATATTTGCTAACATGTGCTGCTAAGCCGTAGCTTAGCAGCGCATGAGCAATGATAAACTTTTTCTTTGTAGTTAAATACCGAAATATTGACTAAAGCTAAAAGCAATGATATTTCACATTGCTTTTAGCTTGCCTTTGCACTTCTCCAATAACAACTGTGTAAGGTATGTACACTCCTTTTTTAGGTGACTAGCAAAATAACGTAAAGAATGCAACCTTAATTGCATGTCATGGGAACTGTGAAATTAAGTAGTGAATTACCTATGTAGTTTTAGAAGTATATATCTTTCTATCCAGGGGGTCACTTACCTAAAAAAGGACACGCGCATATACATACACAAGATCTGGTCAAACAGTCTTATTTCTAAGAAATTATTCTAACAAACATGTAATGTAATACAACTATCAGTAGAAAAAGAACAAGCAACAATCGGTAATATTTGGTCATCTTCTCCGCATACGATTCAATAAACATTCAATTTGCTTATGTGTTTCAACGTCGTCCATTGGAAAGAACTCAGTATTTCAAAACATACCGCAAATATTTAACGTTTGCGCATGACACACACTACCCCTGAAGCACTACTGTAAAACAGAACGCCAGATAAATAACGCAAGTATTTACATCATTAATAAGTAAAAGGACTCGAAGCAGGCAAAAATACTAGGTAAATTCATATCCAATACAGAAATTGGCAATCGTGGCTTTCCACATCTCTCGCTCGGTTGTTGTCCTGATAAATTCAATGTTATAGATATTCATACGTCTACTAACGTGCTGTCATTTAATACTTTAAGCTTTTCGTTTGGCAGATCAAGACCAAGAAATTTTAGTATCCTTCTTAATGGTTTTTACTTGAATCCATTCTGTTCCCGCCCACTACGAAAGCTGTTTATTAACCGTGTACTCTGTTTGCTGCAACACAATATTTTCTGACGCTTATTTTTCATGGTGCTGACCTTCAATACTCTGTCCCATAGATGGGACATAGTCACCGACTACTTGTTTTCTAGAGTTGGCAAAATGATTGCAAAGTAATAGATAAAAGACAAAGGTGTGTCTCTGGGCTTTATTGTGTGGAAGAGCCAAAGTATCAAAGTCTTGATTGCCGTTACTTGGTTACGGTTCTTTATGGTTTTTGGTAGATTGTTAAGATATTCATGGTACTTTTGAATGAGGTCAGCTTTATTGAAGATGACAGTTGCACGTCCTTTTCCGGCTTCCAGAATTATCGTCCTTAGAATCTTGACAGAAGATGTTTCCTTTTTCGCGAGGTTGTCAATGGGTTCTTCAAAGGATTGAAGTGAAACCTAAGCTTTTGTTCGAACTGTGTCTGATTTACGTTTGCGAAGATCTTCGACTCCTTTTCCAACCACTAAGACAATTTTGCAGAGAGAGCCTTGGCAACCAGAAAGAAGTATAAATCTTACACAAAACGGAGTTCTTCCTTGGTGACAATGTCAACTCATTTCCAATAGCCTGACGATGGAAGAAACAGGTCCCGAAGCGTAGCTGAGAAAAAGCTCACGCCTTGTGACATGACAAAGCTTTTATGTTTATGATTTCCACTAAGTCAATAATTTTAAGGATGTTTAGGGCAAAAGTGTTAACAACAAAGACCACGAAAACAAATCTATATCAAATATATTCCAACTGAGCCTACATTTTTTTCACATATCCAATACCGTACTATAAATTACAATAACAACTACAAACAATTCCATAATTTGAAAGTCTAGTTATTTCACGCCATATATACAACTTCAATCATAAGACCGGTGTTCAAAGAGCCACATGTGTATGTACGCAAATCATAACGTGCCAAAACAAAACCGAAGTTACAAAAGTTGTAATAGACCTTTTTGTTGCATTCTAAGGAAGGAAGGCTTTGACACAAACGAGTACAACTAACAGGAGTACATCATGGAGTCAAGGGTGTGTCTGGGTTACAGTCGTACTTTTTTTTCTCAAAGGTGTTTACGGCATTAGTCATACGGAAAATACTGTCCTTCCAATTTTTCATCATAAGCTTTCAAAAAAATGCCTTGTTAGTTATTGTAATGCATTTCCAATAGTTGTTTGAATATCTTAAGTGTACAAGTCGTTATGCAAAGTAAGATTTCCCGTCAAAAATTAATAGAGAACGAAGTACTGGGAAATGTAATATTTTAGATACCAACACTCAATTTACATTCAAACCAATAATCTAATTAGAGCGCCACGATACAAAAACAAAATTGTGACATTGTAACTTTGAAATTTACCTTTTATTAATTAATTAATAATTTATTATTAATTAATCGTCATGTCGAATGATAATAAATACGCGAGTTAGGGTTGAACAAGTGCTCAAAAGTTTCTTAAATAAAACTAGTAAGTGATGGCTATCATTACTCGTATTAAAACGTCTATTTTCTTACGGTGGGAGGCAATTAGCCCTCTTTATTTCTCCTCCACTGGGAAAAACAATGAATAGCTAATATACTGATTATTAATAATAACGACTGATTAAAACTTCCCATTTTTAAGACCTGCATTTAGAAAGAGAATATTTACAGGTCGATTTAAGTGTAAATAATTATCTTAAGTAAGTTCTCGTATTGTCGAAGTTCTCTTCTAAACCTTCCTATTAAAATTGATAAACTATATTTTTAATACATCTCATGGAGTATCAAGCGAGATATTTTTTGTCCAATTTATCCTCAAGAACGAATCAAACGCTTCCATATTGTGAAACACAAACAAGACACTGTCTCTTCCACATGCCTTACATCTATTTGGTCTATTGATTTCAGGTCTTCAAATGAATGACTTTCGTAGATTTTAAACTCTGGTCTTTCCCTGTAAACTATGCGCATATCCTGAAATGATAAAAGTACATGGTTTTCAGGGGAGATTCCAAGACATTGGAGTGAAACAATTAACAAATAAAGCTGTTTACAATTGATTATAATTCTAATACTTGTACAAATTGACAAAAATGGGTCAATATCTGCTTTAGCATATCCATTCCATCAGTAGTAGATCTTTTGACTGAGGTGGGTTCTACAAACTGGGGGGACAGGAAAATATCAAGGAAAGAAGACTTTACAGCAGTCGATTTCTTATGTTGTCTGTCAGGTCATGCCTCCCTTTCAAAAATATTTTCTCCTGCAAATACAGTGGCAAACATATTAAAGAAAAAACTTCGTACTTCAACTGACAAGTAGTTCCACAAAGTGTTTTTACCAGCACAATATTTCAAATCTATTTTGTAGAAGTTTTAGGGATGTCCGTTGATAAAAACGAGCAGCCTGTTAGGATTCTGTTGCACTATTAGTCCATACATGTTGAAAAATAGCTACCCTCAATAGTCCTCTGGCGTCTTTACCTTTATTAATAAACTTTGCAGCACCTGTTTTATTTTACTTTTAAAACAGTCAAGGTCAAGTGTTACTTGATGCCCCTGGTGTATCAGATGAATTTGGTTAGGGGAGATTAATAAGCTTTTGTTTACGCTTATTGAGACTAGTTCAAATGGTGTCAAGTTGGGTAGGCTTTTAAACTCGATTGCTTTATTTTGAATTTAGCAAGTATAATTGATATAATAACTGTAATTGACAGGGGAATGGGATCACAGAGACCGCAATGGTTAACTGGATGAGAAGAACAGGAAATAGATCACGTTGGAAAAAATTAGGTGGCAGCAAGATTGCAGTGGCCTGAGTGGCTGCTGCTTGTTCTTCTGCTGCTGAACTGAGGCCGTTTACCAAGTGAAGACAAGGTTAGTGGGCTGCATTCTGTAAATTACAATCCCGTGCTATTTTTTAAAAATCAAGTTTAATTAAGGAATGCTTGCAGGTTCTATGCAAAGTAAAACTTACCTATTTTCCTGTTACCTTTCAGTTCTCTTAACCTACTTCCACAACAATTAAGTTAAATCATTTCCTTTCCATAGCCATTTCAACTGCTTTAGGGCTATCCATTTATTACGTTCGCATGGAATTGGCCATTTTTCGACACCCCCTTCCCCGTTGTTCGCACCTGTTTGCAGGCAAGTAACCCCCTTGCGAACGTACGTTATACTTTTTTTGACCGTCGTTGGTAGTTGCCATTTCGATAAGTTAAAAATTATGTCATTGATTCTTCTTTTATAAAAGCTCGCGTGCATAAATTTGAAAAGTTTGTTGTTGTGAGAAATGAAAGCAATTATAATTAGATACAAGCCGAATACAAACTGTAATTCTATATATATAAAAAAATAAATGTGTGAAAACACCTGTCTTTCGTTGTCACTACTTTGTGAAAACAGTATGCAAAACATTTATTTAATGTAAACGTTCTTACCACTCCCTTCTCCGTTCGCTTTTGTTTGCTTTTTAGGATACCCCCTCCCCCTTAGTGCGAACGTAATAAATGGATGGCCCCTTTCTTTCCGCTTTAATAGGGCCTTCTGAATTTAACATTAGATGAGAAGTTTTGAAAGAAATACAGCATTTAAGCATGCAAATATATAAGTATTTATACATGTTGTAGTATAAAAAAAGTCATCGGCTTCAAACTTCCATCTTATCTAGCAAGGTTCTGAAATTCTTAATTTTTAAAAGTCCAAAAACAAAACAAGCAACCCCTGTGCTATTTCGAGCAATTACGTTTTTCATGTACAAACGATTTTTTCATCATTTTGCTAAACACAATCCTAATTAATACACAACTTGTTTATTCAACCAAAAAACGCAACTGACTCTAAAAATACTAAAATAATCATGATATCTAGTCAAAATAATTCAACAAACAATCGAAAATAATAGAGTTCTTCTGTAACCATTTACAGTGCTCGATGGAAATCCAGAGCGAATACAAGGTAAAAGAGAAAACTCAAAACTTGTGTGTAGAACTTAAAGTTTCGTGTCTTACACTCATCAGCTTTACTGGTTAACCAGTGTAGCTGATGAGTGTAAGACACGAAACTTTAAGTTCTGCACACAAGTTTTGAGTTTTCTCTTTTACCTTATCTGGTCAAAATAAAATAAAAGTGACTAGTATAGAAATTAATGATAACTTACCATCGAATTTTTATCTGAAACCAGAAGGACAAACATGTCACAATGACGCGGATTTAGAATACAGAGAAATGTTGTCTGTAGGTCATCTGAATAGAAAGTCCGAACATTTGGACTGAATTTGGCAGCTACAGTCCTTAAAAAGAGAACAAATAATACACGTGCAAACGCAACAAACAAATATATTAATAAATCTATACCGTCTTTATTACAAAAGAAATTGTTCGGGGCCACATTTGTGAGACCAACACACACAAAACTACCCACTACCTCTTTCCACCAAGTAAGGCTTTGATGACAAACAGACTATTCATAGTAACAATATTCTTAAGTAAATAGAGAGAACAAGCCAACCAAATCAACATATATTGCATCAGCTACATTAAAATCTTAGACTATAAATGCAGAGAGTTGGGAAGGGTATTGTGGGTTAAATACATAACTGGTATATTCTTATGAGTAATAAAAACGTATCGCAAAATGCAAGAACAAGACTTGAATGAAGAGAAACAGAATGACTAACAGTTAGAAGGTCTTACCTAGCAATGCAATTTGTCAGGCCACCTATACACTTAAAGAATAACACAGAGCCAACACGAACTACAGCAACCATAGCAAAACTAGGATCAGCAACTCCAAAATACAGTCAATGAATCCTCAGATGAGGTGAAAGGTAAGAATTTGGTGAGACTTGTCACATTCAAAAACTGTCATTACAAACGTTACAGTCTTCAACCATCACATTCGTATATATCAGGTCAAATATTGTAGACCAGTAACAGCCGTCCATGTGTCTGAGTGTGCTCATTTAATTTAATTTTAAAAGCGTTATTTTCCGTCTTCCGGGTTTTTGTACCTGGTTGTCATTTGCTATGCATTTTTATATTCCTTGTCCTTGTTTGAGAAAGTAAGGCACATGACCAGCAACCCAATACACTTAATTTACCCAGAAAAAAAAGCCTGTTGGTGGGTTTCTGTTATTTTTTATGAAAATAGAATGGTTGCTAAAGAAGCCAAACAAAACGTCGACACAAGAAGAACAGCGTACAACTTCACAGTTTGTGGAATTTAACGTGCTGTGTTTTCGTTCAGTGGTCATCAGCGTATCAGACAGTTCAAGAATGTCGAAACGGTCTCACTGGCACCAATTTGGAAGAAAATTAAATTACTGCATTCACTAAATGAAGAATCCCACATAAACTAATATGGCGAGAATGTGAACAATGTTTACTCTGCATTTTGTATACTGTTAATATCGTTGCACTTTGATACTGATCCATTAAAAACAATATTTTCACCAGCGTTCAAATTTACTCTGTGCCACCTGATATTTCATTGCAGCCCTTAGGGCGTCCAGGAAACCAAAATTGGAACGGAAAGAATAACATTATTTAGTATAAAAACGCCCCCTGATTGTGGTATGCGAGAATGACGACGAACGATGATTATAGAACAACGTAAAAAAAATCGAGTGTTTCCGCGAAAGTTTCCACATTTTAAGGTGTACTACAGATAGATACTAACCGTTGTGTTTATTTTCAGTGTTCCTTGTGAGGAAAATTTCTATCCTTGTGATGGTTAGCTTTATAAATTACAAGGATTATACTTTCGATCATCAAAAACGTCTTAAGGTAATGCCTAACCCAAAGTTACAGAAACACGTAGGAAGAGAAATCAATATTACACAGGAGAAATCTTGCCCTATATCTTAAACTAGCATCGTAAGCACCATGGTTTACAGACGAATCCTGAGTGTCCTGAATGGATACGTTAAACAATGAAATAGTAGAAAGGGCGGAAACACAAAGACGTCTGATCAAAACGATTACAAAGCGTCAAATGTCATTTTTTCACCATAAATGTAGAAAAGAAAAGCTTGAATACATGGTCAGTACAGAAAAGTTTGAAGGATAGAGAGCCCGTGGCAGGCAAAAATGAGGTTATGATGCCAGTGTGAAAAGACAGACAGGCCAGTTTTTGACAGAGAATAGAGTTGCTAAAAGTACAAAAACTGAGAAATATGGGTGCCATGATCATCGACATCCGTAAACATGAAATGTAGATAGATAGATAGATAGATAGATAAATAGATAGATAGGTGGCTAGATAGATAGACAGATAAATAGATGGATGGATAGATAGATAGATGGATGGATAGGTATATATTTTAAATATACTACCCTTGTTGAGGAACTTCGACCAACAGTTTTAGGGCCAGGTAGTAAATAAGCTCTGGCCGTTGGAATACAGCTCTTGAAAACTAATCAGAAAGAGATACCACTGGTTTTGGGTAGGATAACATAGGTCTCGTCTGGGTTAGGTCTGGTTGCCTGATGCTAAATGAATATGTATTGTTTGGTAGTATTGGAAGCTGTCTCCTATCTCAAATCGTCTTTTCTCCAGTTAGCTGGGTGTGCTAATCAATAGGGAAACTTCCAATCAACAGTGTCTGAAAGCTGAAAATTAACGTGGGCACCGGGCACTCATTTCCAAAGTATATGACCATCTAAATCTAAAAAGGTCATTAGTATTCCTTCTTATTTGCACAGTTGAGATAAAAAAAGAAGTAAAAGAGTTACAAAGTGTAAATATACGCTTACCCCAGTACAAGACGCTTTTGGGAGGGCTGTAGTGTACTAAATGCTTCCATTATTTTTGAATCAATGGTTTCAAGGTCAAAGACAGGAACAAGATGTAAAAGCATCTTCATTGACATAAAGCTGGCAATCTACAAACACCATTGAAAGCACAAAAACATATTAAATCAAACATATTTAAAAAACATGCATTTACAATGTTACCGGATTTCAATTAATGTGAAGCAATAGGAATGCAAAACAAATGTCGCAGTTTTTCATGGAGTCAATCCTTCGACTCGGTCACCAGTTATACCTCTCATAAACACCCATAGGAAGGTCTAGCTTGGCTAATAAATATCATTAAAGGAAGTTTAGTCAAAATAGCCAAATGTGAAGCAGTAAAGCGTTTTATCTGTTATCCAGTTGAAAGACGCTAACCTACACTCTACAAAATGCCTCAAAACGTCCTTAGATTACTGCCAAGTCAGGATATAAAAAAAAAGACAATAGAGCACGGCTATATATATATGTGATATTATTTAACAGCGCATTTCGTTTATTAAAAGATAAGGTTGTTGCTTGACTTTTCCATCCAGCTTGGGGTACGTTCCGCTTTCTTCATGATGTGTTAAGTTCAAATCAATTTTTCAGTTTATTTTATCACGTTTTTGCCCGAGATGTCTACAGTCATCCATGCAAGCACTTTTGCGGACTGAATATCAACGAGATATACAGTCCTCTTGGGTCGCATATGGGCAAATATTCCAGTCATTAGTTGTCATAGAAGTTCGAAGTTCAGCAAAAGTGGCGCTTTAATGGAGTTTTCAAAACTATAAATCATTATTGCAACCATATCTTTCACGTAACTGTACAGTTCGTTCCTGGTATTCCTATCGTTGGTCATCACATTCGAATCACGCATATACGGGACTCACACAGAATGAAGGAAACTGTGAAAAGATTATACTATTTTTACAAAGTCCTTGCCCTCCATGTATTTTGGAATCAGTTAATTTCGCCTTGGAAGGGAAGTCGTCGTTTTAAAGGAGGCTCAGTCCTATATGTGTGACGGATGTGATGTCCATGACAGGAATCTGGGAAAGAAAGACGGTCTCAGATGAAAAATATAATTGCAAAAATGATCTGGTTAAGAACGAGCACCAGTATTGAGGTGGTAGAGTATGTGGCCATGACGGTCATTGGCACTGGTTCAAATCCAGCTCGGTGCACACATACTTTCCACTGTTCTATATAATTATCTCTATTCTGTCGCTTCTTTATTTATTTCAATTTGAAACCTTACAGTAAGGCCTAAGTATTTGAACCCAGTCAGTTTTTTGATCAGTGTTCTCCTATTACTATTAGTATATTCCGTAATAGGCCAGACTCATACCAAGCATGGAGTACCTAAATTCAACTTTTTTCTCATTATTGTATATCTATACACACTGTCTTTGGCAGTAGCATCCCAAACTGCAGGGGAAGAAAAACAGGCAAAAACTGACGTAACTAAAAGATTGCATTCAAACCACAGCATCACGCTAAGAAATGATGATTTAAAGTCTCCATGAATGAACATTATCAGCAATTATTTTAGTAATCTGAAGACGTCATAACAGATAACACAGTTGGGGCCTTCTTTTATGACTGCCATTTTCTAAAATTTGATAATTCTAGATCGCAAGTATTAAAAAATGAAACATGAATAGCCACAGTCTAATCTCGTATTCTGAACCATGTTAGGCAACAAAAAAACAACCCCAAGTACGAAAAGCGTATCGTCTCATTCTACTTAAGTGCATTTAATAGCTGAACTCTGTAGTAAATAAACTCATAACGTCTGACGAGTGGATTTTCAGCAATGCTTGACGTCACCTACATCCATTCACAAATGATGTTTTGCACATTTTATTAACCGTTTCTTTTAGATTGTTTACCGAAGGATTATTATTATTATTATTACAAGTACTTCCTGTAAAGAAGTAGTGCACCATGAATTTATCAATGTCCAAGATAATCAAACACATCTGTGTCCCTCTTTGTCTATCTGTCTATCGTTAAGCTTCTGTTTAAAAATATGGACATATTTGTACGATAAAAACAACAGAAAGAAAAACAAAAACCAAGAAGTTAAAAAATTGCTGTTAATTTGAATCAATTTACTGTATTTTACCTTGGTTTCCCCTGGTCGAATAAGAGATACTATTTTACCAAGATCCCATCCGCCAATTAATGAATTTCCAGTACTTTCTTTTCTACCATCTGTTGCTTTTCTCTTGGTCTTTCTTCCATGAAACTCTTCATCCAAGTTATCTCCTAGAAGAATCTCGTACCAGATGAGGTCTCTCCAGCAGTTACTGAGGCAGGAACTAACGGTGTCTTTAATTCTCTTTCTGACCCGCGTTATTTCATCTTGAATAAATTTCGTATCTTTAGCTTGGTAACTTTCGGTAATAACGTCACCGTTTGAATATCTTTCAAAGGATAAATTCGGTCCACAAGACGAGTCAGATTCACCGGATGCTGATCTTCTTAATGTAGTAGCTACTGGACTTCCCCTGCTACTGAGCACTTTAGTCGCTTGAAAAAAATTAAGAAATAGTAAGGTGTAAGTGTAAAAATTGTGAAGAAGCTCAATGCTCTCTCAATATGACTGATTAACAGAAAAATTTATCTTAAAACTTCGGGCTTCAAAATCGGGCTAACGTTTTACTATAGTTACCGTACTCGTTGAATTTCGGGAGAAATATTGCTTATTCTAATATTTTTCCGCATTGAAAACGAAAAATAAAATCTTTGTTATTACTTACTTTTATTTATTTTTGCAATTTCTTATCATTACAGGGGTAAAAAAAAATTAATTATGCACTCTTTTCACGAATTTCTTTGCCGTCCATGATAGTTGGGACCAGCTGACTTTGCCATAGAAAAGAAGACGTAGTTCTGTGTGACGCCCTGTTCTTCATGCATGATTAAAGTGAGATACCCAACGATAGGAAATGGCACAAATAAGTGAAAAATACGGTTCCAAAATGATATGGCTGAGAGCGTAGCGCCGATAGCCCAGGTGGAAGGGCAAGTGGCAATGATAGCCATAAGCGCTACTTCAAACGCACCACAACGTATGCATATTTTTCACTTTCCGGCAATGATAACAGTTGCTGACAGTTCCAATTACCCTTGTTTCGGGCTTCTTGAGTAGCACCAATGTCCAGTTATAGTTGTCGGCATTTTCCAACAGTGCTTAAGGAAAAAAACTGGTTTAGAACAAAACATCGGAACGTGTTCAATTGTTAATTCCACCTAATATTTTAAAGAAATAGTGTACTTGTTATGTGCCAGTAGGCTTGGATTTTCCTTCCTTTCAGTTGTCAACTTTCTTGTCCTTCTTCTCCCCAAGTTTAAAAACACTAAACCCTCCAACACAACAAGTGCCTTAAACACCGCTCTTGAAATGCCATTTCAGCAATCACCCTAATTTCTTCATTTAGGAATTTTAAAGGGACAAGTAGCCATCTTCGCTATTATCTTTTCATGACAGAAAGACGTTTCGATGTATGCATGCTTCAATAATAGAATTCCCTCTTATGTTCAAACACAATGCAAAATGAAAGTCAAGTAATCTGCTCTACGCTTGTCCAGAGTCAGGTTGTCTAGAGACAAAATTACTTTGAATGTAATTATTCAAAAATAAAATCAAAAGAAAAAAGAGAAGCTTGTTATGACAAAAACAAGATTGTTAAAAAATTTCAAATGCACAGAAAAAACCTATATAATTTCTATTTTGAATGTCGCGTCTACCAAGAATCAGAAACGCGGCAATCCGCAAGGAACTCGGAGCGGAGAAAACGATTGTTGATGCAATCCAGAAACGACGTATGCGCTATTTCGGCCACGTAAACCGCCACGATATAAACAGTGACCTGTTACAAGTCTACAAGGGAAATTTCACTGGTAGAAGACCACCTGGGATGGATCGATCAAATTCACAAAGATACTGGGCTCCCAATTAAGACTGCTGAGAGAAGGACAATAGACAGGCAAGATTGGCGTAGAAGGAACGCAGAAAGAGGAAGGGGCAAACACGCCTGAGCCTTTAAGTCAAGTAAGTCAAGTAATATTTTGTTATAAGCGTTACTGTTCCCGTTAAAATTATTTAATATAAGTAAAATACATGGTTGGAAAAATTACTCGTGAAGAACAAGCACTGAAACAGAGTTGGCAGAGATTACGACCTAAATTGACATAGGCACTGCTTCGAAACCAGTTCGATGCATCTTTATCTTTCATTTTCCTGCTGTTCTTGCTGTTTGTCAATCTAATGAGGCCAAATTACTCGTGCTTTCAAGGTCACTGTAAAAACTGTGTAGTATACAATGAAGGGAGAACCAGCGGATGAATAAAATTCAAAAGGAGAAGACGAACCTCATACCCTAAAGAACTAGATGAAAAACTAAAGTAATAGCAACATAAGCTTAATGCTTTGCACCTTGCTGTAAATTTTACTTTGTTTAAAGAAATGCTTTGAATATGATACAATCTGAAAATGAAAATTTATGCACAGAGAATTTTGTACGTTGACGAAGATAATCTGTTTCAGATAATATTCCAACGCAAGAAGCAACGTAGCTCTCCCACATTTACGAATATTGTACAGCTCAAATAAAGCTGGCATAGTTCTCTATAGATTTGGTAGATAATATGAATGGAACTCCCGTGTTTTTGACAAGGTGTCAAATAAATTTAGCATTCAAAAGGAAGTTTAAAGCTGTGTCATTGGAACCTTGGGTCAAAAAAAGTTTACATCACAGTAATTCGTGCAGTGTAAGAAGCACGAAAAGTTCTTAACCCTCTTGACATTTAATAAAAAACAAAACGATCTTTTAAAGTTCTTGTTATTTGAGAAGTATCTGTGTTCGAACCCCCAAAAAGACATTGAAAATTTAATGAACGTATGGGTCAATGGAATTTACTTGACAAAATTACTGCGACCACCACAAGCCTGTCCATGGCAGTTTAGGCAACCTTAGGTTTTTAACATTAGAGCATACAAGCCAAGCGCATTCTAAAAAACGTACCGGTGAGCGACGTTCCAGGTGATTGTATCTCAAAATCCCAGGCATCTGATGTCAGAATCAATAAACCTTTTAGAGGTATTGTAGGAACATCCATTTATAACGGATCACAAAATCTGGCTCATGAAAAAGGGTCAACTTGGATTATAGGATAAAAACACCAACAATGCTGGGTAACTTATCTTGGGTGGAACAGGTCATTAAATACCTGCAAAATATACCACTAATGATAAGGAAATTGTTTGAACTATGTGCTGTAGCCTGGCAAAAGAGAGATTTGACGTTTACCACCAGCACATCCTGGACCCTATCAAAACCAAAATTAAAGAAACAATGGAGGATGACGATGGGCAGCTCAATCCCTGAATTTCATATTTGATTGCTGCGTAGTGCTTTTCACCCAAGAAACAAGAAATGGCACTTTTATTTTAATTCTTCCCAACCTCACATTTTTGTATTCATCGACTTCTGGTCTGAATTAAGAAACATAGTTAATTTGGTTAGCTTAGATTAGAAGACTTTCAGGTTCTTATTTCAATCATGTTATATGTTGTTTAGTTGTAGGAACAATCACTTTTCATTTGAAAAATACATTTAATGCAACATTACCAAATTTTTACACCAAATTCATGTCTAGTGAAATTTATGACGGATAAATTAATGAACATGGAGCATAAGATGCAATTTTAATAGCAACGTAACAAGGGACTAGGAAACAAAAGTAAAAGAACTTACAGAACAAAGAATGGGAAATTGGGTTAAGTATACATTATGTTCTTGAGAGAACTGAACAAGTACTGGGTTTAAATGGGTTTGACTAAACACTCAAACGCATAATGTGAAACTTTTAGTACTTAATAGCAACAAATAAATCAATACCTGTACTAAACGCTGATTGGTTTGAAGATAATACGCCATCAGAACCACCACTGGGGATATTATGTTCACTCTTTGCAGAAGTCGATATTTCTTTTGGAAAACTGCCTGGCCATGTTGGAACACGAACTGGAACAGCTGTTACATTTACCAAGGGATTTGCATCTCCTTCAGGGATGTCATTTTGCTCCCCACTAGTAGCCATCGTAAATCGTACCCGTGGTTTAGTGTAGTCTAAAAATGCAAAGGGGGGTAATATAAACATTTATATTTTGGGTAAACAACAGTTAATTTCAAAGACAAGCAAATCAGATGTGCAATGACGATAAGCCGTAGTAACTATCATTACCATCTTGATGACAAGCCACATTATGCTTTCCAGCCTTAATGACTTATTATGTCAGTTCAGTTGAGGTAAGTTACGAACAAGAAAAGAATCGAAATCAGTTGAGAGGAAGCTCCCTGTACATCCCTGCTGAAGCTTTTGAGCGGGCAAAAAGGGGAATAATTTTACACCTCTAAAATTTTCTGCCAGATAATTCCGGTGCTTTCGGTACAGAAGATAATTCCGGTACAGAATTTTTTTTGGGCCGGGGATTGCAATGCGACTATTATCATCCATAGTGTAGTGAAGTACAATGACGACAGCTGAAAAAAAGTTCTGTGTAGTGTAGAACCATTATTAAAACTTATTGGCCCTGAGTGACAAAATTTGTGTTGGAATATTCAGCGTCTTGTTCCGTTAACTACTCATTATTCCTCATTTTTGGTTTGCTTGTATCTGGTTTTTGTATCAATATTTCTCGTAACTCGCACAATTGTATATTGTTGTATTTATTTTACCTGAAAACGTCTACAGTGTGTTCATCTTTCCTGTGGAAATCCAGAGGAAAACTTACTGTGTCAAATGTCTTTTTAATAGTACAGATACGACACTTTCTATGGACCTCATATGATAGTTGGTTAAAGCTCAGTTACTGATCTATATGTACTCGCTGCTTGTACAAAAGGATCGACATACTACTTTTCTTATTTAATCGTACTATGTCAAGAAACAGATTAGAAATAGATTGTTAACAACTATGATAGCAATAAAGGTAGTACTAAGGTGCCTTTCTCCTACTTCTCGTGCATTTTATTCTGTTGTAAATGCAGTCCTTTCAGCCTGCATGTAAATTCCCAAGATAAACACCTTTGAGATTCAAAAATACGACGCCAAGAAATTCCATAGTGTGTCGAAGTAACGCATTATTTACCACTGAATTATAGAACCTGAGACTGACGTTATTTCCACATTCAATAACGGAACGGATAACGATAGTAGATATTGGTATAACATTAACAAACTCTAAGTCAATTTCTCCGTCTTCATTACCTTTTATACAACCCTCTAATTTAAGACTTCGTGGTACATGCTTAAAAATTTCCTTACTGTCTTTCTCTTCTTTCAGATGTTTTATTATACAATTTTGCATCTTTTCACAGAGGTCTGCTTTCTTCATTCAAATCCGTTGTGCAGCAGCCTCAAAATCACTAAGTACAGTGTTTGATAAAAGTTTTTACTGTCATTTGCAGTGATTAGGCACAAAAAATCCTTGACGTAAGGTAGTTTATCAAAATGTCTTTTATCAAATAGGTCGAAAGGTGTGTAAAGGATCGATCATATCTGATTGAAAATAACTTGATAATGTATATGGTACATTCGTCACATCAATAAAAGGTGCCAGCGTAAAAGGGATTTCTGTTTTTTCTTAGGCACCCTTTTACCTTTTGGGGTTCTTTTAGTTTGTATGATTTATCTTCAGCTAGGTTTGCTAGGCGCAGCAAGTAAATTCCCCATTTGCCTAAAGATGATTTTATTGCTCCAAGTTTATGCGGTATCCACCGTTTTAGAAGATTTTCTCGATTTACAGCTGACAGATAAAAGGTCCATTGCACCCTTGTACAATTGCATGTAACTCAAGAAGTTGATGATGTTTTTTCGGCGGTTTTTGGAATAAGTGAAATAAATGAAAGACATTTCATCGATTGTGTCTGAAAGAGTATCTTCAAGAGCATTTGTGATGGCTAGCTCTAGACGACGAGGAATACACCAAATACCAAGCAAGGAAAATCTTTTTGTAACATTGCTTTAACACTGTTCTTGTTTGCACTGTTCACTGAATTCTCGTCGAATGTGAAGCCAATTAACTTGTTGGATCCTGTCATTGCAAAGGGAGTTAAAACTATCTTTAATAGCAGCGGTTAGTCCAAATGCCAATTGACTATTCAAGTAATTCATTTAAAGAAATGCTACTTTTACTTCAACACTTTCAAAGCCACGTGGCAATGAATACAAATATAGAGCGAATATTTTTTTCCTCAGCAAAGTCGTCGTTTACCCGTCACACAAAACGCTATACAGTTAAATCAGAATTCAATTGTTGTTCGATTTCTTCACAACAGCAATCAATAAAGACGCGACAATACCAATCTGTTTGATAAGCTGTTCCCGTGTCTGCATCATGCATTTGTTCAAGTTTCAAGATGTCTTTATGTTCCGTCATTGAGGGTTGTTTTTTTTTTACAAACAGACTACTTCAAATTTGCATTTTGTTCTTTCTGTATGAATTTTGTCCATCGTACCTACTCCTGCGATGATATCTGTGTTTGCAGTTTCAAATGCAGACAGTGATTTGACACACTTAAGAAGAAGAGTTCCTTCAATTTTAGCTAAACGTTAGCAACAACAAGGTGAAAATTGCATTTCGTATGTTCTTAAATTGTCCACGTTTTGTAATTTTGTGATCCTTTAATAAATACCTCATTTAACTTTGGTAGGTTCTTCGTTTCTGCCTCATATTTTGTAGAAATAGTAAACTTTATATGATCTACCTTTCCAGTTTTATCCATAGTGTACGACAACCATATTTTACGAGTATTTGTACGAGTTGAATATATTTCTTCCTTTTGTTTGGTGTCATTCCTGGGAGTATGTGGCTACTCCTTCTTCGATGACTTAAATTCTTGCGGTCTTACCTTAAATGCCTTGAAAACACCCTTTTGTTTCTTCTTAAAAGATTTCTTTTTATCTTCTTGAGTACCTCCGCATTACAGATTTTACATAATCCCACTCTCTTATATTGTTCAATGTAACCTGTTGTTAGCGGTGCTGGAACTACACAGATGTTGCACAAACCTAACCAACATTTTATGTAAACATATTTTCTATTTTTTCCTGACAAAATGTACATTTACTTACATGTTCCTCCATGTTTTACGGTACAGTCTCATACAAGATACACTGAATTATTTAACTCTTAATCAATAAACGAAAGGCTTACAGAGTTGAAGAGGAAAAGAATAAGATTAAAAAAAGATAAAACAATGACTTTACAGGGGAATCGAAACTGGTTCAAAACATTGCTCTTTGGTGTGTTAACTGGCGCCAGGCATAAAACAGTATTAAAACTACTTCCTTTTTTAATGTATGGTCTTCTTTTATAAATACGTGTAAGCAAATATAGAAATAAGTCTTTTATTAGTAAATGGAGGAGTATCATTGAGCCAGCACTTCAAAATAGATAAATGGTTGTTAATATTAGCCTATATTAATTTATAATTCTTTAAACCTTTAAACAGGAATTATATTTAAACCCTTTCCTACACACACACACACTCATATATATATATGGCAGGGGTTTTAAGTTGATTCTTGCCTTAGCAGATTTGTTTTAATACAAGTTTTATTTCATTAACTCAAAAAACATTATACGATCGAAACTTAACATGTAGAAATGCAAGGGGTTTTGTCTAACATAATTGTACGAGTTGATAAACAAACTTTGCCAACGATGAAGGATATTCAGGGAAACGTTTCTTGAGTGAAGGAAATAAAACTTGTATTAAAACAAATCTGATAAGGCAAGAATCAACTTGAAAGTAAAACTTGCATATTAGATCATTACAACAAAAGCTCGCCTGAGAAAATGTCCGTCAAGAGCAGTTTTTGACCGCACAAATATTGTTTCTGGCCGAAAAAGGTTCGGTTTCCGGCGTCTATAGCAAGTTCTATACTTTGCACGTACATTTCAGCCAATAAAACAGATTCACAGGGTGTCAATGAAATACTTTATTGAATTTCAAAAATCGATGCAGCTTAGAAAAACATGAAAAGTGTAGTCTCGTTTTCGTTTATGTTTAAATTTACCAATACTAAGCAAATAATATTATCTAAGTAGCACAATATAATTCAATGCAATCATCTTTAAAGTGTTTTACACATACTCAAAGTTTAGTCATGTAATTGCACACCTGATGTCACACTGGTGTAACGGTTTTCAAAAGCCAGTAGTTAAAATATAAAGCGTCATAAGTAAACAAATGCTAATCTGTTGACTTCGTTCATGTTTTCGAAGATAGAATTAAGAGAAAACGAAGTCAATAAAAACATAAAAAGTTAGGATTAACCTTACGTACTACAATGGGTTCTAGCCTTGCTAAGCGCAAACCTTATGAAGAACAAGTTTAAAGTGGCTCAAAATATTGCTACTGCACTTTAATGCCTGCTACAAGACTTCTAGTATTACGCAACACAAGGTCTCAACAAAGTACGGAGTCGTTAAACTATTTCGTAAAGGCTATGGTTACCTGTATTAGAAGAAAGCAGTGGAAAAAGCAAGAAGAAAAAATCTAGCTGAGTTAAGGCAGTGCACATACTTGGTTGGGTAAATTCTTCCGACTGACTGCTGGAACCACCACCACCACCACCATCAGATACAGATGTCGTTCTCTTGCGCATCCTCTTTAAGCTACTTGTCTGGCCAAATAATGACAGTCGCGGATAAAACTCTCTCCTGCTTGTCAACAAGAGAAGAAAATGAACATTGATAACTTCGTTGTCATCAGTTTTACAATGAGACACCACCACTGTGCCATCAAAATCAACACCATCTCGCCAAATGGTAGACATCTTTCTTATTTCCATTGCTGTTTGTTCTTTGTTAGTTGTGTACATGCAACTAAGTAAAGAATTCGTTGCCTCGACGTCAGTATCTGAATTGCATTTTTTCCTTTTGACAACAGTAAAATCGTAGCGCTTGGCATTGAGGCTTAGATAATGATAAACCTCTGATGATGACAATCCTGGAGAGCCTGGCACGCTAACAGTACCTGAAATGCAAATAAAATGAAGAAATTAGATCGGTTAGTATCCAGTAATAATCAATGTTAACTAGCACTTACAAAGGGTTTCTTGTTGGTTTCCAAACCTTGGGTCTAGATACTAGGCAGCTTTGGACTCATTTTTTGCAATAAAACAAATAATACGTAAAATGTAATATCCATCCCACTTACACAATTAAAGCTGAAGAGTATGATCACAGGAACATAGAATAAAAATAATTATAGGGTCAATACAGGTACACCAAAAATGTAAAAGGAAAAAACCAGCCTTCTGCAATCACCACCATATATTCATTAAAGGAGATTTTCTACTGGTTATTTTATGTATTAAAGACCTATATACCTTTTCATTTAACTTTATTAAGGTTTATGATCTATTCTTTTAGCCTTGAGATTATCTAACAATGTAAAGTGCCTACACACATACACACAATGACTCGTAACTTATGTAACCAAAAATATATCTTAACCTTGGTGTAACCAATTTTACCTGTGCAACTAAAATATCCAGTTTTCAAGTAAACTTGACCTTTACGGTTAGAGGTATGCAAAGTTCATCATTAATACCTTAGTTTGCCAATGTTTTATATTTTGTGAGATACATTAGATAATTATTAGTATAACGTTTAGAGCGGGAAGCAGCAGGTAGTGTACAACTATCTTAAAAACAAAGTAAGGGACTTCTGAGGAGGAAATTCCATAGAAATATAAAAGGTTTAGTTTTATTTATTTGGCATAGAAGGATCTTGCAAGAAAAGCTTAACGTAAACGCTTTGGTCCAAAAGAAAAACCGTATTCGCTTAATTACTACTAACCATCTGAAGCATCGATTTTTCAGCAAGGCAATACATTTACTACATTGTAAAATGTCATTATGAACCAAAAATGTAAATCTGATAAAAATGTAAAAAAAAGATATGTTGTCATTAGTGAGCACTTCATGAGTTTCAGTTTGCTGATCATCATACCCAACATATTGCTAAAAGGTTAGTGAGAGAGAAATGAGTTAGAATTGTGTAGCAGTTTCCTGTATAGGCACCAAATGGGATAAATATGCAAAGGATTCAGTTTCTTCATAACTTTGGCAAAGAAATTGTAAATGTCCAAGGAAGTTTAAGTAAATATTTGAATCATACATTAATACATACACAATTATACAAACATATAAATATTATAGTATATTAAAAACATATGTATTTATAATATACTATAATATTTATATGTATATAACCGAAAGAAGTGATGACAAGCTTCAGACTCTGTAGTCTGAATGTGGGAAGTTTGAGAGGTAGATCTGGTGAAGTAGCAGAGTTTCTTGAGCGAAGACACATTGATTTGTGCTGCATCCAAGAAACACGATGTAGAGGAAAATCTGTAAGAATGATAGAAGGGAAATAGGCAACATGCAAGCTGTTTTGGATTGGTAATGGAAAAGGCACAGGTGGTGTAGGTATCTTTGTTGCAGAGAAATGGATAGACAAGGTGATTGATGTCAAACGCATAAGTGATCGAATTATGCTGATTAAACTGATGATAGGTGAGACAATCTTCACAGCAATATCAGTGTATGCACCACAATGTGGCTTAAGTGAAGAAGTCAAGGATGAATTCTATGACAGTCTCATTGCAGTCACTGGTAAGCTGGCAGAGAAAGAAATTGTTGCTATTGCAGGTGATCTAAATGGCCATGTTGGAAGAACAGCATCTGGGTTTGAGGGAGTCCATGGAGGAAATGGATATGGTGACCGAAATAAGGAGGGTGAAAGAATTCTAGAGTTTGGACTTGCCATGGACATGTTGGTGGCGAATACTATTTTTAAGAAAAGGGATAGCCATCTGGTAACCTATGAGTCTGGGACAGCTATGACTCAAGTGGACTACATTTTGGTAAAGACAAAAGACAGGAAGTATTTGCAAGATGTAAAAGTGATACCCGGTGAAGAATTTGTGACCCAGCATAAGCCAGTAATTTGTGACTTCAGGATTAAGAAAGTACATAAAGTGAAAAGAAAGTATATCCCAAGGAGAAAGGTGTGGAGACTAAATGATGGACAAGTAAAGCAGGCCTTTGAAGATCAAGTGAATGGAATTGTGGGAGCTAGTCCAGGAAAAGACCTACGAAGTGTAGAAGAGCAATGGGAGAAGATCAAGGATACACTTTTAAAAGCCACAGACCAAGTCTGTGGCTGGACAAAAGGGCCTCCACGTCATAGAGTGACATGGTGGTGGAATACTTCTGTTGAAAATTATGTGAAAGAGAAGAGAAGGCTGTGGAGTCAATGGAAAAAGGGGTTAGTTAACAAAGAAAGGTATCTGGAGGCCAAGAGAGTAGCTAGGCAAGCAATCTACAAAGCAAAGATGGATGCCGAGAAAAGAAGGTTTCCAGACATAATGTGTAGAGATGACCAGAAGAATGAAGTATTCAAGATAGCTAAGCAGATGATCAAGACTAATCAGGATATCATTGGAGAAAAGTGTATCAGGAATGATGATGGAGAACTTGCAACAAGTGAACTTGAAAAGAAGAATGCCTGGAAGTGCTATTATGAGAGATTGTTGAACACAGAGTTTTCTTGGGATAGAGAAAATCTTGGAAAGGTAGAAACAGTATCTGGACCAGCCATTTTCATTGAGAAAGAAATGGTGAGGGAAGCTGTAAAGAAAATGAAGAAAGGCAAAGCAGCTGGTCCTTCAGGAATTGTGGCAGAGATGGTCAAAGCTGCAGGTGAAAGAAGTATAGAGATGATCACTGATCTAACAAATCAGATCATAAGAGATGGTGTCATTCCTGAGGACTGGGAAATAAGTACAATTATCAATTGTTACAAAGGAAAAGAAGAAGCTCTAGAAAGAGATAATTACAGAGGATTAAAGTTAATGGACCAAGTCCTGAAAGTTGTTGAAAGAGTTATGGAAAAACAAATTAGAATTGAAATAAACATTGATAACATGCAATTTGGTTTTATGCCTGGACGAGGAACTATTGATGCCATTTTTATCCTTAGACAAATGCAAGAGAAGTACCTTGGGAAAAACAAGAAGCTGTACTTTGCCTTTGTGGATTTGGAAAAAGCCTTTGACAGAGTGCCAAGAGAAGTTGTTTGGTGGGCTTTACGGAAACTAGGAGTAAGTGAATGGCTGATTAAGGTTGTTCAGGCAATGTACAGAAATGCTAAAAGTCGGGTAAGGGTCAACAGTTCCTATACTGAGAGTTTTGGTGTGGGTGTTGGAGTTCATCAGGGATCTGTAATAAGTCCACTGCTTTTTATTTGTGTTTTGGAAGCACTGTCAAGAGAGTTTCGAAAGGGTTGCCCAGAGGAATTGCTATATGCAGATGACCTGGTTCTCTCCTGTGAGACATTGGATGGTCTACTTGCTAAGTTAGAGACTTGGAAGAAGGGTTTGGAAGGTAAAGGTTTGAGAGTGAACATGGGCAAGACAAAAGTGATGGTCAGTGGTTGCAATTTAGGAAAGCCATTGGAGAAAGGAAAGTTTCCCTGTTCAGTCTGTGGGAAGGGAGTTGGGAGCAACTCAATCTATTGTGGTACTTGCAAGCACTGGGTACATAAACGGTGCAGTGGAATAAAGGGCAAACTGACAGAAACTAACCGTTTTAGCTGCAAGAGGTGCATAGAAGGAGAGGCAACCTGTGACTTAGACCTATGGAAAGTGTATCTGGAGGATGAGGAAATTGAAGTTGTCCAGACGTTTTGCTACCTTGGTGATACCCTTGGAGTCGAGGGAGGAGCTGGTGCAATTGTAACAGCAAGGGTTAACAGTGGATGGAGTAAGTTCAGGGAGCTAATGCCATTGTTAACCAGGAGAGCTCTGCCATTACCTACCGAAGGTAGAGTCTACCAGGCATGTGAACATAGCACAATGATGTATGGCAGTGAAACTTGGCCAGTGAAAGCTGAAGATGTCAGCTGCATGGAGCGGAATGACATGAGAATGATAAGATGGATTTGCAACGTAAGCCTAAAGGACAGGCTCAGTTCTAATGAACTCAGAAGGAGATTGAATCTGGACAGTATTGGCAGCTGTATGCAGAATAGGATGCTTCGTTGGTTTGGTCATGTGAAGAGAATGGACAAGAATGCTTGGGCAAGTAGATGCAGAACAATCAAGGTGACAGGAACCACTGGCAGAGGAAGACCAAAGAAAACATGGGAAGAAGTGATAAGGATGGATCTGAAACAAAAAGGTGTCAGCAGAGACCTGGTGAAGGATAGGATAACTTGGAAGTCAATTTCAAGAAATCGTCCAACACATGCTAGCATGTAAAACGGACATTAAACCGAATATGATGATGATGATGATATAAACTTAATGATGAAAGAACTACATAATACACAGTTATATCTGATCAGTGGTAACATACACCAGTGAAGCTTGGACAATTCACATGGAAATACAGAACAAAATAAACTGTTTTGCATTTTAGATTTATCGTCTTGTTCTAGATGGAAGATTACTTGGAAAGACAAGTAATAAGAACGATTAAAGAATAATGATTAAAGAAATCAAATATATAATAATGAAATAATTTAGTTTCAGTGCCAGTCAAACGATCTATTTTCTAAGCTGTCTAGGTTCAGTTGGCTCAATATTTTTAGGTTTTTTAGGGCATTAGTTAAGCACCACATGGAGTGGGGTAGTTAGTCTAACTGTACAGTTATCAGTTAGAGGTCTACCAACGAAGAATAATAACGTGAGAATGTCCTAAATACATCCGATTGTAACGGTGTACTAATACGATGCTTGACTCTTGATTTGGCATATTCTCTTGGAAACCAAGTCATATAATAGAGGGCTGGATTTATATAAAATTTCCACAAAAACTAACAGGCAAAAAACAACTGCAGCTCTTTACTAGTTTAAGCTCAAATAACACGGAGCTAATAAAAAACCGGTTCATGTGAGGTTTTATGTAGCTGGAAGGGAGCAATTTTTCCCCCGCTGATAACAAACTTGGTTTCGTGAATATGTAAAATTTCGTCTGCTGATGCCTGATGTATACGTTTTCCACATCTACCAAACCCAAACAAATAAAAAAGCAGGGTTTCCTTAAACCCCCAAAAGAGCCATGGGGTTGGTGCCACATACATACAGGTTTTTGTTGTCCCCAAGTTATTTTATTACCTCTCAATATGTTACCTCTCAGGGGTGGGCTAACATTTTCTACGGACGGCCACACAAACACACATACACCCACATATATAATGTCTACTTCAATCGCAATTTACAATTTACAAAAATATGAATTCTTGATTTTAATTGTTTGTGTTGTTTTTTCATGTATTGTTTTTTTATTTCACATTTACACTGTATTACACATACACATTGCATTTTACAATACAAACTGAACGTTAGATCTTAGAATTAATAATTATTGAAAATTATTAAAAATGAAGTTACGAAAAAAAAGTTATGCAAAAAAGGCTCTTAATATACTTAAATCTAAACACAAAGTACAGTAATATTTAATGTGATGTCTGTAATGATTCACAGTCTTGAATTATGGTCTTGAGCTGTGGAACCAGCTTATTGGTTGTGATTCTTATAACTAATTGTAGTCAGTCAGCATTGATCTGTTCTTAGACTTGTGAATTTTCAAACAAGAAAATGCTTGCTTACTGATGTATGTGGATCGAAATAGTGTCAAAAGCTTGGCAGCAAAGGTTTTTAAGTGCGGAAATGCTGCTTTTAGCAAAGACCTATAAAACTTCAGCAAAAGAAATGATTGGAAATTCTCTTTCAGATCGTAATTCGCTTGGAGGGTTAGCAACTCCAACTGAATGTTCTCTGGGGCTGAATCAGCTTCTGCACTAAATGGCCAATTGAGAATATCAAAACTTGGTTCCAAATTCTTAAAGTCTTGAACCTCCTCTGAAATTCTACCACCAAGGCATCCAGTTGAGTCTTGTACTTTTTTTGACAATTTCAACGAAAATTTTATTTTTTATCTGGTTGCCTGGAGAACAGGGAAAGTTTTGCTTGAAATGATTTAACATGCACATAATTTCATGTGTAAACAAACCATTTGACATTCACTTTATTCAATTTTTCAATAATATCAATGGCAAATAAAGTCTTAACTGACAATAGCAGTATGAAAGTCACAATCAATGTCCATTATCTCTAGGAACATAAATACGTCTTCCTTGAAATCGCGCATTCACCTCAACATTTTGCTCAGGGTCAGACAGCGGACACTGCTATAGTAAAGAATATCGGAATGTTCAGTTTCCAAATCTTCAAGGAGTCCTTTGAACTGCCTGTGGTTAAGTCCTTTAGCTCGGATTAGGTTGATCACACTGACACTTAGGTCAATAACATGCTTGGTATTTAATGCAGCTTTACAGGTTTCTGACGGATGACACAGTGGAGACCTTAGAGTGTACGGTCAGGATGTTTTCTTGTCCATCAACTTCAAGAGACCTATGTTTTCCAGTCAAAGCACGGGTTCCATGCCAACCCAAATCTATCAACACAAATCTTGATAGCATTGAGAAAAACCTGGCGCGTGATAATGCCTTTGGGTGAGTCAACACCAAGTACCTCTCCGATGAGCTTAAAACAAGCGTGTACTCCCCGTATAAAGATCAACAATTGTGTTGTGTCCTGTGCATTGGTACCTTCGTTCAAAGCAAGAGAGTACCACAAAAATCCCTGCTTGCATATTGATGTTGGTGCATCAAATTATCTCTTATCTTTTCAACAAGCCTGACTACAGTTCTTGATAAAAAAAAGCTGTCAAATTTTGTTTTTTGTTCTGGGCACATAATTTTTGTTTTCATCTCACAAGCACGTCTTGAGAAACTCACCATCTGAAAAGGGTTTATTCCGTTAAACAATTTTGTAGAACAACATAAAACTGGCCTTTGTTGCAGCATCTTGTACAGAAGGTTGTTTGGTGAAAATCCCTTGCTGCTTCTTTAAATTGTTAAGTAACTCTTGGGTTTTGCTTTTTCCTTTTTTGCTGGTGAAATTGCACCTTTAGTCTGATGTTTCAGTTGGTGGTGTCTTTTAAATTTGTACTCTATCAAGACAGCCACAGACTCACGACACAGCAAGCACACTGCTTAACCTCGATGGTTAGTGAAATAGTACTTAGCCGTCAATTCATCGATAAAAATACGGCATTCATCATCAATCTTTCTTTTCCTAGCAGCACTCTTGTTTAATGTCATCTCTATTTGCGTCTAAAGTAGGTTACAATATTTACAAAAATTACTTCCAATAGAGCGGAAATGCGATTACGAATGAAAACCCCCTTTATCGCGAGGTATCCATAGGTTCATAATGCATCACCAGAGACCGGAAACAAACGAGTGAGAAAATTCGGACGATATGCGATAAAGTATGAAAAAGAAGAGCAAGAAATGAAAAGTTTGCCAACCCCTGGTGTAGGTAACGACTGGGGAAACCTTGTAATTAAGTAGCAACTAATTTAATCCCTAGTTGGTCGAGGGTGATATATTGCTATTTTAATGCAATAAAAATAAACAAAATAAAAACCTTCTCACAATACACCCCCTACCTCTAACAAATATAATAACTAAAAAGAATACAACGTACCTTCGCCTAGCAGACAGTAGGAGAAATGCGGTGGTCGTGGATGCTCATTTTGAATAAGGATAAGTAGTTTGTTTACCGGATATCCAGGATACAAAATCGAATGTCTACCTGCTAAATACTGTTGCACTTGACGCAGATGGAAATCATATGAAAAAGAATGTAAATGTGCATAGTCTTTAAATTTGGTACATTCATCAAGGAAGGCTTGTGTGTCCTAAGGAAAAAAAAGGCCTTAACAGATGAATTAAAATAAACGATAGCAAATAGATAACAAAGAAACAAGATACGAGCTCCAAAATACTCTTCTGTTATTTATGAGAATCTGTGTATTAATAAGCGTCTTTCGTTTTTTGTGAGAAAAGCCATGTGCTATTAGCCAGTCAACGTGTGATCGTGATTTTATAGTGCTTTACTAACTTAGATAGTGACAAAACACTGTGTCTGTAGTTAAATAAAGGTCAATACAAAAAAAAATACAAATTTCAAAGCAAGACGAAATTACTACCATACAATTATTTGACGGGATTCTAAAATATAAAATACTCCTTAAAACAGCTAGTGGGAATCACAAAAATATGCGGTGAGCAGTAATCTGCTAATTTATGGAAATACNGCCTTAACAGATGAATTAAAATAAACGATAGCAAATAGATAACAAAGAAACAAGATACGAGCTCCAAAATACTCTTCTGTTATTTATGAGAATCTGTGTATTAATAAGCGTCTTTCGTTTTTTGTGAGAAAAGCCATGTGCTATTAGCCAGTCAACGTGTGATCGTGATTTTATAGAGCTTTACAAACTTAGATAGTGACAAAACACTGTGTCTGTAGTTAAATAAAGGTCAATACAAAAAAAAATATAAATTTCAAAGCAAGACGAAATTACTACCATACAATTATTTGACGTAATCTGCTAATTTATGGAAATACTAAATTACCAAACCAAAAGAAAAACTCAAATATGACGTGTCTTACCTGTGCACTTACTGTCCAAACCAACGGTTTAACTCGCACGCTTTCGAGCGCAAAAATTTTCACTGAGAAAGTAGATCCCTGAAGAAAACATAGAGATATCAAAATTTACCGAATTACAATCCTTGAATAAACACTTAGCATCAGCAATTCACTAAAAATAATTTAGTAACCTGGAAAACAATCGCATAAGAACCAAAAGGAAATAGAACAGCTTAAAAAGGACACACGTATTCCTCGAAGGGTGATAATACAAATGTTGTTCTCCCTTCGCGGCACCACGTTTTAGTCCAAGGGCTACTTGAGCCAGTTACGTTCGGAGGCTGCTACCCATTCAAGTTAAATACATTAAGTTGCTTAAACCAATTTCGTACCTTAACTCCTTCAATTGACGTTTAATATATGTATTTAGTGCCATTGGCAGAAAAGCTTCCCAAACGGAAGATACGAATGACAACATATACAATGATGCAGGCATTTACTAATAAAAAATGCCACTTCATGTTGCAAGGTTGAGCTATATATATATTTTATTCACTTCTTCATTTATAAAATATAAATGAATACTTTATTCTCTTGAGTGTACCATAATTACCATGCATCTTTATAATACACGAAATTTTGTAGCAATCCATTGCAGTTTGAAGATTGTTAAGGAAACATGAAACTAGTAGTAACTGCTAAATTTGTCTAGTTATCTTGAAAACTATACTGGATTTATAAACGCTCTGGAAACATTGAGCACTCTTAGTGAACATTGGTATACTTTACTAATATTACTATATATATATATATGTATATATATATATTAAATACACAGCGTTGTCCGGATATCGTTATTTATCAGATTAAATCACTGACAATACCGAATGTGGGGTATAGAAGGTATACAAAAGAAGTTCTCGGTCAGATGTGCCATATACGACAGAAAACTCGGGTACTGCAGGATGGTCTTCACAAGGTGCTCGGGGTCATAAGGTGCTGGGGGCAGCAATCGACCTGTAATATTGTCCATTGAGAAGGATCGCCGGTATCTCATCACCTACAGCCAAACTTTTATCCTGTTAAACAACAAAACACCATTAGCACACAGCTGCTGTTGATACTGTCAAAGCTACAGAGCTTTAGTCAAAGTTCATATGAGGACCACTGTGATGGAAAATGCACTCATGTGTACACATATTGTTAATTTGTGAATTAAATAAACATTTCTGACAAGTAATTGTTAATCCATGAACCACAACAGGAAAATTCTTGTTTGAAAAATGTCTTTTCTGAACGTTTATCCAGACAACGGCAGACATGCTTTCTACTATAAATCGTATCTGAAAATTCTGTAAAAGCATTTTCAAGACAATTTTCATTGTTTCGTTGTTGTGGTACTTAAAAATTCTGAAAAATGGATTCTTGTAACCAAAACAAATTTCTCTGCATACTTTAAGTCAGGTCACGCTCAACGCCAGTTGGTGTGGGTATCTATTTTCTAGCGTAAAGATAGTACAAAGGATATATCACTGTATGAAACCTTTACAATTCTAGCAAACAAAATATTAACTACCTCATAATATTTCTCCTCTTTCTTACAAACATAACATTAAAAACCTGAATTCAGAGTTTTTCAAAGAAAATCGCCATAATACTTCGGGTGTTTAACATAATGTTTTCAGGAAAATTGTCAGCTATTTTGTGAATATTACATCAAGTGTTTATATCTATACCTCCCCCTGTCCACTTCTTGTTTGGCTCCATGTTTGTCAAGGTTTTCATTCATATCCCTCACTGTATCTAATTTACACCCCTTACTCACATCTCATATTCACATTAATTACCTATGTTCCTTACTTCATTCAACAATCCAATGTGGAGTAGATTTATTTTCTCATTTATGCTTTAATAGATTCACACTTGCACACATTCAGTGTCCACTCGCCACTCGTCACAACAGCCTGAACCTAGCGCATACCATAATGGGTGGCAGGGTACCCGGAAAGAGAGGCCAAGGAAGACCAAGAAAAACAGGACTGTATAACATTCATGAATGGACACAACTGTCAATGGAAGAGGCTACAAGGAGAGCAGGTGATCGAAAAGCAAGGAGATGCATTGTTAAAAGCAGAAAAGTGCACCTACGGCCCATTGGCTATGGATAGTGAAGAAGGTGAAGAAGAAGAAGAAGAAGAAGAAGAAGAAGAAGATTCACACTCGAACATTGTCAATTCGTGTGGAGTATTCACTACATGAGTATATTCCATCTACGTCTCCTTATTATACTTCAAAGATCTGTTTACTGCATTTCGCTACAGTAGAAGTTAATGCTAGGCTTTTCACTGGGTTCTTTTATACTTTAAGTCTGATAAAAGGATATACTCAGTGCGTCTTCAACCGACCCTGGAAGGGAACACAGTAAATTAATGTTGTAACTGATCGCATCTTGTTTGTGATTCAATGAATATACTAAAATTATGCAAGAAAGCGCCATAGATCCAAAGTTCTGACCCCAGACAGTCTGCGGTTAATCACAATACCCACCAAACCATACGCTCGAAGGCTTATAATTACTAAATATTGCTTACATGTATTATTTTCAAATACTTCAGCTTTTATTAATAACACGATTTTATCATGTAGTCAATACTATTTATTTTTCAATCCTTACCTTAAACTCCAACTCAAGAAGAATTATTCCTCCGGGGCTTGTCTTTTGGAGGTAAAGAAAGCCAGGTTTTCCTTCTGATCCTTTTGATATCTGTCAAAATATCCATAAAAATCCAACTCGTATTGTCATTACCAACACCATACACCAAAACTATTTAGTGCAGGGGCAATTAACCCCCCGAATAAAGTGCACAATTGGGCATGCTTTTTGGTGGCTTCTGGTAAATAATTGTCAGGAGAAAAAATCTCGGCTGATCAAAATCAATTTACGAGCGTGGTGACATTACTGTATGGATCAAAATGGATAAATTTAAAATACGTACCAGAAAAGATACAGTGGCTGGATCAGCAAGATTTAATTCCATTTGTTTGGCACAATGGGGGTGATAAATTTAGCGACTAATGGGAGGGGGGGGACAATGAGCATGTTTACACCTTGAAAGTTGTGAAATACATTTGGTGTGAACAGCTCCCAAAATAAAAATTGTAGGTCGTGAATTTTCCAAATTCAAATCTAACCGAATCTACACTATAATAAATCCAATCGAACCCATACCATTATAGACATCAAACAGCAAACCTCAACGGGGACTATATCACAATTTTAAAAAATCCTATGTTTACCACAGGTTACAAAAACAAACACACCCTTCATAATTGACTATCATATCCTTTTCTATTTACACAATTAACATGTCCCGATCAGATGTATAAAAATTACTTGTCCCTGATTGGCCTAATGATGAAACACTGCGGTCTGATTGATCAAAATATCCGAGGGCCGAAATGTGAATTTAATTGAATTTCTATGTAAACAATAATATTACATTAACATTTTCTCGAGTCAAACAAGGTTTAAGTACGAAAAGAAGAATATATTACATATAGATTAAACTGAGCAATGAAGGCACTAAAGAACTACGAACAAGAATAAATGTAAAAGTTTATTCCTAACAGGTTTTAATACGTTTCTGGGAAACTTATTCTTTAGTCCTTCTACCCAACACTTACACTATGCAGATGGAAAGAGATCACTTAAACCACTGAATTGGGCGGTAAACGGTTTTGACTCAATGGAAAGGAAATTCGCTTCGCTTAATTCGCTCTCATACACGTACTGAGTTGTCGAGATCCCTAACAACAAAAATATATTTATTTTCTTAACTGATTCATATTTTCTTGTGTGTCAATTGTCCATGCCAAATCGTTATCTGTACATTCACCCTGAATGTATATAGCATCACTGTTGACAATTGCTTGGAAATGCTAAACCACCATTCGAAAACTATTTTGGATTATCAAACACGAAAGTGAACACGAGAAACAAAAATCTATTTGTCTACGTCCCGAGAGTCAAATTGGAATATGGGAGACGGTCGATTCGTTGCAAGGGGGCTAAAGTTTTTAATGATCTCCCACTTGAACTTGGAAGTAAATATACAGAAATGAATTTTAAAGATATTGAAAAAAATCATAGGTTCTAGTTTTTATCAGGTTCTTATTGTTTTACAGATTGGTTTTTGTTTTTTTTGTTGGTTTTTTGTTGGTTTTTTTGTGTTTTTTTTAAACAGGACACGTGATAACAGTATATGTATACATTACTTTTTAATTATACAATTATTGAAACGTTTTTATCCTGTATAAATATTCATAAATAAATAAATAAATAAATGGCAGTCTAAAGAAAAATTACAACTCATGTAAAAAGGCGTTAATGGTCAGTCCTTTACTGTAATTTCAAATCACTGCGATAACGGGCGAAGGAGAGGGGAGAGGCTATAATTTGGTACAAAGGCTGAATATTCGGTTGGTAATCGAGTCAATGCACTTGGCTCGATTACCAACCTAATAATGTGTGTCGCTGTAGTGGTAACAGTCACAGGAGTCGTTTTGTTATAGTTAGTTAAACCAGAATCAACACAAACGACATACACGCAGAAAGACAAAAGTGCTAAGCTAACCTCTTGAGCCTTGGATGTTGTATTCCTTTTTGCTCCTCCTTTCTGTTTACCTGAGCCATCTTTGGCATAACTAAGGACGGCGAGTAAGAAAGTACCCAACTAAATTACTTTTTCTTCATTTACTATCTTAGACCTAGTACTGGAAAAGGTACGAGTTGGAAAATTCAGATATGTAACAAGACGTGAGCGCGTAACCGTGGTAACCATGACAAAATAACAGCTGAGTTCAAAATAAATCCAACACAGCTGAACGGAATAAATTAATACGCCAAATACAAAATTAATGCGTTGGGCATAGACAAAAGAACAAAAATAAGCATCCAATAACAAGAACAGCAACAAATATAAATGAATAAATCAATACAAAGGCAAAGTAAGGGTGATTAAAAGAAGTACAAAACACAGTGGATTCTTTCCCAAATTATCTAATTTGGCTTCACAAGACACAAATCGTTTTAATTTTTTTAAAATGGCGGTCTGGTGCAGGAGGCTACGTAACAAATGCTCCTGCAGCTGACAACAGGTTGTATCTTTACACAATACCACAAAACTATCTACAAAACTATAGCCTGTATATCTTGAGCAGATATTCTTTACCTGTTATTCCATTTAATTCCTTTTTAATAAAATCAATATCTTTAAGTCTGATTAGTAAATGGAAGTTAATATTCAAGGGTTAATTCCAATTTGTACATTCATGACAGTAAATATTACTTTATATAATTCTAAACTAAACTTTTTATTCTTGTATTGCCTAGTAACAGTTTTGAGTATTTTCCAGCCGATTGCCATGAGCTGATAAACTGAAATGTTGCCTTTTCCATAAGTATATTTTCAATTTTGTGTATCTTTTGGCCAAACTGGCCTGTAGCTATCAAAGATAACTGAATAAATGCCAGACATTTCAAAGACAGTCTACAATATTATTGGTGGTGGCACTGTGCTTGCCCAAAATTGTAACAACTGATTCGGAAGAGCTTAAGTCTTGCATCAAATACCTGTTATCTATGCCATGCAGCCAGTTTTGCCATACCATTACACATACATAGTTTCTATTTCCTGCCGAAATAAAAATAACTTCGCGTACCCTTTTTGTATCTACGTCTCCTTTTCTGTGTGATACAGTAAATTCACACTCCTTTTTGGTAAAACAGTCGACCAACGATTAAGTGCACCAAAAGACATATCAAAATTAGTTAGACAGATTACGTATCTTGATAAAGAGTGCGTAAATTTTACCAAAGAACAAAATGACGAACATTATCTGTCTCATCGGTGAAACACAATATTTAAACATACNAAGCCAGTTTTGCCATACCATTACACATACATAGTTTCTATTTCCTGCCGAAATAAAAATAACTTCGCGTACCCTTTTTGTATCTACGTCTCCTTTTCTGTGTGATACAGTAAATTCACACTCCTTTTTGGTAAAACAGTCGACCAACGATTAAGTGCACCAAAAGACATATCAAAATTAGTTAGACAGATTACGTATCTTGATAAAGAGTGCGTAAATTTTACCAAAGAACAAAATGACGAACATTATCTGTCTCATCGGTGAAACACAATATTTAAACATACTTTCTTATCACAGTCGCCTGTGGCTTCGAATGCCCTAAACTAGCTATAAATGCCATATTTACAATAAGATGGACCTATATTTGCTCACTAGGATTCACATCTACAGTCGCGCAACAAGGGCATTACATAGCCATCTTTAATTGTCTGGAACTTATAGTAAGTAAACATTATTCAACAGTAGTTCTAAATCCACAAAAAACGCAACCAAGGGAATCCATTGGAATGGGCTTGGTGTACTGGTGGTCTGTATCATGGGGTAAAATGCACACTGCAGAATATACGTTGTGTTAACTGCACTTTCAAATATCCACTCAGGGCACGAATTGACATTTAGGAATGACACCTTTTAATCAATGGTCTTTGAAAGCAAGTGGTTACTGCATGCAACCAAATATAGCATAAACTCAGCCGAGAAAACTTAAGAAGGGTATTCATTGGCAGGTGGCAGGTAATTAAGGTAATCGTTAATAAAGGTTCAGCTGACATAATAACCAGCTAAATTTACAAATTTGCTAACCTTTTAGAGCAAGGCAAAAGCTGGATCAAGCACATGCCAATAGTTTGAAGATATTTGATATATTGGTGTGTGAAATTCCAAGCAAGTTCACCAGACCAATCATGAACGTCACCAACGCCATTTTTCTTATCGAAGGTTGAATCCAAGGACGATGCTGATTTGTTACTTTCTTTCTAAAAATAATGAAGGTAAAATTGGGGGAAAAAAAAGAATGGAATGTAAAATTCTCAAAGTATTGAAGAAGAGGGTCTTGAAAAAAACAAACATACATATATACGTACATGCGTACATTGATGAAAACGGTTATCGGTTTTTAACGGTGTCTGTAAAGCATCTTTCTTGACTTGGGTAGCAATGGTATTTACAGTGAACCCCCCACCCCCCAAAAAAAAGAGAGCAAAAAGAGTAAAACTACACCCAGAAATACTGTCAAACTAATAATAGATTATTGTGCTCTCTCAAGAAATAAATGTAAATTATTACTATTATTATTATTTACGAATGTTTTTACAGGATTGACCAATTCAAAATTTACATATATTTACAAATAAAGTATTTACAAATAAATAAATAAATTGGGTTTACCTGTAGTAGTGTTTTTTTATTAAAATTTACTTACACCTTATCGTCGTCGGTGTGTGTCGTCCTCAATGCTGAGGGTTGACGACCTTAGCAGCTTTACACTCTCTCCTCCACATTCTCCTGTCTATGGCTTCCTTCGAACAGTTGTTTACAGATTTTCCAGTCCATTCCACAATGTTATCGGTCCATCTCATCTTCTGCCTGCCTCTCTCCCTCTTCCCGTCTATTTTTCCCTTGTAGTATAAGTTTCATCAAAGTATTGCTCCTTGTGATGTGCCTGAAGAAAACAAGTTTCCTTTGAGCAATATCATTTGCGAGTGTCAAATCGAGATTTAGTTCCTGTAGTATTGAAATATTTGTTCGTCTCTCCGTCCAACTAACTCCAAGTATTCGTCTATAACAGAACATTTCAAAAGCATTGATACGTTTAATGTCAGCTTTTTTCAGGGTCCAGGATTCTGACGCATAAGTGGCAATTGGCCAAATCAGACACTTCAAAATTTTCAATTTAGTAAAATTATTAATGGTTCTACTTTTCCATATAGTGGTGAGGCCCCGTAGAGCGGATCTGGCCTGCCCCAATCTTGCTTTTATTTCGGTTGTTGACTCACACGAGTCTGTTAATATGGCTCCTAGATATTTAAACTGTTTCACCTGTTCTATACGTTTTCCTTCACAGAAAATTTGAATGTTTTCCTCGTTCCTTGTTATAGCCATGACTTTGGTCTTTTTGGGATTTATCTTCAGCCCGAATTCCTTGGAAACTTCGTTAACTTTGTTTAAAATAATTTGTAGTTGTTGGGGAGATTCTGCCATGAGGGCTATGTCATCTGCGTACCTCAAATTGTTGAAGTTAACACCATTAACTTTTATTCCCGCTGTACACGTATCCACTGTCTCTCTCATAATTTTTTCAGTATAAATATTGAAAAACATTGGCGATAAGAGGCAGCCCTGTCTAACACCTTTCTCGACCTCGAACCAATCCGTTAGTTCCTGTTCTACCCGGACACTTGCATGTTGGTTCTCATACATAGTGCTCACAATTTTAACTATTTGAGGATGTGTATTAAGTTCAATTAAAGTTTTCCACAGTTTATTATGTTGAACGGAGTCAAAAGCTTTACTGTAATCAATAAAGCATATGTATATAGGTTGTTTATATTCTCTAGCCTTTTCCGCGATGACTTTTGATTGAGAATCACTGATCAGCTGCCTACCTCCAACGTTGGTTTGAGTAGACAGCGTCATGTTTGCTCTAAAACTAGAAGGCTGGTGATTTCTATCAACGCTGTTTGCAGGGGCTTTAACACTGGTGCTGTTAGTTGTACTATCCATAATAAGCTGCTAAAATTCACATTGAGCTATCGTAGTCAGTGGGGCTCAAGTCCACTTCTGACCACAGTGCCACGTTGTAAATGGCCTGTTGTTACACCTTATACAAGACTATAAATCAAGAAGTTGCTGAGAAAATACAGGAAGAAAGAAAAAAGTACACGAGTTTCCATAACACTTTATCTCAAATGATATATATATATATATATATGTATGAAAATAATCGTATTCAGAACGTTTGAATCAATCGAGTTGACTTATGTGATACAAGTAGTCCACGGCAGCCAGAAAGTTTTTCTTAAAGTAAACGTGTTTCGTATCCACATTCGTACACTTATAGTGATTAGTTTGTTCTACTGGTTTCATTAAGTAACAAAGTTTGTACCAGGCAACCTGGACGGTGCTTTTTTACACATTTTGCTGTCTGATTTCCAATCTGACCCAAGCTTGCAGGCTTACATTGTCCTAGGTGCTAGACGTAAGCATTATTGGGAATAATCACAGAGAATCCCATTTTAATGCTCTTCATAAAATATTCGAAACCTTTTTAATTCTTCAAAACTGACTTTCAAGGAATATTTTTGACAGCTATGATGTACTTTTTATATTTTATAACATGTATATTAGAAAAATTATCCGGTATTTTTATCAGGAATCAAAAAAAAGTTTTATTTTCCTATCATTTGTATACAAAAGAAAAATGAGAAAATATCCAGTAATGATTTACCGTAAACGAGTTTTCTTGATTGTTGTTACTGTGACATTGGCTTTCTTTTTCCTCTGGGGTTTTTTCCTTGAATCTCGTAAATAAAAATGGTGTATTACAGAAGTGAACGAGTCTACTTTGTCTTCTCAATAAGTATAAATGATCCTCCTAAAACAAAATTAAAAAGTAAGATGTTCATCTTTACATCATGATACACCCCTAAAGTTTCCTTTGTTGTTCTATATCTCAACTGAAATAAACTAAAATGCAAAAAACCAAAACGCAACAACCTGTGGAGAATGCTGCAAAAGATCATGTCCCTTTTGGAAAGATTGCATCTCAAACAAATAAATACACAAGGCAATGGAGATAATAAATAAATCTACCAAACTATATTAAAGACAGCATGAATATCTTTATGCAAAATGAATTATGTACAATAATCAACTTTAAATAACTGTTTTCTCTAAAAACAGAATCTGAACATTGATTCAGAATCCCTGCCTTTATCTACTCATATGCAAGAAAAATATACCAATACATACTGGGTATTTTTCAGGCCTTTTCGTTAGACATGACTCTCACGTTGGCTCGATTTCATAAAGAAGTAAAGAAAAAATCTACTGTAGATACTCTGGGTAAAAATCGTTTTGATGACCCAATATAAAGAAATCGAAACAAATGAAGCTAAAATGTATTTGCTTTTAAGAGATGGATGTTTTTTTAGAAAATGAAGCTTAGGTGCAAAGAACTACGTCCCTGTGAACTAACCCTGAAAATTTACGCTGCTTTTAATAGTACAGAATCTTCTTTCGGTACAAAATCAAAGCGTAAAGAACTACGTTGCTGTGAACTAACCCCGAAAATGTACGCTGCTTTTAAGAGTACAGAATCTTCTTTCAGTACAAAATCAAAGTGCAAAGAACTACGTTGCTGTGAACTAACCCTAAAAATGTACGCTGCTTTTAATAGTACAGAATCTTCTTTCAGTACAAAATCAAAGCGTAAAGAAATACGTTGCTGTCAACTAACCTTGAAAATGTACGCTGCTTTTAATAGTACAGAATCTTCTTTCGGTACAAAATCAAAGCGTAAAGAAATACGTTGCTGTCAACTAACCCCGAAAATGTACGCTGCTTTTAAGAGTACAGAATCTTCTTTCAGTACAAAATCAGAGTGTAAAGAACTACGTTGCTGTGAACAAACCCTGAAAATTTAACCTGCTTTTAATAATACAGAATTTTCTTTCGGTACAAAATCAAATTGACATCTTGTAAAGTCGTTTATTTGCTCGTGCGATTTTTGTATCGTTAGGATGAATTTTATTTGCCTATAAGTCTTTTTGTTCCGATATTTTGATTACCACTGTAACGATAATTATTACAAGTGACAACTATTCATTCGTGCATTGGTAAAAATATCAAAATCACTTACAGGTTATTTTAATGACATAGATGTCAGTATGCAGATAAACCTTGTGAAGAAATCTGTATTGAAACTGCCAAAATTCTCAGAAAGATTATGCAGCCTTGACGCAAAACTGTTATGCATCAGACTCAAGGTGAAATCCCACGGTTTAACAGATACTGGTGCATGTGTCAATAAAATAATTATTTACGTTATTTTAACGTTACGTTAACGTTACTTACTTTGCTATTAAATTATACAGCCAAGTAAATACATCTTTATCTAAAAAACGTCTGGTACACTTGTTATAAAACAAGTGTTTGCAATGACGTTTTCACCACTAGTGGCTTCAAAAGATAAAAATATCTCAAGGGAAATAGCGTGTTTGAAAAAGTGTAAATAAAGATTTACTATAAACAAAACATACATATATAGGTATGTGTGATCCCATCTGTTGCCATGTTTCGAATATATCATAAAGCTTGGAATTCAGTGTGTTTACTACATCGAGAAAAAAAGATAACCAAGTAACAAATAAAGCATTATCCAATCATTACAGCATCCACAAAATCATACGCACATAAAATATATACAACGAACATTTTGCTAAAATCCACTTAACCATTTGTTCTGGATAATCCATTTTCTCCAATGCCGAACCACTGTTTCGTACATAGACAAGTGGCACTGGGTCAAATAAATACCTTTACTACAATATCTGTTGCAAGGATATCTGGTAGGCAAATGTATGGATATCAGGTAGAACACTGTGGTGCTGTACTGAAGATCCACACATCTATATGGAAACAGTTTTGTATCTTAATCGGGATTATTTCTACCCGGGATTTGATTATTTCTCATACTGCAAACCACCCATGTCTCACATTACCATAGAAATTGTTAAAAAACATACGTTGCAATGAATATAGAAGGATAACATTTATTCCACAAAGAAATAGCGTATTACTGGAAATAAAAGTGCATAACGGGGATGGGCGTGTTTACAAAATTTGCTAAAATACAATTTTGAGAAAAAAATATGCGTTAGATCTTTGCTGCATGAAATAGCAGGCTATCAACAACAAATATCCACCTACTACGACGTGCCTTTAAACTGACATACGTAAGTGTAAGCTCTTTCTAAAAGCTAACAATTGGAATTTTAACCTAAAAATGAGCTTATTTAGTTTACTCAAAAAACCCCTCCTTTTTACGGGTGTACCCGTTACAGTTATTATAGTACTTTCTCGACAGGCAACATAAAGTTAAAAAAAATAATTAAACACTCAAGTAATAATATCTTGGGGATATATATTTTCTACAGTTGACGTAATGACCCTACAATTCACCTAGGGTCAACAGATATGGAAATCAAGCATGTTTCCAAAAAGGAAAAACAGTGTCAACCAATTTAATCCCGAAAAAAAATCATGATCGTTAAGTACTTAAACCCACAGTCTTCCGGGTTCATATTTAAAATTTAAAAATTCAATTCAAAATTCAATTCATAAACTGGTTTACTTTAGTTTATAAAAAGTTGTCACTATGCGTCTTTTTGTTATTATTTATCTTTCACACATAGGTATGCTTTCGATATCAAGTATATGAAATCAAAACGACCAAAGTGATAAAATTTAATACTAAATAAGAAAAATGATACCAGAGGTCCAGGAAACGTCTCATACCACACGTACACAATCATACGAGCAGACATACACCCTACCTTTAAATTCAATACTTAATAAGAAAAATGATACCAGAGGTCTAGGAAAAGTCTCATACCACACGTACACAATCATACAGCAGACATACACCCTACCTTTAAATTCAATACTTAATAAGAAAAATGATACCAGAGGTCTAGGAAAAGTCTCATACCACACGTACACAATCATACCAGCAGACATACACCCTACCTTTAAATTCAATACTTAATAAGAAAAATGATACCAGAGGTCTAGGAAAAGTCTTATACCACACGTACACAATCATACCAGCAGACATACACCCTACCTTTAAATTCAATACTTAATAAGAAAAATGATACCAGAGGTCTAGGAAAAGTCTCATACCACACGTACACAATCATACGAGCAGACATACACCCTACCTTTAAATTCAATACTTAATAAGAAAAATGATACCAGAGGTCTAGGAAAAGTCTCATACCACACGTACACAATCATACCAGCAGACATACACCCTACCTTTAAATCCAACACCAAATAAATAATGACATACATATGGTACATACGTAGTGTTTGGTTAGTGAATATAACATATGCAGAATATATTTCATGAATGATAGTTTATCACGTTCCCCCAAATGCCATGATTTAATTTCCATAGGGATCAGGCCTAAATAAATGTGTTGGGAATTTAATGTGCGCGACTCTCCTGAAACTGATTTCCATATTTCCTGGAATAACTTTTCTTCCCCAATCCCTCCAAAAATACCTAATACATCTGCAAATTATGCCTTCACCCGTTTAAAAATTTTAATGGTATGAAAAACACTAGTATTGTCAAGCTTATGCCCTGGTTAAAATCTTTTACTAATTTTTTCAAACAAATTTTATTTAAATAACATGAATAAATAGTAATACACATAAAAATGTTTATTGATGAAAAAACTTAAATATTATCTTTTTCATTTTTCTATTGAAATGAAGCTTTATGGTACTTACCACTAAGCCGAACATTTCGTACCTCCTAAAAACGAGAGAAACAATATTAGAAGGTTTTCTAACACTCAGACTATCATCAAGATTTGTTAATTCATTAAAATTCTATTCCATCATAATAAGCTCAATCAAGTTATAATCAACTTTGATTGAGGTGAGTTTCTGGTTACATTCTCATCTTCCTCATGTATTTAAAAAAAAAGAGATGATGCCATGGGGAAAAATCAATTCAACTTTGGAACGTGGTTCTTGAAGAAAAGGTTGACCAACTGAAAATGCCTCACTTTTCTAATACCATCCCATAGCAGTAGACAACGTTCCCTCTATCCATTTATTGTGTTCAGCAAAGAACAATAAACAGTTGTTTATATTGTATAAGTTATATCATTATTCCCGATAAAATAATACACCATTTGGTGATTAAATTCTAAAAGATGTTTCAATGCTGCCGTTTTACTGCAAGAAAGAGGGTTTTCCGTTTGTGATAATAATCTTGACAACTCTACTTTAAACTACACTCCGCTTTCGGTCACATATTCCTGCGAAAAACCAAATGCGGTTACAACCAGAGTTTGCTGTAAGAATAAGGGGGAAAATTAAATCTGACGTGAAAAAAAGGGCTTCTACCAGTAGCTTTCACTTCTTCAGCGGGCATGGAATTCATACACAAATACTAACATCCAATTACACAGGAGACCGAATATTTGTCAACCATCGAACACAGTTTATTGGACGGTTATAGATCTCTGGACAGTAGTAAAAGCCAACGAATATTTTGTACCACAGTATCAAAAATACTATTTTCCGTTTAACTCTGCCCTTTGAAAAACGTGTTGTTATGGTGCATGACACTCCAGTTATGAAAGCAATGACGTACACTTCCATCGAATGCACTCAGATATGTTAATAGTTGTTATCTATTACAAAACACAAACTTTATTTGTTATTTTATAGAGATGATTATATCTATATGCGATGATCAATGAAAAGCAAACCTTAACAGGACACGTGTTGATAATAGTATTTGCATACATTACTTTTTAATTATACATTTATTGAAACGTTTTTATCCTGTATAAATATTCGTAAATAAATAAATAAATAAATAAATTAACAGAAAGGGCATAAAAAGAGGGTAAAAATTTAGTTATTAAGTTGTAACACATATACCTTGAAATATTGGGTTTTAAAGGGAATATACTTTGACCGTCATCATAGTCGTGAGAAAAACTATAGTTTGGCAACTAACAAAAGGCTATTGTCTACACATTTTGTTTTCTATTGGGATATTAACGCCTCAGGTGTACATCAATGTCACAACAAATGTTGAAATAAATGGCGAACCCCCATCAATTTGCAAGTCGAGATGATTTGGGTGAGAAATAAAGGCTAATCAACGACAATATCTTAGAAAAAGATGGAGAAATAACAATTTTGATACGCTCTTAAGTAACTGAGTTCAGTTTATTTTGTATTTCACATCCATTTTTTGTTTTAAATCTTAGAAACTAGGCAGCACTATTGTTTGGGTTAGAATGGTGAAATAAAAAAATTAGTAAAATCGACATTTTAGGGTGGGTTTTGCTAACGTCAGAAAGGATCTATGAAATGTTAATGTCTTGCATCACTGTTTGTTTTATAAACTAAATGAAGAAACTTAACAATAAGAGTTGATGCCTGTCTGTCTGTTATTTACAAATGTGCTGAGTTTGAAAGAGTTTGTAAGTCAAACACAGACCTTACAAGACACATTAATATGACACACAATAACAGAAAGGATGCCGCCCACCAAAATGTACAAGGTGATGGGCAAGCTGAAACTGTATTGCTCTCCTTTATACTGAAAAGGCTGATAACTAATAAAACCAAATATGAAAAAGAACAGCTTTATCCTAATGATGAGCTAAATAAAAAAGGCAAACAAAATTTTATTTAGCACAACAGATATGATAGCCAATTCTTATTAAATCATTTGAGTTTCAAGAAGTTTCAAGAAGCTTTATTGACTAATCTGGATATACGCCCACTTGATGACTTATGACGTTATGAGCTGGCAAAGTTTACAAATTTATATTGCTTTTAAAATTGGACTTTAAATAATCTGTGCCAGAAAAGCTCATCTTTCCTTTGATGCATAATAGATTACTGTAAACACTTCCAATGAGCTGTACAGTTAATATATTTTAAAGGAATGTTGTTGGGTAAACACGGTTTTTACGAGTTATTTACAAACCTTCACAGCTTTCGACTTCAATAGCTATGCTGGTTTTAAATTAACTGGCTAGGTTTGTCTACATTCTGACTGTAATTTTAAGCTCTAAAAATGTTATACCGGAGATTTTACTGATATTATGAAAAAAGGTCTGTTCTCTGTATCCGTTTTTGGCGATTTTTCATAAAAAGTTTTAGTTTAAAGAAGTATAATCTTTTGACAAATTTGTTGACACAGTTTGGATTTTTATTCTACTTCTAGTTTTGTCTGTTTGTATCTTCTCGCTTATTATCAGAATTTGGCCGAAAACAATTTTAAGTGAAATAGTATAAAATTTAAAAGATAATAAAAATGAAAACTAATATGAGAAATAACAAGTAAAAATTGATTAACTAGCGCTGGTTCAACTAGCTTAAAAAACTTTATTTTTGCTAATTCAAATCGTGAGGTTTTTCATTATTCATTTCTTGGCCGACATCTGTCAAGCGATCTTTTGACATGACTGATCGATTTTTCTCTCCATTTCTTGAAAAAATCGTGTTTGTTTCAAGGAACCTTTATTATGCCAAATTGTACTTTTTTAAGGATTAGAATTGCACCCAAATGATGAACAATTTCTACTCGGCATGAAAAAAAATTTTCGCTTGCTTTTTTTTCTCAGTCCTCTCAGTTTGAGACTAAAAATGGTGCTTTTCAGGTGGACTGGGTCTGAAAATTATGAGTACAAGGAGTTAGAACAATCGTCGATTATTACTTTCCGGGGAAAAGGTCTTTATCTGCCTACTCTGCCATTAGATACTCTATTTTTATTGCAAATTGCGCAGTGCTTCTAACCACAAAACAAATAAAATCACATAAAAATTTTTTCGTGGTACAAATTCTTTTCTAAACATGGATCAATGGTACTCTGACAAACAACACCTTGGAAGTGGAGGTATGTGTGCTTTTCGTTCTGAGTTTTACAATCCTATTGTCCAGTGGCCAGGTATGATTGTTTCATCATTGAACGGTGAGGGTGTTGTTTAAACCATATGAAAATATTGCCCTGAATACCTTTTCAGTGATAAAACTCTTTGCTTTATATCAAGTGATATCAACTTTTTATCGACAAATTTTATCCAACCCTCCCTACAAAGACCAACATCATTATCTGAGTTGATATAGAATACCTAGCATAAAAAATTTTTTTGGCTTCCACCAGTGTAATACTAGTGGTTGGCTCTTACAGTCTTACTTTACCTAAAGCAAAGAGGATTATTAACAACTGAGTAGAAGAATGTAGCTCCGACGGCACAGCCACCCTGTGGACGAGTAGTTAAGCCACTGGGCTGGATACCTGGGAATGAATTAAAATCTCAATGAGGTTTATTATTTTGCTTTCTTTTCACTTTTTTCCACTTGCCTTTCATGGTCTTGATCTGCGTAGAAGCTAATTCCGACGGAATCAATGTGATTATAACAGAAAAACTGCACACGCAATAACAAGAACAAGATCAACAACAACCCAAAAAAATTCCTGTAACATTCTACGGTCAGATTGTACCTGATACTGATGTCCGCTTCGTTTGACGATATCTTTTACAAACCGATACCTAGAATTATGGAGCAGCCTTGGTGGAGAAGTGTCGTAGAACATATCATCGAATGTGGGCAAAGATGAACTATTCGCAAGTTTTCCTGGGTCATTTTCCTGAAACTTTGTCCTCTGCAAAAAGAAATAAAACGTAGCAGATAATTCTTAGCTGATACTGTGGAAATAACAAGATAATTTTAGCATATTTATTTTATGCAACTGTATCATGACTTTATATATATGTATACATCTATGTATATATTATCTACCTATATCTATCTATATATCTATATATATCTATATATATATCTATATATATCTATATATATCTATATATATATATATATCTTTGCATCAGCAGCAATAGAATATCTCCTAGTATCTTTCCCGTTATCTACCAATTATTGGGGAATGAACCACAATAAATCCCTATGACCTAGATTGAAAAATTCTAATGATACAACGGTGACTAGTACAAGGGGAAAAACTAGGGCAATCTCGTGTGTTGCGCATTTTCAAACGATAATGCGTCTAACGTGCAAGTTAAACGTCGAAATGGAAACGAATAGAAGGCAGCAAGGCACTTTTATTTGCTAAAAAGAATAAAATTTGAAACCAATATAAACAGCCTCAATACCTTTCAGGACACCTTATTTCTTCATGTTAAAAAAAGTAGTAAAAAAAGTCTTAGTTTGCCTGTACTTTGGCTACTACAGAGAGATTCTACATCAGGGGCTGGATAATTCAGTAATAAAGTAATCATCACAGAGCACTTCATATTGGCCGGTATATGGTTTGTAACCTAACTTGCAATAGATTTCCTGCAAAAAATCTTGATAGGAAATTAGTTCTGAGATATCTATACCTTATATTAATTCACTTTATTGAAATAAAAACTAAACACCATTTTCAAAGAAACATACTTCCCGTGATGGTGGTGCAGTTTCTTTCATAAGATAAATATGATGCTGATGATTTAAACTTGAGCAGAAACCTGCTGTATCCTAGGAGAAAAAGCAAATGAGCCGATAGCTATGATAATTTCGTTTGGGGATATGCATATTCAACAGATATTGATGCAAATGAAAGAGACAGAAACTAAAAACATACACGGACTGGCTTATTTACGTGATCAAGGTAAACTCCCAAGTGACTTACACAAAAATAGGATTAATTTCACTTAATGCACAGTTGGTTACCCTGTATTCAGGGTAGCCAACTGTGCATTAAGACTTAAAAACATAATTGTCTCAACTGAACAGTAAAAATGTTGTAAGTGTTATCAACTCTCGGGTTGTGTCTGTCATCAGGTATAGTGCAGGGGTAATTAAGTGAAATCTAACTGAACTAAAAAAGCTTGATAAGAAAACACGAAACATTTCACTCTCGTTAATATTGCATGTCCCTTCGATAGTAGAGTCTTTGAAAAACAGAAGGATAAGATAAAGGAGTATCACGACTTGAAATTGGAGCTTGGAAGAATCTGGGGTATAAAAAGGGTTCAAGTTATTCCTGCAGTCGTTGGTTGACTAGGTAGTATTCTTAAGAAATTTGAACATTGGATAGAGTAACTTATGATCCAAGTAAATATCACATCAATTCAAAAATTTGCCTTGTTGGGAACAGCTAGAATCCTCCAAAAGTACTTGACATGTTAAATGTGAAAGAAACCTGTTTGGCCCTCGCTATTTGTTATACCTCGCCAAACAGTAATATATTGGCAACTCCACCAGCCAGTGCAATAATAAGCTAAATTTCATATTCTACTACTACTACTACTACTACTACTACTACTACTACTACTACTACTACTACTACTACTACTACTACTACTACTACTGTTTGCTACAAATTAAATATAAGAAAAATAATTTTGTTGCTGTTTTAAAAAAAACAAAACAAAAAAACCTTGCTATTGTTCTAGTTAATTATACAGATAAAATTTGGTACTTAATGTAAAGTGCTATTTTGTGCAACTACCAAACGAGAAAAAAACTAAAACATAAAAAATATGACACTGGACTGTTTACACATATCATGATTTTTCTGACAGAACATTTACATTTTTAATTAAAACCTGATTAATCTGGAAAAAATTATGTGTTGTTGGTTAAGTACTAAAATTGTCATACCTGATTACTATGGCTTTCTTTTGTAAAGTTTAAATGATGAAACAGGCCAAGTTTCTGCATAAATAAACATGACTGAAGATGTCCCCTTGCTTTATGCCAGGCAATAAGACGTGAAAGATGAGACTCAAGGGCAGTAGTCACATCAGTAGACAAATTGTAAGCATACATCAAAATCTGCAAAGGAAAATAGCACATTAACTCCATTACTGGGAAAAAATGTAAGGTTCTAGCTACTCCAAACATTGCATTTACATTCTTTAATAAAAGACGTTCAAGAGGCTCTTTCATCTGGTTTGAGGTATACCATCTTTCTAGAAAACCACTGAATCTTAAGTTTGAATGAAGAGGTTCCCGCATTTGAGAAATAGTCATTTTAAGAAAAACAAAAACAAAAGAGGCTCCAGCTAACTGCAATCGAAAGAGTGCCTGTCTTTATGCTGAGGTTCTCAACCAGGTCCGTTTTCTAATCCCATCGTCCAATTAACGCGTCACTCAATATACTTTTAAAATTGATAGTTTAACCATTTGAAGAGAATTTTACTATTGAGTAATCTAGTAATATTTTGTTGCGCATAGCAAAACTCACTTTGACAGAAATATGGTCTACGGAAGACTGGATTAAAATATTCTCCGAGCTGCACGTTGATCAAGTCTCTCGGCACAGTAATTTTTGTGACCTTTCCATGGTAATTAGTACATATGACCACTGATGTCTTGACGAATATGCATTGATTTTTTAAAACTCCTATACATTAAACTTTTAGGAACGGAAGTCAACATATTTCCAGCGATCTCAATTTTTCTTAAGTAACAAGAGTACTGTTGTAAGAAAACCCAGGTGTATCACAAGCGACAAAAAGTTTCCGTATTTGTAACTGACTTTCAACACATACTCAAGTTCACTAAATAGAAGTAAAGTCTGGATTACTCCAGATTTTGCTTTGTAAGCATAGGACCAACCGGGTACTTTCAATATGTCCAATATAGTCATCTTTCTTTGCTTTGCTTAACATTTCTAATCCATAAGTACCTTATCATCAACTGTAATATTTTAGTTTTACTTAACGATAAAGTAAGAATAACTTGTAACAAGTGTGGATATTATTCAGTACGGTCTAAGGTTTCAGTTATCGGATGACAAATTTGCTCCGTAATAAAATTGTGTCAAGAACTTTTTTCCTTCTCGTAATAACTATGGATAACCCTAAGCTATAACCAAAAATTGTCACCACAATTTATAAAATCGATATTTCTTCCACTCCAAGCCAGTAGTACAATAGTATTATACTGCAGTCAAACGTTTTACAAAACGTTTCAATAATGGTCAGCAATGTTCCTTCAAAACCAAACAAGTTTGTCAGCACACAGAAGTCACTGCCTTTGATACTCTGACTATTGTACATTATTTTTCATAAATCCATCAAAAAGGTGCTCACATTCTAGTGATAATGTCGATCTTTCGCAAATACGTAGTAAAGTTCATTCACTTGAATTTAAAACAAATTAAAGAACAACTCGAAAGGTAGTGGACTCCATCGTAGCCAGACGATATCCTCTATGATTTAAAAATATTGAAGCTCTTTAAACATCCACATGTTTTTCTCAGGAATGGATCAAAAGTTTTAACACAATTCTATATTTAAGGGGAAGGAGTGACAGTCAAGGGGCATAAAATTAAAGGACCCAGTAAGCTCAGCAATCACAGTGAAATATGTTTCGTCTACTCTGTCCATAGTGGATACAGGTTGACATTTTTTTACGGTCCAAACTACTGGGAAATTTAATTTTTCATTAATGCAGTGAAATACACAAATAACTTTAAATGATAAATACCTTCCGGCCACAGAGTTCTGCAAAAAATAATTTTTGCCTTGGCACAAATGCCATCTGAACACTAGATGGTGGGTAGCTTTCAGGTGCTTTTGAGAGTGATACATTCGCACCACGTGGATCTAATCCTCTGAATTTCTGCTTTGATGACTCCTCCCCTAAACCAGGAAATAGAGATTGGTTTAATAAAGAAATGCAACATTCATTTCAAAAGGAACTGATGTTGAGTACTGCAGTAAACAAAAAATTAAAAACAAAATCTCTACTTCGAACGAGCTAGTTTTTTTGGGAAGGCATAGGCATTTCGGCCCGCAAAAGGTGGAGAAACTGACTACAAAAAGTAATCCACAGTAAAAGAACGACCGGACCATCGTGTCATCGTTGTTGTTTTTTATTATTGTTGGAGAATAATGCAGGTCACCTTTGGGCAATTAATGGCTCCGATCATGCTTCGAAAATACAATAACTTGCTCGTTAAAAAACCCAATATATAGAATAATGAATAATTGCACTTTGCCTTCTGATGTTATGTCGCAAGTCCGCAATGACAACCTTGTTACTAAAGTACTTTCAGTCTTGATCAATAACAAAATGCAGAAACAAATATTTCAAATTAATAATTAATACTCGCGTAATCAACAAAGAGTTTTTATTTAACCGATGAAGGTCAAAGCTCCCTGCAGTCATACCGAGGCTTTGTTGAGCTTACTTAATGACCATTCAACTATAACATCTCTTGGTTGCTTCGGTAACCTGATTTAGCCTTTCCCTAGTTGGCAAACACAACGAAAAGAGTGTCTGCATACCCTAATCGGCCTACTCTCCTGCATTTTTGGAAAATCATTGCCTCTTCCTTAAAATACCTAAAGATTCCATGAATGGTATTTTCGGTAGCGGTATTAAGTTTTCTATGAGTTAATAAAATATTGCGAAAGTGTTTAATTCTTTAAAAATTTAACAAAAATATATGTCAAGTTTTTATAACTCATTACAATACTTTCGAATTTGTACTAACTGACCACAATTATCCTGTTAATTTTTGTTGATAATTTTGCTGATAATTTCAACAGACCAAATAAAAATATATTACAAACTGGAATAGGCAGATTCATGTTTAAGGTTGTGTTTAAAAACTGTAATACTAAAAAAACCCAAAAAAACAAACAAAGAAAAAGACATTGAGAGAAAAAAACACATACCCACAGATCTTGACGATTCTGTATCTTCCTCTAAGTAATCTTTATTGTATGATAAAAGAAAATAACAACAAGATAAATAATCCATGTAGACAAGATCAACAATTCACAACTAAGCTTTCTACTATAAGATTCTGGGTCCATTTCATAAGACTGGAATCACCAGCTTAATTTCTAGGAGGGGGCCCTCGAGCCATACAGTGGCAAGTATGTGAACAGTAATGAGTACAGTAAAGAAAAATTAAAAGTAGTAGCAGATAAGAAAAAAAATAATCCGCTTTATTTAATAACGCTATGGGCAATGCATCCAGACGAGATCTATGAAAGAAATGCCATTCTTCAACATCTTTATTAAAAGATGTTCAAGATTGGCATCTATGTCTTCTATCATACACTAACAGCAAGAATGACCAGTGAAGAAAGAGGCTCAGCATTTTCGAGTACCATGGTAGTAAAGTGCAGATAGTCTAAAGTCACTGACTATTATCTGAGTCTGACGAAGCGAGGCAAACAGGTGAAGTGAAAGTCTTAAGAGCTTGATTTGGCTCTATTAAAGCTCAGGCACTACTAATCTGCTGACTTTGAGTCCTGATTCAGAACGACTATAAGGTGTTAGCTCCTACGCCACAAAGTTATGGTAATAATTCTGTATTTTATTAGAACTGCATGATAATAATGAACAACATTTAAGTGCAAAAAGTTTCTGTGAGCTCCAACTAACCTGCTCATAACAATGTGTACGACCATAGCATTTGTTGCTTTCGTCCCGATCTATTAAGGGCACTGGTGCAAATAGCACACTATTATGCCTACTGCAATGACATCACATATGACGTGATCTTAAAAAGGACAGCCGAGCATTGCTTTGTAAAGACCAGAAATAATTAATAGTTTAGCAGCAGAATTAAGCTCATTAACAACATATCATCAAAGGCAAGGGGATAGGGTGAATCCACGCTCTTCCATGGGTGTAAGCTTGAATAATATTTATTTGCCTATTTAATCATTGAATACATCAATAGTAATTAACACAATAAAGCTTTTAGTCGCACTCGGAGCAATAGCCAAAGTGCAGATACTGACTAACTGTTAATTAATCTTGGTTTTTGTTGAACATACTAGCAAGAAAATAAATAACGTATCTTATCATTACAAAATACGCCTTTTCAAATTATCGTCCTGAAAACAATTTACAATTATTCCGTTAATTTCAACTTTACCTCAAGCTAAATAAATCACACACAAAAGTAATGACATTTTCATAAAAAATTCATTATCTAATCAAAATTACTTTCACATATACCAACAGAAGATCGCCATTGAGCCATATTTCTGCCTATTACAATATAATGACTCTCCTTTCCAGGAATAAATGATATCTGTTGTCTAGAAGCATCTAATGAAGACTCGGCCTTTTCTTCAACCTATTCGGATCGCGGTTTACAAAAGAGAAACATTAACGAAAAAATTACATAACTGGTGATATGGTACCGATTGAATCTTTCATCAAGAAATGTGGCAAAATATATGCGAAACAAACCCCAGCAAAAATATGTTGGTTAATAAACATTAGAGTATTGAAAAAACATGACATGATACGGAAAAAGATAAAAAAACACAAATGATATTCGAACAAAAGTGCAAGATTTTAAGGAATTAGTTCATCGTAAATCGATATACAGTGCGGAAAAAAACCCAACACTTTGATCACCAATAAAATCAAAATAGAGAACTTGAAAAAAACCAAATATCAAGAAAAACAAAAGAACGTATACTGTTACGTGATACTTCAATAAACTGAAAAAATTGAAAACATAGAGAATGTAAGAAAACACAATAAAAATCCAGTACGTGCTTGACAGGAGCTTACATTGCGATTTTACACAATCTTTAAAAAATATATTGTTGCTAAATTTTATTTATGAGCCTCAATTAAACCAATTTTACGTCTCACATAAATTAAACAAAGTGATGTAGTATGTTCACTTTTATCTCTTTTATTCGCCTCGTATTGATAATTTTGCATAATTTTGCGCCTCTTATTGATAATTGATGAAAAATTGGCATTTATTTTTCATAACTGCAACAAATGTATCTATAACACCTCCGTCAGTTATATAGCTAGAAGGTCCATTAACTGGAAAATTTGCGATGTTAATACGAGTATTAACAGTGTAGATATATTTACAAAGCTCATAACGTCATTCAGTTTACTTATTTTTCTGTTCAAGTTTAAAACCATTTCTGATACCCATCTCAAAGTCAGAAAACAAACCGGAAGAAATTTTCTAATTTATTTATTTGAGCTTATGCTTAACTACTAAAGAAGTTCAAAATCACTTTATTTGGAAAACAAGTCTGAAAAAAAGGTCAGCCCAAGCAGTTCATTGTGGTGCTCGTTATTTACAGGTGGCCTAATATTAATCGGGTCATAATAAGAAGGTAGAATAAAACGTTTAAAGATTTATCTGTCACTTTAAAGTGAGAGAAAATTTAGAAACTTTGCAAACACACATGCAGACAAACCAATGAAAATCTTGTAAAAGAACAATGTGAAAAAACACATCATTTGGTTACTCAAAAGGACAAAATAACGGAAAACTGGAAGTTGCTTAGTGTATGATTAAACTTTCATGCGCAAACCTACTTGTCACCGGTCACAGACAGCTGGTGGCCTCTACTAATGATTGGTCTTTAACACAGGCTTGTCGACAATTCTTTCGATTGCCTGACTTAGTGGACAGTAAACTTTCTTGGAAAAGTAAAGAAAAAAGATAGTAAGTAACTACAATAATAACTGAATTTTTTATGAGACGAAATAACAATTTTTACCTTTAAGGCGGTTCGGTCGACGAATGGTGCAAATTTCATTTGTGGAAGATTCCCATCGAATACATCGTCGTTCATTCTGTGTGAAAAAATACACACTTTAATGAAAATATTATATGCACTAGGGAAAATAACTGAAGTTTAATTAACGCACGTTTTCTATTTATCGCTTTACGCTTTATAGAAACTTAGCTTTAACTCTCTGGGTCTTGATTGGCCAATTTCTTGCAAGTGATCAATTACTTACTTTAAAAGGATTGTACTAGAACTATCTTTTATCTGAGTATCCACAAATTTATGTAGGATTGAAAAAATCAAACGGATGCTTTGAATTTTGAAAAAAGGTAAAAAAAGGTAAAATGACAACAAAAATTACCTGTTGACTTTACGGAAGACCTTTGGTCTCATATCTGGGCATTGTTCAACGAGTATTTTGATAACTTCCTTTAAAACTACATCTATGGCGTAAAACTTATCCAGCATTCCTTCATATTTAAACAGCAAGCTGTAATTTGTTGTGAGTATACTTTCGAAAAGTGGGCAAACTTCCATACTGAAACTAAAGATAAAACAAGAATAAATTACTTATGCGGAGGGAAAATAATAATAATAATAATAATAATAATAATAATAATAATAATTATTATTATTATTATGATGATTAATATTAATTACTATCATCTTCTTTCACTATTATTTGGTCATACAATCTTTCGAAATTAATATTGTTATTACGAGTGTTTACTTTTAGTAAACAGACCATAATCACTGGGGGCTTCTCTCAGGATTTGTATGAACGGTTTCAAAACAGGTTGCAATTCCATTACAACCTATTTTTTATATTCATTTTATTTATTTTCTTATTTTTGTATAGACGCTTTTTAAGTAATTTGTAACTCTCTTACATTTATTACGTTTATTGTAAATCCTAACACAATTTAATCACCAAAACACGCCACCTATGCGTGTTCAAAAATGTGTAATAAGGCATTTAAAATATTTTTGAACTATTAGTCCTAAAAAGTTCCTTGGTTCCGTGTTCATCCTCCCCCCAGTCTCTCTCTCTCGCTCTCTGTCTCTGTCTCTCTCTCTGTCTCTCTGTCTTCTCTCTCTCTCTCTGTCTTTCTATCTCTCTCTCCCTCAAGAAAAAAAACGCCCATTTATGAACTTTGCAACTTTCTAATGTAGTTTGACGAATGCAAGCATATGGTCTAGGATTAATTGGTATGTCGTGGCATAATGAAGATTGCATTGGTAAATACTTACATACAAAATCTAGGTTTAAATCCCGAAAGTTGTATAACAAGGAAATCTGAATTAATACCTACCACGGGTGAAGCTCTCCAAAATCTCCATTTTCAAATTTTCGTCTTTCTTGTCGGCGGGTTGTTTCACGCCTCCTCTGCATTTCTACTTCTTGCCATGTTGTTTCTTTTTTCTCAGAAAGTTTTAAATCAAGCCTCTGTCTTCGAGTACCTTCGGCATTGACATCTGTCTCTGATATAGCTTTTAAAGATTCCTCAACTTCTTTATCAGTCAAATGATCAAATGGTGAAGCAGATCGAGAAGTTACTTCTTCCATATGCTGTAAATGTTCCGCTAAAGGACTTTTTCGGTGCGAACTATGGTCTTGTATCGGTGACGTGCGCTTTTCGGAAATGATATCATTCTTTGGTGCACTATCTAGCGTTGAGTTAACTGGTGTCAAGGGTGACGCACCTCTCATTTTTAACTGGTCATTTTGTAAATCGATTAACCGCAATGGTTCAAATAATTCCCCCTCTGGAGTCAAATGTCCAAAAGCGTGATCCGTCTCTGTGGTTGGCGGGACAGTAACTTGCCGTTCAAGATTAGTACCAGTTGGTGATCTTGAAATGCAGCTGACAGGTGTACTAGGCTCAGAAACAAGAGCCCTGGGGGTCATTACAGCTGGCGATTGCTGTATGCTGTGGGATGATCCTACGTTGGCAGCTCCCCTACAATACCATCCATGGGATTTCTGACTGCCTGTGGAAGGTGATCTTGAATAAATCCGTGAATACCCGGACTGGGGCGACGGTACTACACCAGTAGAAGTAGCAAGTACAAAATATTCCATGAAGACGTCGCATATAGCATGTTGAATAGCCGAACATAAGCAGCTTTCAATGTCCTTTATACAAATATCACCACGACCCCAAACTCGAAACCGAAGAAAGGCAAGGTTATCTACAACAATATATAAGAATCAAAAAACGATTAGTAAGGGCGAGTTTTAATATCTCAATTGAAATTACATTTTATTCAGTCGAAATAAACTTGCTTATACGAATTCGTTTGTGGTTTATAAGTGGTCTAAAAATCAAAGTGATGATATTCACCAAAAACCATTCTACCAAAGGCAATGTGATTTTTATGGTAATGGTTTTAAAACATGCTGCTCATATTAATTGAAATAAAAAACAAGTAAAAAAGGTATCAATTAATATTGAAATAAATTCATAACTGAAAAAAAGAACGAATACCTAAAAAATGATTAATTCAGTGCACCAACAAATAAAAATGGGTTTGAAAGTTAATTGAATGGGGCGTGTTTTTACTGCAGTTCCTTCACTTTGCAAAGTTTTATCAGTCATTGACGTAGATCACTTTGATTTCTGTCTCTTCACATTTTCAACCAAGGTTTAATACGTGATTGTTGGTTGCATTGAAAATTAACCCTTAGTCACGTTATGTAGACAAGGAATCAACACTTGTTGTTTACAAAATTTTTCGAGTTTACACTCATCGTCAGGTATTCTACAACAAACCACAAAACAGTTATGAGATTCAAATATGACAAAAGACATAGTGTACAGAGACTAACAACTAACAGTTAATTCTACTGCATCTGCAATAAAAACAAATGATGATTAGGGGTCAAGAATTTGACTACAACTTAATCTTAAGTTCTCGCGAACCTCCACTCATGCTTCCTATTTATTGTAGGCTTCAACTCCCGGATAAGCAAAGCTTCTAAAGTTAACAAATGACCCTCTCCTCTAGCTGATGATTTTAAAATGTCTACACTTTCTTCTGTTAAGGTGGAATCACAGAGTTCAAGTTGTCGATTTTACTTTACAACACTGTTACGGGAATAACAATAGAACATTTATGATTGCCTCTTTATTTCCTAAAACTCATATTATTTACAAACTAGTACGTCGGGTGTGCTTTTTTCCTGTTAAAAAATTCCTATTTTTTCTGTTTGCATTCGTCTGTCAGTTCTATCTCTGAAAACATGCGCAAGGCATCTGGTATGATGGTTTTAACAAAGAACTAAACTGGGCATAGTAGTTCAAAGGCGATGTCGGGTCGCAAAACCGGATCTTAGTGTACGGTAAACTACTGATTCACTGTTTCGTCAAAACTCAATCTGAGGAAAAGAAAGTGGCATGGAATCCATATTTCCGTTCAAAAACACTTTCGTACATGGATCAAAAATTTTATCATTTAAAACTTAAGATTCAACATCTTATCTTGTAATTATTTTCCGAATGATAATATAAACTTTATGTACTGTAATATTGTTAATAAGTATTGCCAACAATTGTACCATTCCACATATTACAACTCATAATCACTCCTTTGCTTTCAGTTTTCACAATATCTTGTATTTGCACAGACTGGGGAATACAAACATTCAATTAACAAAAAGAATCTGTTTATCTTTGCGCCTAATTAATGAAAGCAATGCCAAATTGCTTCAGTGTTTGTAGTGGTTGCATTTTACTTTAAACCCAAATATGTATTTTGTCGCTCCTGCTCCAAAATCCATTTTTTTCAATCTTGTTGTGCTCATAACCTTACGCTACAAGTTGATTAAAATGTAATACAGATAGAGTTATAAATTGAAGAACTTAGCAGAAACGCACAATGTATAACCATACCATTACCACATCACAATAATTACGACAATTAAAACTAAACGCTTTAAAACAGACCAGTTTGGGTTTTGACCAAGTGGTTTGAATTGGGGCATGGGTTGTTGGAAGTATGTCCTAAGCAATTCCCTAGTAACATATGTATGTATGTGCACTTTGTGTATGTGCACTGTAAGATTACCAACGCAGGTTGCATAAAGCAGTTGTCATAGCCATTTCACTTTCCCATTGAGCCCCAAGGGTTCATGCAAACGTTACTAAAGTAATATTCAGATTGTAAATAGGTATTAATTACACGTCTGCTGAATGCATACATGCACGTATGTATCTACAACTATAGCAATGTGTAATTATAAACACAAACACAAACATACTATATACCACAACTAGACACACTTGTCACCTCCAGCGTATACAAGGCTGTAGCACACAGTACCCATAAGGGTACTGTGTGCTACAAAAAAGCCCACAGACAGTAGAAATTCACAGCTGAAAGCTGGAGCCACTTTTAGCTATGTACAAAAATAGGTATATCCCATACGTTCCCCTTGATACACCATTAGTAAATATGTTGAGACATTTATAAATATCTGTATATGCAAACACATGTATACAGGCATACATACAGCTATCAAAATAATGTGTAAGTATCTAAGTATGTCAATGTGTATAAATGTAAACATTTGCTTATGCATGCATTTCAATACTGATACATAATGTAGGGTTTGATCAGTCTACTTTTTATTCTTTTTAATTTTTATGCTTATTCTTCTTCATGTACACATTCCTTATTTTAACTGCATTTTCAAACTAGCATAAAAAATCTTCTAAGGATCAACTATCAGAAAAATTTACTCTTCACTTTGTTTGGCCTATTTGTACTGCAGCATCTTTTATAGCGATGGTGGAACAATGGTGCTCTTGTATGGCAGGCAAACAACCTATGTCACTATCAAGAAAAGCGGGTTTTAATTCCATAAAATACAGGAAGAGGTCTGTGTGTTATTTTGGAAATCCTCTTACCCAGGCCTTGCCATTACGATTTCTTTTTCGTCTTCAGTTATTCAGAAGAATCTGCCAAACACTGGAAGACTTTAACTGGAAGAGCTGGGGGTCATTAAAGTTTCTACCAGTAAAAAAATGGAAAGCCCGTTTTTTTACGGAGTCGTACTATTTTACAAAAAAGTAGAATCTAAAACTAGGCGATACTGTTATGTAAAAACACGTCCTAATATTTAAAGGAAATTCATCATCTCCTTTTACAATCACAAGACCTTAGAAAGTTAAACGTATTTAGAGTTACCTTCATTATGGTCGGGTTTTTGCACCTGTCTTACTTCAAGCATGTCTTTTAGAACCGAATGAAGGTATTCTGTATCGGAAATTTCATACCTTGGGTAAGGATACCTAGGCTGCGTGATAATGTTCTCTTCCTCTGCGTTGGTAATAGAGAGGTGTATACATCCAACCCCTGAAAATACAAATAAAATTGTAATCTGATATACACTAAAATAATCTAAGGTTAACAATAAACATAAACAAGAGATAAAAAGGGCCATGTATATATGTAAAAACAAGTAAAACTGAAGATGTTTATTGCTATTCTTGTTTTTCCTGTCTCTTTGAAAAACGATAGACACAATAAAGGTAAAATAAGAAACATAAGTTAAAATTGTAAGTAACAGGCTAAGAAATTAAAATATTTCGGAAAGAGTTTCGGCTCTGCGATAGAGAAATTCAAATTGATCTTTTAAGGCTTCCATAAGCACAGGTTTCGCAGAACAAAAATAAAGGTTACAATGGAAAGAATCTTCGTAGTGAATATGTGTGCTGTTGCAAGAGTCTTCAGATCCCCCAAACAACTGCAAGCACGTGTGCAGGTCAGAGCAAAATTTGTGATAAGGGTAAGAGTACTATCCAACACATAGTCGAGATACACGTATTTTTAACGTAACTTATTGATGTACTGTAATACATTTTGGGATCTTTTCCATATTAATAAAACAATTTAAATTTGAGGCCTTTAAAAGCTTTGGACTTGTTTTCCCTTTCTCGAGCTTAACAAAAGCTCGTTTATACGACAGCAAGCAAAAATGCACTTAATTTCCGAGTTTAACTTTATTTATATATAAACGTCAATTTTTGTGTTCTTTTTCCGTATTTTAAATTCTGGTGGTAAGTCTTCTCCTTCTTCGTTCGACCTTGCCAGAGGCCATCGTCGCTAATTTTTGTCCTGCAGCCTTTGCGGCCCCATGCCTTCCTCGTCCGAGTCTTTGCTGTCATAATTTCCTTGATCTTCTTCTCCTCTATCCTGGCAGGTCAATGTTTATAGCAATCGTTACAACATACCCTTTATCTCTCTTTTTCATACCGTCTTTGTCGAGCCTCCTGTAACTTTTCTGGTGGTTTTTCTGCTCCAGTCACTTTTCTAATTCTCTACTACATTGTAGCAAAAGAGTGTGCATGGTCATTAATGAAGATAAGGCAATAAATGTTTTATGGGTTCTGAGTTCGCTTTTCCGACTGAAGCGAGTTATGTTAAAAAAAGGCCCAGTGGAGAATTGGAGTTCTTTTTCTCTTACGTCGCATGCTTAAAGTCTATTTAGAATTAAAGCGTGTCCGATTGTATCAAATGCCTTTCACAGGTCTAGATAGACTACACTAATAAGGTTATCTTCTCCCACTCCTCCTTGTATATTGTCACTGAAATACGCTGCAGTAATTTTAGAAGGTAGGTGTTTTTTTAAATCGCATTCTAATTCTGCAAGTAAAATGTTGCTTGTGAGATAATCACGGAGTAAAATTAGCTTTTTCTAGGATTCTTAAAGTGGCAACACAGGTATGGGTCTATCGTCTGTAAAAAGTTGTCTTTTGCCGACTTAAAGATTCTCGAACCCCCATAAAGGCATTTATAGGCAGCAGGACAAGATTTTATTTATAGTTAATTAGGCTTCGTAAACAGGCTTCGTAATACAAGTTTCAAAATATTTGGGATTCAAAAGAAAATGATCCGGTTGTCACTCTACTCGTTCTAAAGTTGTTAAGATTCTATTTTTAATGTATACATACATATACATAACTTAAACACATACATACATCTATATGTGTGTATAAAAGACCAAATAAACTTTGTACAAAGGAAGGAAAAGCTAGACGGTAGAGTCCTAATGAGCGTATAACGTTTAATTGCAAGCTCAAAACATTCTTGCTTGATTGGAAAAAAAACATTGGAAGTAATAGTAACAAATACTTCTCACACTACAAAAGATTTATGGGGCCACATATCTATAAATATTTCGATTCTCATGCAGTACGGTCTTGTCATGGAGACCACGTGACGACCACAGCACAAAACACCACAGAAGCTATAATAATATTAAGCAATACTCGGTAAATAAGGTCTTACCAATGCCTTTTGTTCCTCTTTTGTTGTAAAGATAAACATCATTCGCTGGGAAACCCTCCGGTGTAGCCATTCCTGACGTTGCTTCACAATAATTCTTAAAATGAAACTCGGGGCTTGTTTCTCCGAAGCGTGGCGTGTAAAACTTCAGCAGCAAATGTTGCCGCAAATAGTACATAAATGGGTGAGTGTACACAAGCATACGTGGAGGTATTTCAAAAAAAAGGCCTGAGTTCGGTGGTTTACCTGGGGGCTGTATAAACTGGAAAACACACAAAACAAAATCAGTATGGACATATAGTAAATTCCTCTTTTGCTGAGCTGCAGAAAAACTGCGTCCTCGTCCTATTGAAGTCATGAGATCGGTAGTAAATTACCAAATATTATTATTTTGTTATTTGTAGGAGCTAAGAAAATTTTAATACCTATAAGTCCATTAGATCCTATTATTAGATCATATATATATATAGATGGTATATATACAACCAATTAATCATGTTTGTGTCCCACGATATATCTTATCATTCTTCGAACTCAAATAATAATACTGTTAGTGAATCTCAAAAAAACTACTGATTCCAGAAACATCATTCTGTTAATCTTTTTCAATAAAAAACAACTGTCTCAAGTAAAGGTTTTAAAAAAGTTTTTAACTTTTCTGAAATTTTAGTCACCTACCAGGGCAAATTATACATAGCAGTATGATTTTACATCTCGGTCATTGATACATTTAGTTAAAAGTGTAAAAATTTAATATGATAGTATTACCGAATTTCCTCTAATAAAGGCTGCAGGGTTTATTTCAAATCTAGCATTTCTTTGTAATTGATAAGAAATAACCACAACAAAACCAGTCCATTATAATTCTATATCGACGATTTCATCATCGTCTTCATCCAAAAGATGAAATGCCTCAGCTGCATCCTTTTTATAAGAATCTGTTAGTTGAAAGGGGGTTCTCTAACAGTATAATCTTTTTTGCAACTTGAAGCTGATCTTTTAACAGAGAAAACTCACTTAAACAAGGTATTCTTTCTTTAAAACAATGAATTAAATTGTCTTTGCTGTCTTCCAGCAAGTGCAAGATAAAGGCAGCAGCTTTTTAGTAAATTTTTTATCGTTTCTTTGCCTAAAGCATCCCACGATCCCAAAACTCATTCCACAATTTTCCTCCTTGGTCGTTCTTTGAAATTTCCAGCATCTGTTTATTGCTGTAGATTATAACCATTTGTCATATATATTAGTGAAATGGTTTTGAAATGGTTTATTTCAAGAAACATGCGGCCTGAATGTACTTGTTGTAAGCACCTGGAATGATGATCGAGTTTCTTATGTTGCGTTGTTTTTTTATTTTTGTTTTTTTAGTTTTAACGTTATTTTTTCCCCAGCAATTGGGGCTCAGACGGTGCCCTTCATAGGGACTTTGATTTTGCAGTGAGGAATTTCTTGGCCGGATGCCCTTCCTGACACCAATCAAAGGCTTTTTTTTCCTTTGCAAAATTCCAAATTCTCCTCGACAGCTCGGGGAATTGAAACCGGAACTCTTGGTTACTGTGCAGTTGCACTAACTATTAAGCCACGGGTCCTCTGTTTATTAATATATTTATATACATTATTAATAAAAAATTTGATTTCGATTGCCCTATTTCCTTTTTCCTATAGAAATATTGCTGGTTTCTTCAGATTTTACACTGGGGCCATTTACTGCAGACTCTGGTTTGGCAGTAGGACGTGTTTATATATTGAAGAGTGGTAAATCAATTATCTGACCTTTAAACATGCCCTTGATAACTTGTAAACAAAAACGTGATGGGACTGGGGCAAAAATGTCATTTCAAAAAAGATCGATAAAACAAAATAGGAGATAAAAACCGGTAGAATTGTACAGTATCGCAGAGGGCCTACGAAAGGACTAAACAATTTGAGAACACAACAACACCATGTTTCTTTCAGTTTAGAAGATTCAAATAGTTTAAGGAAATAAGCAATTTACCAGTATGATTTAAGTAATTCCAAGATATTGGTTATCGCTAATCTTTCTACCTCTGTATTTAGGTATGTATGCAAGTAGTATATGTATATGTATTGATGCAAGCATGTAAACCAAAAACAAGAAGATATACGTATTGCGGTAAGACTAAAGCCACAAACGATCAAGGGTCTTGACCATTAAATAACACATTCCATTTCTTTGTATTCGTCTGGTAATACGGAAAATGTCTTTATAGCATGATGAAAGAGTTACTTACATGAACATCAGCAGGTGAAAGTCTACATTTTGGATTTCTTGCAAGCATAAGATTCAGTTGCTCAAGAGTTGCATCATCTAATCTACTTTGTAACACTTTGATCAAGTCAACTTTTATTTCTTTTCGTGGCTCACAAATGCCGTACACTTGGAAGTGAATAGATTCCTCCGTTGATTGGCTTGTGCCTGTAAGCGAAACTTCTGAGAGTGAATCTTTATCAGCCGTGTTTGCAATGGAGCCAGTTCTTTTTAACTTTGCATCCTACAATAACAAAATGGCAAAATCCTGCAAAAACACGTCACGATTAAGTTTAATAAATCTACTGTCTGCATAATCTGATATATCTGCTGTTTTCAAATATTTTTTGTAGCTAATAGGTTTAAATTCTTCAAACTTAAATGACCACAAAAAAAAGAAGAAAAGAAACAACAACAAAAATGCAGGCAACAGAGACAAGTCTCTAAATAGTTAATAAACATGCTAAGTTAATAGTGTCAACCATTGCAGTGATAATTACTAAAGGAATCTGTTGTAAACAGTTGATGATGTGCAGCCAGGCAAGTGTATACTCTTAAAAATCTAATTGTCACAGGCAGAGTTTGCTGCTATTACAGATGGGAAAACTGTGTAATTCAATAACCTTGGCAAGCTCTTTATTTCTGTCATTAACTGAAATAGTTTAAGATTACAAGTGATGGTCTTTTGTTTGAGCAATTGGTACAACAGTTTCTTACACTGGCTGGAACGTAAGACATGGGTTGGACACAGACACAGACACGCACACACACAGAGAGACTCTCTCTCTCTCTCTGTCTCTCTCTCTCTCTCTGAAGTGTTACAATGCCAAAACATTAAAAGAACCACAAAATACATTTGAATTAACGCAATTAAAAATGAATCCGTCTTAATTGGAGCGAAAGTAAATCGCACCCAACATGTAACTGCCCAGAATAAGAAAAATATAAAACAAATATTAATGCTGGTCAGGATGACTCATTAAAAGGCCACTTGTTGTGGTGAAATCATGGCTCTCCATTGTAACATTTAATATTGCCAAAGTAGATAAGATCATGGTATAACACCTTACAAGCACATGATGTGATTTCACCATAAAGTACTTGTTAATCCTTGGCCTGGTATGTATACGTGGATAAGGGGTAGACGCAACAATGTGGATGAAAAAGGAAAAAAACCCTAAAAAATAAGGGTAGAAGTTTCTGGAGAGAGGCGGTCATTTATACCAGCACATGACACCCAAATAAGAACATCTGACTGATGCTTACCGATAGATCAGCATCATCCTGAACTTCATGGTATCCTCTGACTGAAAGAGACCACATTGAGGATGCTCTTGAATGGAGTGAAAGGTTTTCTTCTTTGATTATATCTTCGTCAGGAACTGGCGGTCGGTTAGGCAAACTTGAGGTGATGTTTTCGTTTACACAGATGGATTCAAAAATGCTAAAGTTAAGTAAACAATAATTATGAAATGGAATGTCAGACAAATGGTTACATCAACATACTGAAGTTTACAGAAATTACAAAAAATGCCAAAAATTAATCAAGTTCACAGCATGTGTATGTCACAGAAATCATAAAGAAAATGGAAATCTTAACACAAACCCCTACCTCTTCTCTTTACAAAATAATTGCATTCATTAAAACCGTTTCTCGTTCACATTTATCGGAATGGCCAGTCAACTGCTAAAGCACTTGTAGATTTTATACCTTGTATATTATGTCAAATCTGCTTTACAAGACATAGTGAAATAGAGAGTACAGCGCAAAATATGGCAGAGGAATATATTTGTACTGCACCCTCGAAGATACTGAAAAATTCTTAGGACTGATTATTTTACCTGATAATACTGTAAAAGGCAGAAACTGACAAGGAGCATCGTTTCAGCGATTTCTTGACAATTATCATCTTATACAATTAATTACAATCTTTTAAATTCAAGTTGAGTGTTCTTTTTTCTATTCCAATTCTATTAACACGGAAACATTTTGTACCCTTTTATAGTTTTCAAAAACAAAACCACACCCTAATGCTCTTCTCTCCGCTTCTTAACTCCTATATAATTGGTATGCCTGCATTAAGACTTAAACGACCGATTGGATTTCACGAAAATACTTACTGTCTAACACTACAGAAGCACAGAATACATTACTTCTTAAAATTGTCTTAATAATTAAAGTCAAAACTATAAATTATGAAATTTTACTTTCTAACTCAACTAAGTGGAGTTAGGGAGCGGGTCTAGGCTCAATGAATATTAGAAGGCTAAGTAATTGTCTGTTTTACTGCTTTTTTTTCTTGCTGAATTTTCAGTTGGTGGGGTTCTAAACTAAAGGAACAGCCCTCCCAACCTCAACGTTTGTTGTAACCATCAGTCTTGTGTGTGATAATCTAATAACGTAACAGATTTAAAAGGTTGTGAAACAAGGCCAGCTAATAACATCAATAGTAGTTAGGGAAACCTATATCTCACACCTTGAAAGTAGCAAGAAAAGTCATCCTGATCAAATACCATTTTGCATTGCATTCAAAGTCAAATAAAAAAAATAAGCAAATACTCAATAAACGTACCGAAAGTAGAAAACATTCCCTGAGCACTCCCTAAATACAAACAAATTTGATCTGTTTGTTACTGAAAAACGGTTGAGGACTGCTCTGACTGCTTGTATACCACGGGATGTCCCTTTCTGCTGCCCAGGACTTGATTTTAGTCTAAAATGTACTGGAAGGTGAATATCCCATACACAATCACACCCAAAATGACCAGGTTTAAATTCAAATTCTCCATGCACTACGGAACTAAGCTCTAAAGGCATCCCAATTTCAATATCTTGTTTATNAATTACTTTGTAAGTAGAAGTCATGTTGGGCGTTGCATTCAAAGTCAAATAAAAAAAATAAGCAAATACTCAATAAACGTACCGAAAGTAGAAAACATTCCCTGAGCACTCCCTAAATACAAACAAATTTGATCTGTTTGTTACTGAAAAACGGTTGAGGACTGCTCTGACTGCTTGTATACCACGTGATGTCCCTTTCTGCTGCCCAGGACTTGATTTTAGTCTAAAATGTACTGGAAGGTGAATATCCCATACACAATCACACCCAAAATGACCAGGTTTAAATTCAAATTCTCCATGCACTACGGAACTAAGCTCTAAAGGCATCCCAATTTCAATATCTTGTTTATGTGAAGTAACGAAGATTGGCTTTACGGGTGCCTTTTCTTGATTCAAAGCCCAGATTTGTTCATCCTCTTCCGCAACAAGAAGATTGTGGCATGTCATTGTTTCGCAAAGATCATTAAGAAGCATCACCTACGGCGCAAAAGCAACACAATACAACGCTGTAGGCAACCGAGAAAAACGTATCGTATTTCTACATCCCCAATTCGAAATGGTTTTGAAAATATGTCTAAGTTACATTGAAACCTGTATTAAAGACCATTTGTTATTAGCGACAATATGTCACCCACTTCCATTTCTGCAATCAAAATATAGAAAAGACTAACATTCTTGAACACCAGTTGGTTTCAGCTTTTATTACTTCGAAAACGCGCTACTCCCCTAAGCATTCTTTAATGTATTAAAAAAATTGAGAAGGGATGCCCAACTCCCAGTCCGTGGGGTCAACGTTAAAAACTATTGTCGACAGTAAAAACTTTTGCTCGTACGCTCACAAGTGATAGAATGAGTTAGAGATACGTGCATTGTACCTTTCCATTAAGTTCTCTTGCAGTGGCGAGTGAAGACTAGTTTTCCTTAAAAATACAAAAAAGTGGTACTTTTGTTGGGAACCATTGGAAAGGCCGATGAATGCTCCTGTGGACCCCCTAAGGTACAAAATTTGTTTCATATTTCCTCATTTATTTCCTTTGAAATTGGAAAAAATAGGAGGCCACGTCTCTGATTTTGCTTCGGAAAATAATGCAATTTTTGGGCTTCCACTACCTGCAAAATACAAAGACGTAGAATTCCAATTTAAGCTGCAATTCACTTTTATATGCAAACTATGGCCAGGAGTAAAAAAACCCCAGGTCTTTGGATATAATTCAGACAATTCAAATTCGTCGTAAAGACAAGTTTCCTTAATTCTGGTAGCAGAAACTTTGGTAGATGTTATTTGGAGTATATTACGTGACGGATACATAATTTAGGCTTTTATTTTAATTCCTCCCATTCCATTTCTAAAAAAAACAGAGGCACAGGTTGCTATCGGAAGCGCATATTATACCTAACAAATTCTATGCTAAGTTCCTTTGATATCTAAAGTCTATCTACAAACGTAATTTTAGACGACCAAAACAAAAATTAGCTCAAAATTGCTGTAAAAAAAGTCAGAGCCATTTCTAGAAGACATTTCTATGCAACTTATGCATTGAACAACTAAAACAGTAAAATTTAGATCCCCAAAAGTGAAGTATTTTCAGGTTGATGGTGTAGCAATGTTAGTTACCATATTCGTTTAAATTTCAGTTTCTTTTTGATAACACAGACGATGATCGCTAAACTAATATCTTTATCCTAATGCTTCTCTATTTTCTGTTTGTTTATCTCGAGATATTTGACCACACGAGTAAATAGATTTTAACACGACGAACCTGTTGCTCAATACCCTTCAGGAGTCATTTTTATATAAAAATCTTGAACAGATGTTTCAAAAGTTACAGCACTTTGTAGAACGGCATGTTCTTCAAAAACATCGTACGTCACACAATTAATGGGAGTACTTTTACTTCCATTCAATTAAATTAGCTTTCTGGTAATACGGTACGCCACTTAAATTTTGAAACAAGATGGTGCAGTGAAATGACAGGGATTAAATAGTTAGTGGTACCAATGTCTTTTTCAACAAAGCAATTTCCGTGGCCGTAATAGGCTGATAACCGGCAGTTTTCAATATCAACGCCAGTATACTTCACTATCATACTTTCTTCATCGTTATAGGTCCCCTGGTCTTGTAAGAAATAATATGTATTTTCATGAACACATACCCAATGCGTTAGAAAGGCATCTACAAAGAATGAAGCGGCGTGGTCTTTTGAAGGCAATAGTTGAATATTTTTGGAAAACAAACCAATGCACCAATATACAATACCCATTTCGAGCTTTAACCAAAAATGTAACATTCAAAGATACAAATTGCATTGGCGCATTAGGGGCATATGCTGGGAATATTGGAGCCTTAGGCAGAAATAAACCACATTTTGTCTTATAACATGCTTAACAACTTTGCTTATATAGTTTAATATTTATACACGTCAGGCCAGTAATAGCCTTTCAATAACGCGTAAATTCTGTTTTCTTCAAAACTAGCTAAATTATCAAATTCCGCTAAAACATGTTTTCTTAAGTGTGGGATGGGGCATGGAGGAGATTAAGCGACGGACTGTTTGCTAATATTTCAATGACTATTCTCAATTGTAAAGGGATTCTTTCTAGTTTTCCTTTGGAATTTGCTGACCATATTACATATGCCTCGTTCAAGTTAAAACAGTTGAACAGGTGGTCAACTTGTGAAAAGCAAATTGACAATAGACACCAGAGCCAATGGCGAGATCTATAAAAAAAATTTTGAGGGAAAAAAATATCTTTAGGCTTTAAATTTAACAATTACTGATCATTATACACTTAACTTGTCTACATGCAGGTGTCTTTTTTCTCCGTATACTTTCAGAAAGGATACGGTATTTATATACCTTCGTTGTTTTAAAATTTCTGCGTCATGTTCATACAATGACACAGCGGTTTTTTAAATTACAAAATAAGTATAATATGGAGTCATTTTGGTAGTAATAGAGAGGTTGAGTGTGTGTGTGTGTGTGTGTGTGTGTGTGTGTGTGCGCGCGCGTGTGTGTGGAGGGTGTGTGTGTTGCTTATTTTCCCCAGTAAATGGGGTTCAGCCGGTGCCCTTCACAAGAACTTTGGTCTTGGCAGGGAGGAATTTCTTGGCCAGGTACCCTTCCAGAAACCAACCAATACCTTTTTCTTTTGTAAAGTTCCAAACCATTTTCCCCATTTGGGTAATCAAACCCAGGAACCTTGTGGTTACGGCAAAACTGAACTAACCACTAACCTACGGCTCCTCTTATAAAGGGGTTGAGTGTGTTTGGTATTAATAAACTCTGTGTGCCGCAAAAAGTTTTCATTCCAAGTGAAGTAGGAGAAAGATGATTGTAAATTTAAAAAAAAGTTGAATGAAAAAAAAACCACAAAAAAAACACGAGATAGAGCTTTGTTAATTAATTAGCCATTTTGGCATCAATGATTTGTGGTCTTCCCAACCATTAGGTTAGAATGGTATCAAATAAATAAGATTGATTTACTTAAAGGTCTGCTACACAAAACTGTTAAGCTGAATCTAGTCTAAAAGATGATGCAAATATACGTCTTCCCCATTGGATTTTAATAATATTTTACCTGATTTACAATCCTGCAAGTACTCTCCAGGGTGTGCACAAGTTTGGTGTACAGAATTTCGTGCCGTTCATCATCCTCCACAGAATCCATCGTCCTTTAAGACAAAATGATTAAAGACAGTTTAATACATACATACATACATACATACATACATACATACATACATACATACATACAATCGGTTCTTTTTTATAATCGTGCAGGTCTGGAAGCATCTTCCATGATGGTGGGCTTCCCTCCAGATGCTTCGCTAGCTGCACGCATGGCATATCTCGCACTAGATTTCCAGGTGGCTCTATTCATGGGGTCACTTGAACCAAGGCCCCAGCCAGAGACGTCATCCTTCAGAACATCGTGCCATGTCTTTCTTGGTCGCTCAGGTCGCCGACGTCCATCCATAGATAAGTCTACTGCCTGCTTAATTGCGCCACTATATCGCTGGAGATGGCCGTTGCAGCATAGACACCTTTCCCTCATAGTGTGCATTATGTCGGCTAATCCTAGCTTGGACAGCAATTGAAATACAAGTATTACCAATTGTTAGAAGGATTGACAGTCGCATTTGGCATGTTGTTGATTAACTCTTTGAAGCTGTTGAATGAAGGTTTGGAAAAAAACTACTTTAAGATACTGCGATTTTCTCATGTTACTTATATCGACTACCGTGTAAATGTTGACACATGGATATTGTACAGGAGCCAGTCTTAACTTCTCTTCTGATTATGTTGTTTTTGCTACAGTAATCTTTTATAGGGATCAGTTCAACTGATTTCGTGCGATACCTTTCCAGGTTACCTTTACCTAAAAAAATTGCTGGTTCGAAATTCTTACATTTCTTCACACAGTTTGTTTTATCTATTATTTCTCAATGATCAATCAGAGTAGATGTTTCTTCTACATTCTGTGTAACCACTCTTGACATTTACCATGCAATTGCAATACCCATTGAACATTGAGCGATTTGAAGCGATCCTACTGACGAGTATCTTTGTCCGTAACTTTGAAAGTTAAATGTTACACTGTGTGGTATCACATATGAAAAGTAACAAAATCGATAAACGGTATGATAAAAACATATCAAATAACATGTCAATTATAAACTCAAAGGTTGTCAAGGGTAAATCTTTGATACAAAAACAAACAAAGCTACTTCTATCTCCCCCAAAACTACAAATTTTGCTTGGTTAGCCAAAACTATATTCAAAATATGAACCCCACTCAAAGAGTTCATATATTTTGCTTCCACTGATAAAAAGCTGTCCATCTATCACTACTTAGCGGTTTTATACATGTACCTCTAAATACGTTAAGATAGTGCTATTACCGTCACTTTTATGGGCAGACATCAATTTCTTGCCAGTCCAATATATCTAATACCCATGCATTTATTGGGTACATGATATAATGACCAACGGAGACAGGTCGTCTTCATGTCAAGTAAAAAATTGTTAACAATTTAGTAGTAGAATTAAGCTTCTGGATCAAAATATGTCTATTATACCAGAGTAGTTAATGACGTGAGCATGCCAAGTATGCTCCTGTGTGGGGTTGAGCTTTAATCCTTTATGGGCAGGTCTCTTTGACTCGCTTACTAACTTTTTATAATAATCTATAATACGACTAAAATATTATTGAGCTAACTTGTTTAAATTCCTTCTCTAAGCCACTGCCATCGACATTCCAAAATATAAACAAAAAGCATAAATAAAGAACTTAGCAACACACCTTGTATGTGAAAAAACCATCAATCCGTTATTTTCCAATCTAAAAAACAACCAGAAGTCGAGGTCCCATGGCTTTTCAATTGCTGGATCTTCCAATACACTATCATCAATGAATACGGTATCTTGTTGGCATTCGAAAGCGCTGAACTTAATGGCCGGCTCACTTCTTTGTCTTCGATGCGTCAACAATCGGTTAGATTGTGCAGAATTCTGACTACTTCGAATTATGATATCATCAACAATACTCTTCCTATTGGTATACACCCCATTAATAGGGCCAAGTCTGGATACATATTCCGTCTTACTTGCGTTTCCGGTGTTAGCATTATTCTCATTTTCACCCTGGGACTCCGACGATGATTTTGTTTTATCGTTACAGCCAATTTCTTCAACAGTCTCACTCTTTCTACAGCTGCTACTATCAGACGAAGAATCAATGTTGGGTTTTAATAAATCATTAGTAGTGTAATCAACCATCTTCACTAGCTCTTCGGATTTTACCTTTTCCTCAACGTCACCACAGGTATCTTCAATACTTTTCTGCCCTTGCGTATCCTGGTCAGGCACATATCTCTCCAGTAGATCTTCTTCGTCATCAGACATGGCTTGGCAGTTGGTCTGTGTATCAGATAAGGGAATGATTGGCGCGTTATTTTTTGTTTCCTCATACTGAGACTGGCCAGTTGTGTCCCTTATTGTTTTCGGCGGAGGTTTGTTATTTGCAGACGGATCCGTATTTACGATGTCACTACTCCCAGTTTCACCAGTACTACTGGTATTATCACGGCTGCTACTCTTATTGACATCCTTTCTTACACGATCTTCATTTTTACGCTCATCGGACAGTGGCGTGCTGGATAACGGTTCTGCGACGAGCCAGTCGGGAGACTTTACATTCAAAACTTCTACATCTCCTTTGGATTCATTTGACCTTGAAGAATTGGGTGGAGTGACTGGATCCAGTGACAAGTCTGATCTATTATTTGATATTTCTAAATCTGGTCGTTTGTCATCATCAAACTGGGGCAAGGTCGGTGGTGTAGTATCATTAGATGATACGCTCAACTTGGTATCTGCTGTATCTTTTGTGAGTACTGAGGCCAAATGAAAAAAGTTACCTTCAGTTTTCAGACAAAGGGAATCAAGCCTTAATTCCAGAAGCTTGTCCAAAAACAACTGGAGACTTTTATCAAATCCAAATACGAACCTGAGCGGAATGTACTCTGAGCGGCAGTTGTCAGCACTAGAAGCTATTATGTGTTTTGCAACCCTATCAAGAGTTGCATGTGTAACAGGCTTAACTGAGCGTAGTGCTGATGCTATCTCATCTTCCAACAAAAATTCAATTTTTTCAACTGTTTCTCTAACTGCTTTTTGTTGATACTTGGGGAGATACTTCAGCGGATCCACCATTTGTATATTCGTCCCAATATAGCTGCTAGATAAGACAAAAAAAACCAAAAAAAAAAAAAACAAAACAAAAAAAACCATCAAAAATTATAAAGCAGAACATGCCTCTCCTTTTTCTGACGTTAAAAATTTTACACTTGGCAGACTTTCGGTAAAAAATGCGTGTAAGTATGTCTACTGTTTTTCGATTTGCTGTACATACGTAAAATTACAACCGCTTTAGAAAAAACCGTTTGTTTTCTTATCAAGTAAAGGGGTAGATATAGAAAAATAGCATTGCATGCCTAGGCAGGGAGAAAAAGCATAACAAAATGTATCAAGCATGAAGATAATGCCAAGCAATGTTTATAATTGATAGTACAACGTTGCAGAAAGCAAAGATCGCGATAACCGTAACCGGAAGTCTTGGAACATCTTAAAGTAAGCTAGGTAAGAAATCCTTAGTATATAAACGTACTTCTTTAAGTGTTTCCATGCAAATCAATAGGGGGTCTTTACTTAAATAATTCGTATTACAAGTATTCTAAATGCACACAAATAAACTATATGTACTGCAGATAATGATACTTGTAGAAATTGAAAAAAAAAATAATGAGGAAGGCTGCGAGGAGACCAGTGATGAAGATAGTACGTAACGGGGGACTATCAATGTGTCAACAATGACAAGAAAGTGGAAATCTCATTATCCTAAACTAATTTCTCCGTCGGTAATCATTGCTTCTTACAATTTCCTTGATTAGTGTTTTAACCAGCCTTAAAAAATCCTATTCTTATTAAAGTCATTCTGTACGAAAAAGATCGATTGGGTTGAAATTTGACAATGGTAATAAAAAACGTAAAACGTGACTGTATTACTAAAAATTCCATCTTTTCTGACTATAAGTGTCATTAAGTATAAACTATATGCAATATATTGCATTGGATCCGTTTAAACACCCCAAAGTCAGCAATTACTTGTAAAATACAAGTATATGAGTTTAATTTCAATACCTTTCTTCGTCGCCCTCAAATAGAGCTGCACGTGAGCTTTCATGTTGTTTACGCAGTGCAAAAAATTCTTGTACAAGAACTTCTGGCTCGGTCTGATGTGATTTTGAAGACATAATGCTATCGTATGAGCCTTCTCTAAGGAACGTGACGGCTTCCTCAGTCTTAATGAGGTTGTTTGAGTCATAGTCATGTGGCAAAGTCAAACAGATCAAATCTAGCGTCACAACCAGTGATGGACTCCGTGGATTTAGTGAGGTCCCTGTTAATTCAATGTTCTTAATGACATCACCTGAAAAGCGACGTAAAATACAAAGACCGTATTCAAACTCCAGTAGTAGAGATAAAACAGCACCAGCAGGGAAAACAAATAATAAACATTACGATACAAGAAAATTAGTAACTTAAAACAAAGTTGTATTAACAGCAGTACTAGTAGTAGTGGTGGTAGTAGCAGCAGTAATGGTAAGAATATTAAAAATAATATAATAATAATAACAACAATAATAGCTGCTTTTGTCCAATTTATCTACTTTTTAGAGGCCGGTCACAATATTTAATACAAATAGCAACGCAAGAAAAACAAAAAGTTTGATAACGATGCACACAGTATAGAAGTACAATCATTTCTTGGGTTTACACGTTTCTTCTTCTTCTTCTTCTTCTTCTTCTTCTTCTTCTTCCTCTTTCTTAGGTCTAGGTGGAGGCCTGTGGACATTAAGGTCCATTTTTCTGATAAGGACAAAAGATGTTCAAGAGATAATGGCTCGATCAATCCATTTCAGTCTCTTCAAGAGTCTCTAATCATTGCCTGGATCTCTGAACCATACAATACCACAGTCTTCGTCGATGTGGAATAAAATGTCCTCTTTTTTTAGTTACAGACGACGGTTGGTAATGAGAGGAAGGAGTTGCCAGAACCAGCCCCATGCAGTCATACTGCAGTTAATAGTAGCTAATTTACAACCTCCTCCAGCAGAAAACATGTCTTCAAGGTAACAGTAATCTGCATTACCTTATGATTTTCTTCATGGATTTCTAGTTGATGGCCTCCCATCTATAGGTCAGGCAGTTCCTTGATATCTGGCAAATAGGGTCTGGGTTGGTCCTTAAAGGCCCTCTGTACCCGGAGTGATCACCTCCACAGAATATGTCACTGTAACCCTGGCCTCTACGGCATACAACATATGGGCACTTTTTCAGTAGTTTTAAATACTGTCAAAACACAATGACCTCTGTTTTACTCATATCAACATTCAGGCACTTCTTCTCCAACCCTTTTGCCACGTCTCCACATTAATCAGCAGCTCTTCAAAAACACTAGCTCTTATACCAGGGCATCAGCGTACAGTAGCTTCCAAGAACACCCATTAAGTAACTTCGGGCAATGCCTTCAACACCACGATGAAGAGTAATGAGTTCGAGTAAACGAAAGCACTGATGTACAACTTCTCCAACTCTTACTCTGCCACGGACATCTGTGTACATTGCCTGAACAAGCTGTTCAAACCACTTAAGAATATCAAGCTTGCATATCTTCAACCAGATGACTTCAACGGCGATGTGGTCAGTCGCTTTCTGTGATCAACAAAAGCCATGTGGAGAGGGTTGTTTCCAACAAAGTATTTCTTGTAAGGTGCGGGACTATAAAGATGGCACCTAATGTAGCTCTACCGACATGAAGCCGATTTGCTTATTATATATCGTCACTATCTGCCTAATCAAGCCTTCTGTCATTTGGAACAGCATCTACATTAATTTTTTTATCAGTTTCAGTCCTGATAATTCCCTCTATTTAGAGGACCACCTTTGTTTTTGAAAAGGTTTGGAATATAGCTGTCCTTTCCACTCATTTAGAGTGCGGTTGTTAGTCGTTGTGGCATCAACAAGTGCACTAACTATGGAGGTACCAGCTTTGCCAGCACCCATAAGCGTCTCAGTGATGGTGCCCAATAGTCCAGGCACATTATCCAGCCCATTGTACTGATAGCCTCGGAGATTACTTTGTGGTCATTGGTAAACTGAGGCTATCGACTAGGGCATCATCTGAAAAATCTGGGTGATGTCAATATGGGTTTGAGCATAATTTGACTGGTAGGTGACCGTTGCCTTGGCTTTCTCTTGAACCAGGAGTTCCTATAACCAGTTCATTTTCCCCCGCAACATCTGACACGAACCCCTCTCCCTCTCTGTGCAACGCTATCCGATAGCCTGGACTCCAACCTGGCTTTCAAAGCCTCAGATTCCACGTTACTGTGACCGCTTTGGTCATCACAAAATATTAGCTCTTCCGAGGCAAGAGCATTGGAAATAGCGGATTTTACCTGATCACAGAAGTAGTCTTCATCAGCTTTGTCAAGGCACCACACACACACAAACACATATACACATACGAAGCTGAAAACATTCAGATATTCATCTGTGCAACGGGAATGTCAGAAACACGCGAAATTTCAAATACTGACCCCATTATTTCTTAGGCAACGACATGTAACATCTGCTAAAACCAGTGTTACTTTCAGGTCAAAAGTACTTGAGGAAAGAACCTTTCCCTTTGATTTCCTCTAAAGCAGTTCATTTCCATCTAGCTTCCTGTATATAATATAAATAATCTCTTCACTGTATCGCTGTCTGCATACCACTTGTTTTTAATTCGTCTATATACGTCAATAAAAAACTAAGCTATAGTCATGGAATGAAAACTCTTACTTTTATCAATGCACTAAACCTCCTGTTATGACTAAGCTTCTTCTTGAAAATGTAACCGTTTTGAAGAGATAATGTGAAAAATTCAACCTTAAACAACTAATCGATCCTTGTGACAGCTGCAATAAGAAAAACCTGCAATGCTATTTTTTTCTTCAGGAGACCATTCAGTTTTTACAAGATAATGACAATATGACCTTTTTTAATTCTCCAATTTCTTTAGTGTATTTGGCCCTTTAGTACATCTCGTACTTTTGCAAGTCCACGTGAAAATTTCACCAATACCAGAGGCTGAAAGACCGTCTAATACTGCAACATGGGTTTGTTTAAGGCAATATTACTAAACTGCAATATAGCTTGAGTAAACAGGAATTACACGCGATCCAATAAATCTGCATCTGGCATGAGTTTCTTGGTGTTCATATTCGTAAACGGATCCTTCATAAAGGGTACTGTGTCACCTATTAGAACATTTTCATATACCGAGGTATGGCAAAGCAAATGTCTCTAAAACTGGGGCTCAGCATAAATTAAGTTTCCTGAGATGTTAAACCACACCATATTAATTTGAGTTGCACTGGAATGAAAAATGGGACTGTAATAAACACGTTAATTACTATATTTATTTGTTGATTTACGTATTTATTTATTCAAATATTTAAAACGTACATCTCAAAAGGATAGTGATAGAGATGCTTAAAATTTACATACACTATTTACGTGGCTTCAGCGGAAGTCGTGTAAAATGAAAATATATTACTTTAAAAATATTGGTAAAAATATGTTTTTAATAAATAATTTGACAAAATATACACGATGCTGTAAACAAAAGGTAAAATGACTTTGGTTAAAATAGAAAAAGTACAAAGACATACGGATGAAAGAAACCTGCAAAAAAAATACTATCAAACAAATTGAAAAAATCCAAACAAAAAGCAAAAGATAAATGACAAAACAGCCAAGAAAAAATAAACTGATGGGCGTGCACCAACTATGAACTGTATTGACCTATCAAAGTAGTTAAGAAAAAATTACAGAAACAACAACCAGAACAATTGACGGTAATTTAGCTATAATACCATAAACATTTAAGTGAATCTTAATGTGAAAGGTAATAGTATAGGTGATTGGCATTAGTAATTATTATTAGTGGTTAGTTGTAGTAGTAGTAGTAGTAGTAGTAGTAGTAGTAGTAGTAGTAGTAGTAGTAGTAGATGTAGTTGCAGTTGTAATAGTAGTAGTAGCAGCAGTTGTAGTAGTAGTTGTAGTTGTAGTAGTAGTAGTAGTAGTAGTAGTAGTAGTAGTAGTAGTAGTAGTATGAGTATGAAGGGATTACATAAAACGATGGAAAAACTAGGTTGTCTTGTGATTATCATAAATTTCTTATCTCCAAGAACTTACTTTTTCTTTTCGGCTAGAAATATTTGTTGTCAAAAACATGAATTAAATTTTAAAAATTTAAAAGTAATTAGAATAGCAGTAACTAACCAAGACACGTCNGCAGTTGTAATAGTAGTAGTAGCAGCAGTTGTAGTAGTAGTTGTAGTAGTAGTAGTAGTAGTAGTAGTAGTAGTAGTAGTATGAGTAGGAGTAGGAGTATAAGTGGTAATTGAGGCTACAACGGTAAACATTTTTGAAGGGATTACATAAAACGATGGAAAAACTAGGTTGTCTTGTGATTATCATAAATTTCTTATCTCCAAGAACTTACTTTTTCTTTTCGGCTAGAAATATTTGTTGTCAAAAACATGAATTAAATTTTAAAAATTTAAAAGTAATTAGAATAGCAGTAACTAACCAAGACACGTCGGCAATGTGTCGATAGGGAACGACGTCACTGCTGTACCGAGACTGTATTTATCTTTCACAGAACAAGTCAGCAACAAAAACAACGGCATCGTTTTTAGGTCACTTTCAAGATCCTCTTTTGAAGCAAAACTCGAACAGCTATCAATTTCTGAATCGCTATTTGAGCTTCCCTTGACACTTCTGCGACTTAATTCATCCTGATAAATAAAAGAAACAGAAAATAAATAAATAAGTAAAAATAAATAAATAAAGATAAATAAAAGAAAAAGAAAATCAATCAATAAATAAAAAATTAAATAAATAAATAAATAAAAATAAATACAAGAAAAAGAAAATAAATAAATAAATAAATAAATGAAATAAAAAAATAAATAAAATTAAATAAATAAATTTAAATATAGGTAGTTGGTAACTGTTTCATTTTTAGCAAGAGCGTCACTAGCAACCTTTATTTAATCTTTCCCTGTAAAGTAATGACAGCATACATCACACAACAGCGACTAAGTGAAATTTCCAGATGTTTTAAAACGTTTCGTTAAGCTTCGAAAATTTTAACATTAAACCATGGGCCCCAATGAATGGCTGCTAGTTGAGCCTCAAAGCTACGACTACGTATCGTAACTTATATCACAATTATAATTACAGCAAATTCAGTACAATTTTGCTTGTGTTGTACATAGTCTTAACCAGTTTCTCTACAAATGCACTATCTAATGTAATCCGACAGATGTAGAAAATAGCATTCACATAAAAATGGATGACTAATAGTAACAAGCGACATCGAACTTCAACCAATTTTGACCTTTTGAATAGAGGAAAAATAGCCCCCGTGGACTTTTCTCTAAAAACAAGAGATCATCATTTCTTACCAAACGCCCACAAAATTTCAAATTTTAAAATTTTCTTTCAGGCTTTTTTTGCCAAGGTCGCAAGCAACCACTTACCTTCGCCACAAAGTAACCACTAAGTCTGAGAGCTCTTTAATCTTGCACGATCTATTTAATGATAGAAGAGAGTATTTATTCTCAAATTGTAGCTCTGTGTGTTTATTCTCTCAAATGTTATGACTGTTTAGACATTTCCGCAAATTCTCACATAACCTTTGTAACCATTTGGAAAAGCATTACCTGAAAATGTGTATGACTTTAGAAACCCAGCACAACAGGGAGAAAAACTTGGAATCTCCCTGTTTTGACATGCCGATTCTGTAATTGCTATTAGCTTTGTCCTTTACATATTGTAGCTTTCCGAGACTCTAACCTTGAAACCTCAATATAATTTCAACAGCATGTTTGCATAATTTAAGGTGGTGGCTGACCTTTTCAAAAATTTTGTAAATTTTTTCATAAAGTGTAGGGTTAAAAAATACTACGTTAGAATATTTCTGTCCTTTACTGCTCTTTATTTTATGCTCATCAAAAGTACAAATTTCAAGGGCTAACAGGAATTTTTAAGGGAGAAACAGAGATACCTACCACAAGTCAGCAAGGGGTAGGGCTGCACTCCGAACTTGATTGACGGACAATGGAGAGATTTCAATGAAGATGGGTAATAAATAGACCAAAATGGTGTCTGTCTACAACTAACAACCTTTTGGCACACAGCCCAGAATTCCAGTCAGGTCTTTATGACGCACAGCTTAAATTCTCATATGTTAAATATGGCTCTGTAAAAAAACTTCAAAGGCCAAAACCCAGTATCAATTGGCCTTTGAATAGGCCTTATTATGAGATCTTGCAGGTGACAGCGAAAAATGAGTTGTACAATTCATGCACTGGTTGTCAACATGACAGTGAAATTCATGAAAACTGAGAATAAAAACATGGAACAATGGCAAAGAAAAAGCAAAGACAATCCCTATTATGCACTTAGCTTCTCCATAAGTTTTCCTAATAATCTTGAAAATTCTGAACTTTATGGACTCAGAGGAAGCCATAGATGTAAGAGCTTTATCATGTCATGAGTCGTAAGTTGTTTCTGAGCTACGTTTCGAGAGATACTTTTCCCATCGTCAGGCTACTGAAATGATTAGATACGGCTATTTTATACTTTTGTAGTGCGGACGTGGGTGCAGACAGGGTTGAAATTGTTTCGGGAAGTGGGACCATACCTATGTTGTGTTTGTTGTGTTTCTTTCTTTAGTGCTGGAAGTTATATTACTGGAAGGGTGTAGGATATACTGTTGATGTGATTGCTGCATTGCAAGGAATGAATTGTTTCTTTTATTTTTCTTGTTGTTGTGTTGATTTCCTTGTCTATAATTCTTTTATTTTCCCAGTCAAAGGTATGATCCTGTGTCCATCAGTGTTCAGCTATTTCATGATTCTTGGTGTCACCTTTCTGAACAGCTCTCTTGTGTTCTTTTTCTCTTTGACCCAAGGAACGCTTTGATTAAGCTATGTAGGAGGCAGGACAGTCCTTACATTGTAGTCTGTAGACTATGTTGTTCCTTTCATCAAGTGGAACTGGGTCTTTTGGTTTTGAGAGGTTTNGACTTCCAGAGTAAGCGACGATTTGGACGTATTGGAACATTAGGTTTATGTGCTTTTGGTAATCCACAGAACCGTGATAAAGCCGAGTCTTTGGGTTTTAATCTGTGGTAGAGGCAGTTATCAAGTAGATGGTTTTCCGTAACGTAATTAGTGCTTGATATATATATATATATATATATGTATATATATGTATATATATGTAGAGCTTTACAAAATATTAAAAATATTATACAACATACAAAGTTAATTGTTATCTTTAACTTTCATACAGATATCGTAAGCCTCAAGACGAACACCGAAGTATTAATATGCAACTAACTTGTAATATACATTTCATTTTAAACATGTTAAAAAAATAAAACAACAAAATGAGATTTTACATACAAGACTTCCAGGTAAGGATATGCTTAGGTAGTCATTGGGAATTTCGATTATTGTTGTCGTTTCTGGTTCATAAAAATCCTGATAGTCCTGATCTCCTTCTACGCTGTTAACGTCTGATGCAGCGTCGCCATTACCAGGGCTCTAAGGCAATAAGTAAAATAAAGGTCATATTTGTTATAGAAATACATATGCCTGACTGTGCCCGCGCGTACTGTTATAGTAAGAATGTGAAACTAGAAATTTGGTAAAACTGTCAACACAATCATACACTATTATTCATTAATAATATTATTATTGTTATTATTATTGTTATTATTATTATTATTGTTCTTGTCGTCATAACTGTCAACTTTATTATCAGATATTATCAAGTTCTTTTAAAATTAAGAAAACTTATCTACAAATGGAATCTTATTCCATCTCCCAACTGATCGTGATGTCTGTTCCAAACAAATCTTTATGTGGTGACTAGCAAAAAAATGTACCTAGACCAACACCAACACTCCAAAAGCCACTGTCAAGTCTTTCCTTTATAATGATTAATTGACGGTAAAAATGGCGAAAAAAAAAACAAAAGCAGAGGACGTTTTGTCAAAATTTGGGGTTAGGGGTCCGACTTGGGGGTAGGCTGCTAAAAGTAAAAAGACTAACTAATTAGGAACAATTCAAATAGCTTAAGCTGAGAATGCGTCTCAAGTCAAAATTCTGTGATTTAAATTCAAAAAAGGAGAAAAATGGAAGTTCTTTTTCCGAAATTCATAAAATAAATAAGAAAAATATAAGAATAATATTTGATATTCATATTCTATATTTTGGTTAAGTTCTTTGGTAGATTTAAATGGGCAACTTCCCTACAAAACACACAGTGTATTGTGCTTGATTTCTTCATACCTACTCAGCTATGCGCGTTTTACTGTAACCTCTGTGGCATAACCTTTTTTCAGCAATATTTCTTTGCAACTATTTTTTAAATTGTTTGGCCTATTCCCATAACAATGTACATAATTATCCTGTCTTAATATTGAATATTCTTAATATTGAATTTCTGCCATCAGGTCAGTATCTGTCAGAAAACATGTTAGCTCACAAGCTAACATGTGTGCTGTTTCTACCAATGGAGGATTGTCACAACGATCAAGTAACTTTCTCGTGCATTGTGTTAAATTGTACCATGTCTAAAAAGGAGCCCGTATTAACAGAATTATCATCGTCATGATAACCACCAATTGTGATATACTGTGGCTAGAAAGAATAAAAAGCACCACTAATATATTAGGAGAGATATAGCGGCTCCTTAACATTATTCAACAACTGAAAATATTTATTTGCATATTAACCTCGAAACAAGACTGAGTTTAATCTTTCTGAGCTTCAGTTTAGATTTTTAACTCTAACCTTTGGTGTTAGTCAAGAACAGAAATTTCACCCATCAGATAAAATCTGTCATGACTCGTACAGGTTTTTGCATACGCATGGCCGATAGTAAGACAATAATCGTGAAATACAAGTAGTTCAGACAGCAGAATAAAACTAACCAACTAAACAATAAATAAATGAACAAATAAGTAAATAAATACATAAATAAAATAAATACATAAATAGATACATGAATAAATAAATGAATGAATAAATAAATAAATAAAACCAGTAAAAATCGTATGGAGTCGGTGGACTAGAACCTTGTAATTTGTAGTTCTGAACATGTATAAAAAATATGCAGTGGAAGTACGAAACCGATTCTATGTCCCTTTTCTATCAAGGCTCGAAACAATCACTATTACAAAAGTTTGGCTACAATTAAGTTGACTAAATCTACACTCAAGCTGAGACGAAAACAAATTCAATTCCTTTTGTTAGGCCTTGTCTCGCAGTTCCACCCCTTCGACAGTTTTTTTAACTTAACGTCCACACGAGGCATAAACTACCTCCCTCACAAAATGCAAAACGTCAGGTCGTATTAAAATACCATTTCCTGTGAGAGTAAATGTGAGGTTGGGGAGGGTTGTGAAGAACCAGTCGTTTAAAGTTCTGTCATTAAAACAATTAAACTTAAACCATCATAGAAAGGCGACCTTGAATTAAAGGTGTGATCAATGAAGAAATATTAACATGAGTACAAACGAGAGAGTGAGAGAGAGAGAGAGAGAGAGAGAGAGAGAGAGAGAGAGAGAGAGAGAGAGAGGTCGAGAAAAAGAGACAAAGAGTGTATGAGAGAGAGGCAGGTGAGAGGGAAAAATGAGTGAGAAAATAGAAGAGCAGGGTGGAAATATGAAAGACAGATACGTAAAAAGAGAGAGTGGAAGAGAACGCGTGAGA
>RDPX01000210.1:969091-992451 GCA_003991215.1 Morbakka virulenta
AAAAATTTCCGAAAAAGTTACTTAAGTACCTGCACATTCGATTGTCTTTTACAAGGCTCAAATTTACAAGAGAAACCTTTAAAGAACTATTTGTACTTCACTGTGATACTTAGGAACATTGACATAAGTGACAAAAATCAGGTGTGCGGAAAGGATATTTAATACTTACCTGCAGTTTTATCTCTTTTATCATGGTTATGATGCCGTTAGTGGAATTACAGATATGAAATCCTTGGTAGAGTCTAAGCCTACAATGAATCAAGTTGTGAGAAATATTTCAATGTTTGTATACTAAATATATTTTCTAATATCAAATTTAAAGATAATAAAGAGTCGATTCTTTTAGTAATAGGTAAGTAGTTTTTGAATAAATTTTTAAGATAGCATTAATACATGTCTTTAAAAATGAGGTATATCAATCGTAGTAAGTGACAAAATACACTTACCTTTCGTTTGTATTTGAATAATTTAATAATAGTTACAAAATAATACCCGTTGTAAAAATAAGCTAATCAATAAATTAATTTTATTCGTCGTTATCTCATATACTAATTATTTTTCTTTATTGTTTAACTTAGACCGACAAAGCCCCAAATAAAAAAATACAACAGCGCTCGTGAAAACCATATGCGTACTGTGATTGGCACTGGTTAGTGAAACGCACAAAATCCGTCTCAGTAAAAAGGAAAAGGTTGGGGAAAATTTAGAATTTCCAAAGGTTCCAGACTGCAGAAAAACGTCCTTCCAAAAGTAGTATTTATTGATCAATATTAATGTATATCTTATCTTGTATGTTATTAGCATATATGCAAAACCAAAGTCCAGTATTTTTGGTAAAATTGCCTGATTTGCATTTTCTTTATTTAGCGGTAACAAGGTTGGTGAATATCAAGAAAAGGTACTGGGGAATCGGCTCGAATTTTGCTTAAAAACACTCAATATATTATATTATATTATATTATATTATATTATATTATTATTATTATTATTATTATTATTATTATTATTATTATTATTATTTGTATTGTGGTTAAAATCTACAAAAACAAAATTCCAATCGAAATGTTCGAAAGTTGATCTGGTAACCTGATAAAGAAAGGTCATTTGACTGACTGTAAGACCCGGGGATCTATTTCCAGGAAGTAAAAGATACATGGTAAATAAAAAACGCGGTTACTTACTGTGTTAGGTTAAATAGAATATTAGCAATAGCACTGTACGACAACGACAGTTTACTATCTGTAAACATATTCCAGATCCACCTTTGATTGTACATATATGACCAGAGCATACTTAGCAATGCTGGCTTTGCCACTTGCTGCTCTTTTCTCTCAGAGGTTACACCTATTAAACCAACATTTCTAAAATTTGAATCTGTTGACTTTGTGTCTGCATTGTGCGACGTAAAAGGAATATTATCGTACCTATAAGAAAAATGGGCAAACGGAGCAGTCAGCGATAGTCTGTGTGATAGATAACAATCTGTGACTATCTTCCTGAGAAACAGATATCTACCTGTCTGTTTCTCATTCACACACACACACAAATACAAACACATACAAACACATACACACGCAAACACACACACATATATATATATATATATCCAAGAGAGTTTACTACTACATAATGCTAATTTCTGTGCTTTAAAGAGAATAAACTAAGTTGAATAAATCCAAATATAGTGACCGCGTAACCAAGGCCCCTAATGGAATATGGGTCGCCATACTTGCAAAGACAAACGCTGACAATAAAGAACGGTGATTGACGGTGGGGAAACAATTCAACTTTGATGGTTAACTACCTTCAGTATAACTTACTTGTTATTTTTCTGCCATATGCAGCTTTTGGGGTTCGTTTACACAAATGAGCTTCAATGGATTGAGAACTGTTTACAAGTCATATATGAGAAGAATAACAGTTGTGATTGTTTACCACCTGACTTCTACATTCATCAATGACACTACACCAAGTTTCAATGCCAGCATTCTTTTTAATACAAAACCAAAAATTACACTACTCTATTGCAGCGTCAATAAAATTAGTATTCAATACTCTGTGTGAACTGAAACAAAATGACTATGTACAAGACGCAGAGCAATATGTTAAGCTCAAGAACCAGTGTGCGATATACTGTTACATTAATTTCAAGTGTGCGCCATCATCACAATGATAGAATACAAAAGATCTACATTCCACTAATGTTTGACATAATTTTTTATTATAATTATATTATATAATTATAATAAAATATAATTATATATATAATTAATTGCACGGTAACAACGAGTTTCCGTTCGACACCCCCGAGCCAGCAAAGATTTCAAACATTAAAACCTATAAAAAGAGTCATTGGTTGACATCAGGAAAAAAAACGTCACTGTTCTAAAGATGTCCCTCAAATAGATATCGACGGACCCCAGTAACTATAAACAAAAAAATACATACATACTTACTTCACAAGAACTCTTTCCAATGGCTTTTGTAACAGTATCAAACATGCCTTTTCAATTGGTTTTGTCTTGCTATCGGGTACTTTAGCAGGAGAATCAGGAGGGCTAACTTCTGGTGAAAATACACTTTTACCAACTGGAACTTTGAGAAGAGCCAACTCTTTCCTCAAATATGATACCGTCTATTAAAACAAAAAAAACCCATACTTGGCAAAGCACTGGCAACAGATGCTTGGTTTTCCATACGACCCGTGCCTTGATACACCTATACATGTCCACATACAAAACAAATACTTTCACACTTATTCTTTTAAATCGTATGCGCAAGCAGGTTGCGCAAAGCACGCATTCTGTTTCTTTACCACATGGGTAGACTTAAAAAAAGAAATGGGCTACGAAAAGTGCTGTAATCAGATTTCTCAAAACTACCACTAACATTACTAACAAAAGAACAGCTCAATAGTCTCGTCCTCCAAACAAGGAGCTAAACAAAAGCTGGGAAGTAATGCTATCAAAAATAATAAAAATACAGAAGGTTTGAGGCAATTTATATGTTTATATGTAATTTATTTTTCAAAAGAATACGCAAAATGTGATTGTGACAGCCAATGCTCAAATAAATAAATCTTTATTTTAAGACGTGACTGAAACATCTAAACACTTTTCCCTTACTGAGAGCCATCAATAAAAAGTTAAATCATATCAGATTAAGTTAAACATTGTTTTACAGAAGTAAAAGGTGATCAGCTAGACGTTTGCACATCAAAAATTACCTTCGTGGACTGCGAATACAGGAGATAATAGAACTAAGACATTCACACAAAAGCAGCGCAACAAGAAAAGGTTATTAAGTTGCCAATAAATTTAACAGTGTGGAAAAGGCATTTATTACTGAAAATTCCTCTTGAGAAGATAGTTCAGTATCTACGCTCCAAAGGGTTCAGTGAAGCCATACTCAACTGTCCAGTGGCACCAAGTCCAATAAGACAAACGGGTCCAATGGCCAAATACTTGTCTTTATAAGTAATACCTTTATATAACTATAACCAATAACAACGGTTAAAACAACATCATTTAAAAATACGCTTTCTGATCGACTTCGCTTGGTCTGATAGTAAGCCAAATTTCTTGTTTGTCAATATCAACATACTTTGTACAGAAATATTTTTTTTATCATTTCTTAGTTTGTAATTGGCAATTACATCCAAAGCAGTCAAAATGTTCCAATCATAACTTTTTAAACCTTATCTGCCGGACAAAAAGTTTCCCAGTCCATGTATTTGCTTCAAAATAATACCAGCTAAAAAAAAGGACTTGAATTTTTTTCGTAAAAATGGATAGCTAATAAGTACGCGTCTCGTTGCAGGTGTTACAATACATTAACGAAGTAAGCAACCTTAAAAACTCCTTTTTAAAGAGCATATTTCCAACCCATTGTACTAAACTCGCAAACTCCAATTAAATTACACTTCGATGCGACTGTCTTGTAAACCTGAACGCACAGCAGGATGCCGCATCGCATTCTACTGTTACAAAAGGTCAGAAAGTAAAAATTCCATAAGTTCAGGAAGAAACTGTTGGCGTTCTTAGATGAAGCTCTTGTACCAGCCACTCTTTACTAAAGTATTCCACTGTTTTTTTCATTTCGTGAACACCTTTGCAGTATTCTTGCTTCAATATAAAACCTAAATTTCTTCAAGACCGGACTCAAGATTCTCGCCAAGGTAAGGTCAGCCTTCTTGGTTCCTCTGATTCTTGAGTCCGATAAGTAGCACTACTGTCCTCATGGACCGTATTTTTTTACCTTTATTCTTTGGTACTACCAGGAGTAATAAGAAGCAAATAAATCACTGTATCTTACTCAAATTGGCCACATGCCTATCTCTTATTTAACAAGACATAAGCATGTGACTGTTTTCAGCTCAGTTCTATTTTTATGCACTCACAAAAGAATATTGCGCCCCACCATGAACGTATTTTAATTCTGAAACTGATGCAACTTATTTGGCTAAGGAAGTATAACACATTTTATACCATTCCGCGCACCTTCCTTCTATGTCCGCTACACTAGGAGAGTTGGTCAGCATAATACTCCCATAATCGTAATTATCCAGCACCAGTCAGTGCAAATAATACTATATAAGTAGAGTACAGGAATAAAACATGGTTCCTCAAGGATGAAGTTTTACAGCAAAAGCCAGCACTAAAATCTGCATTTCCCATTATATTTTTCCACATCTGCGACCAGGCTTTACCAGATATCTTCACTGAATTCTAAAGATATATGCGTTTATTCATCGGTGAAGGTGATCATTCAAGGGTAGTACAACTTCTTCTACCTGTCTTTTCTTTACAATCAAGGTAGTTCTTAAAGCAGGTTGATTTACTAAGTGTGTCCTCCTCAAAGCCTGATCCTCAAGAGAACTTCTCAACTGCAACTACCTACTATTTGAGGTGGTGTGGTTATATTTTATATCATATTTGTCTTCAGTTTTTAAAGGCCATAGTCTTGCTTGGCAGTAGAAAAATTTGCAATAAAAATTTAGCAGCAAAACAAAAAAAATTCAAGACTATGGGGCAATAGCCTAAAACATAGTACTTCGAATAGTAGAAATGCAAAATGACAATTGAAAAAACAAAAACACAATGCCCGTTATACTTCCTGCTTATATCATACCTGTTGCCTTTCTTTTCCTGGTGTCCCCCCAAGAAATGCAATCCTCATAACAACACACAAACCTTTTAGTACAAGTCTTAGAATGCAGAACGAGTATGGGGCTTTCTCTGATGGCCTAAAATAGAAAGAATCACTGTTGTATTAAATTATTAAATGGGGAGGATTTGAAAATTGAAATATGCATACAACAAACAATTATAAGACAATGAAATGATACATGATAACTTAGTAAATTGTATATATATATAGTGAACGACAAAAAAATGAACGACACATTTTTGCTAAATTCTGGGTTAAACCATATGATGTTTCTTGGCCAATTTCTCCTTCTGGTGTGTGCCGGGTCTGGATTGTAATTCAGCTTGGTATCGTGGTATCCATTTTTTTCAATGCATCTTCATACGCGGTTTTTTATTCATTAAAAATTACTTCGTTTGATGAATTTTGTGAAAATCTGTTGGAAATCGATTTCGGTAGTTGATCAAGGGTCTGTTTAGGGTCGTTTAAAGATTTATTTACATGGAGCAGACAGTCATTGGGTTTCTTGTACGGATGAAATGAGTTCGTAGGTAGGTCCATAGTAATATTGAGGAAGTTGATAGAACGGAGTCCAGTGGCTATTTCTATTTGCAGAATGATACCTTTGAAGATTCGATTAATATCTCTTCTCGTCCTATTAGTGGATGGTCCGTTAGAATTGCGTAAAATCACTGGACCGTCATCACGATAAAGCCCTGTGTCGCTTTTGCTCGTCAGCTTGGAAAGTTTGTGTAATATTAGAAGTCCTACTAGTTCACATATCTCCGCGCCAACGAAACTGCCCATGGTGACGTCAAAACAGTCGTTATTGGACTTTTTCCCCCATGCTTTGTCTTTGAAGAACAAAAGTGGTTTTCTACAGTGGTAAGTCGTACGTAAATCTTTATCAATGGCTGTGGTGTGTTGTTTTGCGAAATCGATCGCTTCATCCAGCAATTGTTTGGAAATGGACGGGTAAAAATTTTTAATGTGTATTTGTATGAATGAGCACGACTCCTTGTTTTCGATCGATTTGAACCATTCAATAACATTCTTGGTGTTTTTCCATTGGTTAAGGTTGAGTGATTTGCGTATATCTGAGTTTATGCGGTCGAGGATTGTCTTGCTAACTGCACCGAGACTGCTCTTCCTGGGGTTGATTAGTCTCGAAATTGTCTTTGTGGTCCTTTATGGTGACGAAAGCAGGAATGATTGCTAGTTGCTCAGCTCGTTTGTCGATATCGTATGCATATATCGATATCGTATGTGTCTACCAATGTCGCACGAAGATTTCTGAACCTAGTTGATAAACATTTTCCACCATCAAGCCGTCGTCTACACAAGCCTTTGAATCGCAACAACACGAAAGTGAGTTACAGCTGCACTGATAACGTTAGAAAAATCATCAACTCCCACAATAAAAAGATAGCATCGCCTAATCCATCAACGAAGTTACCGTGTACCTGCAAGAAAAAAGATGAATGCCGTTTGGACGGTGACTGTGGAGAAACATCAGTCATGTATAAATGCGAAGTTAGAGCGCCGGAAGTCCTGAAAAAAGTTTATATTGGGTTGACCGAAAAATATTTCAAGACAAGATATAATGGACATAAGCAATCGCCAAGAAATGAGAAGTACAGGAACAGCACAACCCTTTCATCGTACGTATGGGACCTGAAAGAAAAGAACATCACCCCCACTATAAAATGGTCGGTAATCACTCACGCGCAACCCTATTCAGGCAAATCGAAAAAGTGCAATCTTTGTTTGCGGGAAAAGTTCGAGATCCTTAATTACGCTAAAATATATCAAGTATCATATCTCTCTTTATATACATATATATCAGATGTATCTAATATATCCAACAAATCAAATAAATAAGCATATCAAGTACAGTCATCCCCACTATGAAATGGTCGGTAATCACTCAAGCGCAAACCTATTCAGGCAAATCGAAAAAATGCAACCTTTGTTTGCGGTAAAAGTTCGAGATCCTTAATTACGCTAAAATATATCAAGTATCATATCTCTCTTTATATACATATATATCAGATGTATCTAATATATCCAACAAATCAAATAAATAAGCATATCAAGTATAGTAACTATATCGAGCATAAAAAAAGAAGTATATCAAGTGTGTTAAAAATATACAGTAGATCAAACTGCAAGCTTTTCAAACAGACTACAGTTTCTAATAACCAATTTTATTTTTTTTTTGCTTTTTGCAAAGTTAAAGGTAAGAATATCATGTAAACTTACCATTCATGCATCGCAATTAAAATTAAGTTTTTACCAAAGGTTTTGTTTATGAGACTTGTTGGAAACAACACGACAGGGTATGTGCATAAAACAGTAACGAGAACATAGGATGGGTTGAAGACAGTCAAAATTTTGCAACAGACTTTCTAAAACAACTGAAACTTTATACCCAATACTTTTGTTTACAACTGTTACAGTAGTAGTAGTAGTAGTAGTAGTAGTAGTAGTAGTAGTAGTAGTAGTAGTAGTAGAGGTGGTGGTAGTAGTAGTAGTAGAGGTGGTGGTGGTAGTAGTGGTAGTAGTAGCAGTGGTAGTAGTAGCAGTGGTAGTAGTAGCAGTAGTAGTGGTAGTAGTAGTGCAAGTAGTAGTAGTGGTAGTAGTAGTAGTAGTAGTAGCAGTAGTAGTAGTAGTAGTAGTAGTAGTAGTAGTAGTAGTAGTAGCAGTAACAGTAGTAGTCGATTAAAATAATAATTAACCCCTAATCTCAAACAGTCGCTCCATAAATAAGCGTACCGTCTTCGGGACAGCGAAATAAATAATTGCTGATATAAAAAGCAGTACTTACTTTCTAAGAAACCGTATGTATGAATAATTGTCTAGTAATACAAATGAACACCATTCTCTCAAAAATCGGTTGAGTACACTACCAGAAACTCTACACTGAATACTGGAGAAATGGTCAGTTCCAGATGGAGTAAAAAGCTTTCTCGACAATGGCCTAAAATAAAAAAACTTCAAAGTTTTAAATGACGCATAAAATTGTGACTTCATAGGTAAAAAAACCGAGTTTGTACGCGACGATAGAAAATACTGTCGTCCAAACGAGAAACGTAAAGAAGTGAAACGATATATTCTCCCGCATTTAGTTATAAAAATTATTTTGATACNAGTAGTAGTAGTAGTAGTAGCAGTAGTAGTAGTAGTAGTAGTAGTAGTAGTAGTAGTAGTAGTAGCAGTAACAGTAGTAGTCGATTAAAATAATAATTAACCCCTAATCTCAAACAGTCGCTCCATAAATAAGCGTACCGTCTTCGGGACAGCGAAATAAATAATTGCTGATATAAAAAGCAGTACTTACTTTCTAAGAAACCGTATGTATGAATAATTGTCTAGTAATACAAATGAACACCATTCTCTCAAAAATCGGTTGAGTACACTACCAGAAACTCTACACTGAATACTGGAGAAATGGTCAGTTCCAGATGGAGTAAAAAGCTTTCTCGACAATGGCCTAAAATAAAAAAACTTCAAAGTTTTAAATGACGCATAAAATTGTGACTTCATAGGTAAAAAAACCGAGTTTGTACGCGAGGATAGAAAATACTGTCGTCCAAACGAGGAACGTAAAGAAGTGAAACGATATATTCTCCCGCATTTAGTTATAAAAATTATTTTGATACATAAAGAAAAACAGAAAACAACTTGTAACGAAGGGAAAATAGAAAGGAGTCTAAAAATGAAAAATAGTCAGAAAATGTGTTCATAAGCCTTAGAAATATCGATAGTAACGTTTTTACTTTACACTAGCCCACTGTTCCTCTTCAGCCACCCTGGAAGCTAGTAACTGTAAACTATTAAAAATATCTGTATACAACTGTCTCTTAAATAGATATTTGGTTGTCAAGTTGTATGTAACTGATGTGTGTACAAACCCTTAACTCAAGGAGTCCTAAATTAAGTGTCTAGTTTCTTTCTGCTTTATTACTTTATACCTTGCTCTGGATTCAACTTCAAAGAGCACATCAATAACTATATTTGGTTATACATCCATCTTATGCCTCCTTTATCTCTAACAAACACTGACTCCTCTCTTCTTACTTTCTTGCCTCTGGCTTGGCTATTATCTTTTTCAGTACATAAACCAATACGTGACCAATATATTCGTTTATGAGTTTCCTAAGGAATCCCTAGGATACTTATAAGTATTTAAGTTACAGAATCAGGTGGAAGGAAACGGGCTTCCCTTCTCCAAACCTCCGGTTTGTCGCCAACCAGAAGTGTTAGTACCCTTTTGGGTACCAAACGTATGGCCTCTAGTCATTACTATCATTTTTCTCGTTAACTCGCTTGCTTTTCTCTCAACGTATCAGCCCTGGCAGCTGGGATCTCACTTATGACTTTTGTGTGCGTGTTTGTGTGCGAGTTTTGTAAAACGCACCCAGCTATTTGATATTGTGTTTTTCAGAAAATAATCAAAGCAGATAAAAATCATATTCAAAATAAACACAACGCAAAAACGGGCTTCATTTTTCTTACCAATCATTTTCTAACAGAATACTGATTCGATGACAATGAAACCACTTTTGCCTATGATAAAGGTGTCAATTAAGAAAACAAGTAATGGATTTATTTGTAAAAAAGTGTTATTCAATATGTTAAAAGGGCAAAAAGTTTAATACAAAAAAAAAATAAAGTTAACAATTATTTGTTGTTTGACAGCATGTCTTGCCTTCTTTCTAATATATCGAGTACCATTTTAGTCATAATAATGAAAATATGTAAACTAATTATTTAATATATTCCATTTTACAGATAAATCTATTTGTGCAACCCATATCAAGCACAATGAAATGCCTTTAAAACCAATCAATGTACAAATAGTTCAATAGCAAGATGCCTGCATACCAGTAAAAAGCGATGTTTTCAATAAAAAGAACTGAGATAAATATAACAATGAGCATGGGTCAAAAGGTATTCCCTTGTTACTTATTTCAGGTTTGAAAATCAGTTAAATGCACAAAACTGGTGCAGTCTAAAAAATATGATTTGTATTTTCCCTCTTCATAGACTTGTGGGTAAAATTTAATTGAACTACCCAATTAGGACAATGCCCAAAGCAAAGAGCATTACCTCAGTTCCTTGTTACTGTGGGAGAAACTTCATGGAACATCTACAGACGATTACAGAATATATACAAAGGCAATGATATAAGATTGTGGCAATTTACGCGGGTTATTTTGTCGTCTGCATGTTGAAAATGTGGGAACAGTAACCGTAGTCAGTATATCAAGCTCTGGCCACCCCTGTACCCCTATGAACCCTAGGAATAAAGCCAAAGCAGACGCTCTGGTGTAATGTGGCAGAAAACGTTTGTATGAGCTATGGACGTACTTGTAACATGGTTGAATCACAGAAGTTTTCAAAAGCGAGCGGGCTAATTAACGAACTTAAGACTGACAGAGTCATGCCTACGCTGAACTTCTACAAAAATGTAAAAGTGCTAACAGCGTTTTTGGATGATACATTGATGATGAGGAAGAGGGATCAAAGAGGCAATCAACAAAATGGTACTATATTACGTCACCAAAACAATAAAGGGCGGAAAAGTCAGCTGGAAATATCACGACGACTACCTCTTGGCATACTCAAGGTAGAATTCTTGTTGATTTCTAGGCAAGAGCAGAACCAATGAACTCCGAGACAAACAATGAAAAGCCGACGAGTCTCGAAGCAAGAAACTTGGAAATCGACAATGTCCTTCTTGTATATGACAATTCTCGTTTACACATAAGCATCAGATAAGCAAATAACTCTATTCAGGAGGATTGCTTCAAAGTCGCCAGACTTCTATCTTTACGACTATCATCTCTTAGGCCTTACAAAGAGGGCGCGAAGGGCTTTTATTATGCTAGTAACAAGGCAATGAAAATTGCAAGCAAGGAATGACTCAAAGAACAGTCAAGAGCATTCTACCACGCTGAGATGCGTGCTCTCATTTGAAAGTGGAACATGATTATTTGAAGAAACAGTGGCAATGTTGAGAATCAGTTACCAATTCCTTTATCTGAAGCTACTTCCAATATCAATGATTTTGCCCAAGTCATATAATGTTGAATTTTCGTCGATTGATATGCAGAATATGTTGTAAAGTACAACATGAAATCAAACTGAATTAAATAGCATTCCGAATATTTGTTGCTAAGGAGAGATGTGACGAATCAAAGACACGTTTTTTTTATGTATCCTAGATTTTCTGGTGTCGGTAAATGTTCCTAAAATAAAGAAAAACGGATTGCTTTTTTACACACCCTCGTAAAAACCCAGTGTCCAGTAAAAACGTTACATAAAACACCATTGGCTAGTACTCGCATTATCCTGACACCAATTTAAGAGAGCAGCATCTCTCGTTCACCAAACGCAACATACAAAGCCAAGTTTATAAATCCTTGATCGAATAATGAGGCATCTCCTTTTGCTGGCTACTGTCAGATTATCGACCTTAAAGAATATTCTTGTCTCAGGTACTATGGGTCTGTCCAGAAATCTAAAATATCTTTTTTTTTCACTAATATTGATATGCCACGGAAGCTGTGGGCTGGTGCTTTGTGTAGCTCCGCTGTAGTTAGGAGCCAATGGATCAACGCTATCAGATAACGTCCGATAAGATCCGGTCAAAATGTTATTCAGGTATCCAATAAAATTACATTCAGGGCCCATAGCACATTAAACAGGTTAGGAAAAAGTGAATTGAAAGTAAAAGCAGGAATAATAAATATTAGGCTTGGAAAATATACAATTACCAATATTTTGAGTCCAAATTCAAGACTGGCTTCCAAAAAACTGCAAATTGAGATTCCTGTGAGACTGGCGAGTTTCTACAAAAACACCCCAAGAATTCTTACAAATGCATTCACATGATTATTATACTAAAATACACAGCTAAGCATTCTGATTCTGCAAATTCATCATAAGGGTTGTTTTGCAGTTTTCCAAGCTAACTCTTTAACTAATAAAAGGGCACTCTTAGCCCTGGTTAACAGTGCAAACTTAACTCTAATTTATTGGGAAAAACTCCCACGTTCGCTAAATTACTTCAGAAAAGAACATGTAAAGCCATATAATCTAAGTTACATAAACTACTTTAATTAAAAAACTAGTCATGAAATCAAATTACCATATTTCTTCTTGACAGCGTTTCTTATGATAATGTGTCAGCATGTTTTCTTAAACCTGTCTCCTGCCTCATTTTCACTAGAAGTTCTGTAGGAAGTGGAACTCACCCTATAGCTAAATACCAAATTCTTTCCAATATTTTCGTCCCAAACCTTACTTGACGCACTGGTAAACAAGTACCTCGTTTTCAACGTTTGGGCTTTTCTAGAATAACTGTTTTGGTAAATTGGTTTGTCTGTAAACTCATGAGTAGTTCTCAAAGGCAATTGACTGGGTCAATTAAACTGTATAATTAGGGTTAGGGTTAGGGTTAGGAAAGGAAAGGAAAGGAAAGGAAAGGAAAGGGGGAGGGGGGATTCATCAAATATAAAACTTAATTTGCTCTGGGCGCCCGACGTGAAACAAGGTGAATTTCTTCCATCTTCTTTGGTCAACTTCAACATGAATTAACGACATCCTCAACATTTTTCGCAAGTTCTTTGATGTATTTTCTGTTTTTCAAATACTTAATGTGCCTTTGTATTAATTGTCGACTTTCTATNTATGATAATGTGTCAGCATGTTTTCTTAAACCTGTCTCCTGCCTCATTTTCACTAGAAGTTCTGTAGGAAGTGGAACTCACCCTATAGCTAAATACCAAATTCTTTCCAATATTTTCGTCCCAAACCTTACTTGACGCACTGGTAAACAAGTACCTCGTTTTCAACGTTTGGGCTTTTCTAGAATAACTGTTTTGGTAAATTGGTTTGTCTGTAAACTCATGAGTAGTTCTCAAAGGCAATTGACTGGGTCAATTAAACTGTATAATTAGGGTTAGGGTTAGGGTTAGGAAAGGAAAGGAAAGGAAAGGAAAGGAAAGGGGGAGGGGGGATTCATCAAATATAAAACTTAATTTGCTCTGGGCGCCCGACGTGAAACAAGGTGAATTTCTTCCATCTTCTTTGGTCAACTTCAACATGAATTAACGACATCCTCAACATTTTTCGCAAGTTCTTTGATGTATTTTCTGTTTTTCAAATACTTAATGTGCCTTTGTATTAATTGTCGACTTTCTATTGCCTGATTGTTCAAGCCAAAGTAAACTGTGCTGTATCCATCGATTAAACTTGCCGTCTACCTATTTTCCTCCTTCTTGATGTCTATGGGTATACAGAGCTGTTTCCTTTTATATTTTCTTTCCAGTAGAACATACAAACCGCTTTGTTCTGGAACACAGTAATAAAGAAAAAAAAGAAAACAACCGTAATGGACAGCAAAACAATGCACTCAAATATAGCAATACATAACAGAGACTTCCTCAACACCCTCGTCGTAAAAAAACCCTGATTTTATGTTCCATGATTCTCACTGACCAGAATCTCACCCCTTTCGACTACTAAGGCAACACTACGTCACCTTTGAGCCTCAAACTTACACTGGAGCATACGTTCGTGGAGAAAACACTCACTAACATTCTCCACCAATAGCCTCTATTCAAACATCGAGTTCCGGTATTCATATTACTTATACCAGCATGTAGATAAGTTGCGGGGAAAAATTTTTCTCTTCTTATTTATTTTTACCTTGATTTTCCATGCTGCAGAGAGAGCACCTGCAAATAAGATGAAGATGGTAAGTGTAAATGTTAACAGAAAAACTCAGACTTCTAACATTACGTGTTTCATAGAATGGTACATACGGCCTCATCAACATCTAAGTACTCTAAAAGTAAGACAAAGATAAATTCATTTGTAAATAATAACAAAAAGTGTTGGATACCTCGCATAAATTGTTTGATGGAATGTTACACATGATCTCATATAAACCCAACTATTTTGTAAATGAGCTGAAGGAATAACGATACCTGTTGTCGACGAACAAGTTGGGTAATTCACTGAACAACAAACCAATTTTAACCCTGCATGTACGACGGCACAATGCGCATAGAAAAATGGTACTGGTAATAACTTTAATACTGCAGAGAAAATTGTTTGCAGGTCATGGTCAGGCAAAATATTTAGCAAAAGTGCAAAATGTAAGATTTAAAACATTTACATTTTTAAAATATTAGGAATATTTGATGTAAAACGACTAGACCTAGATCATGCCAGAGCAGGCTGTTTGATATAAGCATTTACCGGTCCTAACATTAATAATTTTTAAGAGTGTGTCTGACGCCCGGCAATTACCTTCACATCTGTACATGCAAAGATCAAACATGTAACATTTTGAGTGGTTGTCAAGTATTACCTAAAAAAATGATCTACTGCTATAAAAATATATATATTTAGGTAACTTACTGGAGTTCCTGAGCCCGGTGGAAGGTAAAATAAAGGTACTCCTTTCCTTGCACTTTCTGGAATTGTGTAGAAAATTGGGTTAAGTGCAAATGATTGCAGCCTCACAAGTAGGTCGTCAGTAAAGCGTAGTCTATGGAAAAGACAATGCGATACTTTACTGTAGTATTAAAACAATAACTGCTTACATAATGGGCATTGCTATGTTGTGAAAGAAGTATGTGGCAGAAGACAGGAGATGATGATCGGAGTGATGGTGAAAATCGAAGAAAATTGAAGCTACTCTTACTTAACAATAAGCAGAAGATCGTGCCACAGGTAACAATGCGAATGAAAAGGCAAAATGAGCCTCAGAGATCAAACCAATCTTACGAAAGAAGAAGAAATTGTTGGTGGGTACTTACGAACCAAATAGGAAGAGCAGGGCTGGAAAAGGAAAGGGGATCAATGGAAGGCGTAGTGAGCAAACAAGCAGTAGCCCTTGGTCTGATTACTTAAAGCCCCTAACACTATCGTTACGCTTCTAATTATAGCATGATTTAAGGTCCTATATATGTAAAACAAGTCACTCAAGCAAACAAATCGACAACAGTGAAATAAACATTCTTACACCAAGAGGGGGGCTGGGCATTTAGTTCCCCAACTAACCCACCCTGTTACGGAAATTTTGTGGTTGCCCTGTCAACTTTACTCAAGGTAACATTGTCTTTTTCGACCAGCATTATAGTAGTTTAAAGCAAGCAACACTAACTTACGTTTGGTATTCCAAGTCACCTGATCATTTACTATTTAACAGACATCCCCTTCGATGAAATAACTACATATTTTTCTTTATTTTTTTTCATATCTGGACTTGTGGAAAAAAAAAAGAAGCTACTTACCCTTTAACCGTTTGTTCAAACTTTTGTACCACGATTTTCCTTGTAACAGAATAAAATAAAACGAATCAAAACGAAAGAAACAAACCAAAAAAAAAGAAAAAAAAAAGAAAGAGAAAAGGTACCTTTCAAAAAGTAATAGTAGTGGGCCTACTTCCTTACCCTTCAATTTCTTATGAGCCTTTTACTAAATGAAGGCTTAAGTACATAGCTTCCCTTTGTTAGCTTTTCGAAGTGCTTAATTTCCCCCCTCCCCACAAGTAAAGCCAAGCATTTATTCAGCGAAAGGACTTATGGAGACCTGGGTACCTGCACGAAAAAGGAATAAGTATTTTCTACATTACCATAAAATTGGTAAACACTGCAGTTATTACCAAGACAAAAAAAGTTATACATTTAATATGCCAAATTATCAAAAAGAACATGGAGGAGGATATACTACGTATCAATCTGAATGGAAACAAGACGTGATGAAAGAAAACATAAGCACGGAATGCTAACAGAATGCTGTTACGTCAAAAGTACGGGATTAATATGACTGGATTTGAGTAAATGTGAACAGAAAGCTGTTCATATTAATTTGAGAGTGAAATGAGCTCTTTCGTATTTGGTGGTGTACAGCCTCACAAGAGGTGGCGTATTTACCTTATTTGGCTACATCATTATATCAGACAACAGATGTCGTCAAATGTACCTTTGTGGCAAGTCACGTTATCAACAACCTTTGGTGTAGTCAAAATGCCGAACAATGTCGAAAAGTGTAATCAGTAGTCGTAAGACAGAATATAAGAAAAACGTCTTATACTTGATGCATTGAAGGGTGGAACAAACATTCCAAAACATAATGATACTCAATGAAATGTAGCATCATGAGGCATCATAGACGGCGATGCCAGTTTGGCTGAGATATCAGTAATTTTTCTTAATTAATTAAAATTCTCAAAAAGAGATATGGCATGCTGTGTTGATTTTCCAATACGGAATCCAACTAACAGAGGAAAAACAGTGTATTTGACGCAGGGTAACTTGTCAATTGTAAAAAAATGACTTTTTTGCGGGCTTTGGATAGAACAAGATTAATATATTGTTATGGGTCAGTAATTATGTAAAATAGAGAAGTTTTCTAATTCTGGTTATTTTGCCAGGCTTCTCTGTGGTGGGGAACAGTTTGGTTTGTAGCATAACGTTTATGGGGTTTCACCAAATCTTTCACAGTTCTTTATTATTCTGGTTGGAATATTTTTTATATGGCCTTCAAACCTTTAGAAGTCTTTCCTTTACTTTACTTCTTGATTTTCACCCCGTTTAAATTTGGAGAAATTGAACAGACTATCAGGAACATTACGTCATCAAGGTATTGATATTTCTATATTATATTTCCAAGTCTAGCTGCAATATATCTTGAAACAATAGTAAAGAATATTCAGAACCTATTACCGAGATATTTTTTATCATTTGCGAGACTTTTGAATTAGAACTTTCCCCGTTACTCGGATATATTTATTTCATTTCAGATCAAAACTCTTATGGGGAATTGTTATTTCTGTTATAATTCCCCTGCTTTTTCAAAATCGCTGGAGTTACAATATTCCTATACTGACGGAAGACAAGTCTTTTTCCGATTCTTGCTTTCTGATTCCACAAAGACAAAATCCTTCCTCTTTTACCTTGGATTTTACTTACAGTGTTATTCAGGGTCAGTCCTTCAAATATAGGAACCTTTCCTGAGTGCAACATACTTGTTTGTACATTGAGGTAGAAGATATGCCATGCTTAGTTAAGATCGCGACTGATAATATTTCCCTAAACCATGTTTTTTAAACCAATTTAGATAATTTTTTACTTGTAACTTTTGTAGGTGCGTTTCAAGCACGCACCTGCAAAAGTTCGACTTGAAACAAAGCGGAGTTTGACGATGGGAGAAGTATCTCTCGAAATGTAGCACAGAAAAAGCTTAAGACTCATGATATGATAAAGCTCTTACATCTATGGCTTCCTCTGAGTCCATAAAGTTTAGAATTTTCAAATCGTTTGTCATTCATTTTGCGGCAGACTTTTGTGAGATGATGGTCATTTACAGCATTTAAAAAAGGGCCTGACTTTGCAATGTGATTTGCACGACTACGGACCATTATGTTAATCAAAATTTGTTTATAACTCTTCTGTTACTCGATATAATTTGTCTGCGATTATCTGCTCCAACATATTTTAAAAACTTGTCATTTGATAGTTTCTAACAGCCACAATTAAAGTCTGCTGTGAGAACCTATCCTTTGTTTTTAGCACTTCATACTGGCACCTTACTAGAAAACAACGTGTCGAAATCTTGCTCAGTCCCTTGGATGTTTGACTATTTTTTTTACAAAAATAGAGTTCACAATATTTGAGTGTTCATATTTACTTATCCAGTTTTTCCGGTTCATTATTCTAAAGAACAGCTGGTATGAGTTTTGGAGCTCCAACCAGACTGAGTTTTCTCTTCCTTTTTTCCTATTGATTTTGGAGAAATCTACATTGAATGTGGACCGGCGGATTATCAGTCCTGAAACTTTGATTAGTACAATGACAAAAACTCTTAGAACCCCAAATCTACCCCTAATATACAAAAGTCGCAACTTTTTAATTCAGGCAAAATGAGGCTTCAAACCTCTAAAAATATAGGCGAGAAGACAGAAATACCGGTATAAAAATTAACAGTAACACATAAAAAGGACAGTAATGCTTTGGCACCTTTAAATATAGTACAGAATTCGTAATCTGTCAAGGATCGTAATTACCAGCCTACCTGAAGTTACTACTAAATTTATTTTTTCTTGTTATATCAATCAAAAAATCGTATGATCCTCCTATGTATACTTCATAATGTGTTTGGTTCCTATTTTAAAAAAAGGAAAATGAAGCAGGCTGAAAATTAATATGATTTCCTGCCTTAAAAATCTCATAAATACTTGTAGCAAAATATGGTCTCAAAAGTGGCTAGATCCTCGATTAAAAAATTACAAATTGGTTACTGGGAAGACGGTTTTGAAGCATGTTAAAATAAATAAAAAGCAATTTCACTTTAGACAAGCAAAAACGTTTCGGTTGAAAACCATCTTCAATGCTAGGTGACCTGTGTCATCCAGCTGTGGAGATGGTTCACTGAAATAGAGCTGTTTTTTATTCATTTTAACATACTTTGCTATGGCAAAACATATTACAACAGTTTTGAAGCAGTTCTCGAGCATATCATACAAAAAGGAAAAGGAAAAGGATGAAATACCTACTTCTACGTGATTTCGTCCTTTTCCAATCATTGTGTTCGGGCTACTAATGAGGTATTAATGTGCTACTAATGGCATGTGTTCTACAGTGGATCAGTTATATTTTCCATACAACCAAAATGATAAAGTTATTCTCTTTTGTCATAAATACCTTGGCAAATGCCAAATACGATAATACCCCATACCGGTACTCCACTATTGAAACACCAACTTCATTTATAATAGCGTATTGTTGTCGTGATACTGTGATAATAGTGACAACGATGATGATGATGATGATGATGATGATGATGATGATGATGACGACGGTGATTGGCGATGGTGACAGTAATTAGACAATGTAACAAGAAATAATTTCCGTTTCTTGGTTTTAATATAGTTTTAATCAGTTGAATGTGAGTCAAAAGTGAGAGAAAACAAGTTATTTTGTCCAGACGTTCGCTTTTGGTAGAATAGGAGTGAAATTACGTAATCCGCAAAATAGCAAGTTAATAAACTTACGAGATTTTATATGTTTTGGTGCAGAACAAACAAATAAAGGAAATACTTCTTGAGAAAGGAAATCTATTGTTATGATAACCATCTGTGTAAACATCGATGTGCGTCAAGAATATGGTAGTGATAGACTACCATATTTGTCTATGAGGTGGATGGTTCATTTATACACAAAGGCTTATCTGTCTTTGTTAATCAAGCTATGTAGGACTTCAAGCACTTTGAGTCCCTGACTAGTTTATAAGGTGACATCAAGGGGGTGTAAGCATCATCCAGATGTTTTTCGGCACGTATGTAGTACTTTCATCCGGATCACCGGTGAAAAGTATTCCCTGGATAAGTCAACTCTGATATGCGTAGCCTGAATGCTTATTTCGGAATGTCGATCGGGGACATGTGAAAATCTTGAGCACCAAAGATTACCTGGGAGCATTGCAAGAAGACGCAACGGTAAGATTAATATTTTTAGCTACTTAGGCCTTAAATATTTAATCATGGAGCTATGCTCCAAGTGAATGTTATATACTTTTAACCGGATTAATCTATATACAAGAACATGATTAAAACGAAGTATATGTGCATCATACCATATAAGTGTTTTTCGGTCTCGTTCCTTCACTATGCAAATAAAAACTTTTCTTGAAGCACTTTGCATTTGAAACATACCCCAAAGCTTGTGTTCTTGTTAGAGTAATGTACCGGTAGGGTTTAAAACACGTGTGGCCAAGTTTACAGAATGAATTTTTATAAGTTTGATGTTGTAGGCTGGATACGCATATCGTTCGAAAACCTTAACGTGATCAAGTACGAAACCACATGCAATGACAATGGGAGTATGTCTGTTATACATGAAAAAATAGGTAGGGTGTCCCAAGCCGGGGTTCATTAATCTGACGCTGTTGTGGGGTCTCATTTTTTTATCTCAGGAGAAGGGCCTGCAATCAAACTTCAGATGATGTAAGTACTTCGCCCGAGGGTTCAAGTCCGTAACAAATATTAGAGCTCTTGGAGTTTGAGCTCCAGACCCTCCGGTTAGAAGTTTAACCGTTTACCAAATGGCCGACGAACCATCTAAATCCATGCCTTGTGTTACGTATATAACAATAAGCTCAATTCTGCTTCCAGGATGATACAAACGAGAGAGGGGAGCCATACAGTACACTGTGCCACGCAGTTGGAAAGAACCGCGCAGTTGGAAAGAACCGCGCAGTTTCATGATGGTTGCTACCTCTGCATCGTTAATTTAACAAGATGAGTTAGATGAAAGTAGATGACATTCAGTATCCGAATATTTCCTTCTCAATCAACCCAGTTACCAATTCATCCGACTTCCAAGTACCATCTCCACCTGTGCAGTAAAGAGCCGCTACTAAAGCCTCGTCAAGTTCCTTATATTCCCGATGATTCCTTCAACCCGGACTGTCAAACGTCCAAGAGGCAAAGCTACCATACCAATTAACAATATCTTAACGACGTGATAAGATATCATGGTCTAACCAAATCCAACGCCGAGTACCTGACGTCCAGACTGAAGAAATGGCATCTTGTCGATGACAGTGTTTTTGTTTCGCGTCAACGCAAGCGTCATCACACGTTTTCTATGTTGCTTTCTTTTCACAAGATAAAGGACTGTGATATTATAGTGATATACCTAGATTGTTTGAGGTAAAAGACATTCTCTGTGACGCAGATGAGTGACAACTCTTCATAGACACTTGCCGGAAAATGCCGGGAAAATGTACTGTTGCACAATGGTAATATTTACCCACAGTAACGGGAAAACTCTCCTTGATCTTATCAATTTCCAGCAATACGGTGGGGAAGTCATCGGGTACTTCAGGATGACGGAGTCTCTTATGGGCTTTCAAGATGGGTTTACCACGTTCACTTGATTTCCATACCCACGAGACAGCAGGGACAATGCCACGCACTACCGCAAGCAGCAACGAAAAGAGCGACAAGATTTTTCTTCAGGAGAGAAAAACATTAAAAAGGCACTCTTGGTAGACCAACAAAAGATCTTTATGCCCCACCCCACCCCAGTACTGCACATTCCGTTTGGCCTTATGAAGAGTTTTTTGTCAAAGGTCTTGGCCAAGCATTTCACTTTCTCAAACATTCCCCCCCCCCCAAAAAAATCAACGGTTGGGTGTCTGACCGGCCCCAAATTATGCAAATCATGAAACCAACAGAATTTGCTGCTGAAAAGTATAGAAAAGTCTGCATAGAAGAGCTTTGTTGCAGTTGTGCAACGGTTTTTAGGAAACAATAAGGTGGGTGATTACAAGGGTTCGTAGAAAACCTTTTAAAGACCACAGAAAAATGGGCTGTAGAATGTCGCCGAAAGTATGTGTTCTCCATGCACATCCCGGAAATTTCAAGGAGAACATACGAGCATACTCCGAGGAACAGGGAGTAAGGTTCCACCAGGATGTAATTTACCTTAAGCGCAAATACCAAGGGCAGTATAATGAGAATATGATGGGAGATTAAGTCTGGGGGCTGATTCGTGAAAGTGACAACAATCACAAACGAAAATCTCGCAGATAGATTCACTTCTGACTTTAAGTGCTATTCATAAATAAATATTCTTTATTTAACGTTTTTTATCACGGATGAGTGTTCTGAGGTCTACCTTCTGAAGCGTCGTCTCACCTGCTTCAAATTTACTTTTCATTTTATGTACAGTTATACCTGCCAGTTGATGATGCCATTGCTTATGCGATTTCAAACTTTGGTGTAAAAAATGGAAATATCACTGTAGTTTTTTAAAAAGCGAAATTTAGGAAAAACTCTGGCATTTTTTAGGTCTTTTGACATGAGGAATTAAAAAATTATTCTCAAATATCAGGAACAAAATTTTTGCACATATTGTTGCACGATGACGACCACGACAGTTGTCCTTTGCAAACAATGAGGTCAGTTTGGGCAATTGAGTACAGCAATTCATGAGGCACAAATCCTTTTGGAAGCTTGACACATCTGGTTGACTTTGTGGGTATGGTCACCATTAACCATATTCATTCGCCGTTGCTTTGCTTTGCGATGGAAAAAATGCTTATGTATTCGTTTGACAATAAACACTTCAGAAACAATCCAGTTACTTATTTAAGATTGTACAAGTATTTTCGCGACATAACAAAAAGTGTTTTTTAAGAAAATAAAATACTTCATCCACCTCCACTGGAACAGAATAAAAAGAGTGACTTTTCAAGCTTTAAACAAAATTATGAAAATTAAGTCGAATTTCTCAAAAAATGGACATTACTTACTCTGCCTCGTCTGGCGACCATTTCTAAATGGAAGAGAAAATATTCATAGTTAACGTACATTTTCGTCTTTATAGCATAAACTGCTACCAACTGGAGAAGTCAACTTTGTAATAAAACCAATTTAATAATACAAACAAGATAAACACTGTCATTACTTCTAAAAAGTTACTTGGTGCAATATTTAAATGGTCTGCGTTTACAAGTCACTTAGTACTCGTAAGAAAATCCAAACTACCATCAACCTTAACTGGCCATTCCCAAAATTACAAATAAACAAACAAGTCTAAGTCATGTGCTCTTATTAATCAGCCAAAGTGATGAACTAAATTCATTGGTTCAGTGACTGTTTACAGCCAATAAACATGAAACAAAGTCCCTCTAAAGCGCACTATCTGAGCCCCAATTGCTGGGGGAAAATGGCGTTAAAACTAAAAAAAAAACAAAAAACAAAAAATACATGGAACAATTTTTAAGGGTCATACACTGGGAATCTAGGAGAGCTATTTCTTGTTTGGGTGCCTGTAACTCCATGACCATAAACCGTATTGCCAAACGTATCGCTACATTAAAATATCAAAACGGTGTAACAGAAAACGCAAAATGTCTGTATGAACTACTACTAAATTCAGATTTAAGCTACTGTGTGTTAGTGGGAAAGAGAGGGAAAGTGGGGGAAGGGGGAGAGGGGAGAGGCCGGAGGGAGAGAAAGAGAGAAGGGGAAGTGAGAGAGAGAAAGTGAGTGAGAAAGAGAGAGAGAGAGGGAGAGAGAGAGAGAGAGAGAGAGAGAGAGAGAGAGAGAGAGAGAGAGAGTGAGAGAGAGAGAGAGAGAGAGAGAGAGAGAGAGAGAGAGAATAGCGCTAATATATATGTAT
>RDPX01000210.1:1005237-1015787 GCA_003991215.1 Morbakka virulenta
AAAAAAAAAAAAAAAAAATATACGGAATACAGAGTATGTATGTTCCCCCTGTTACTGAAGGGAAGATATATGCAGACCACCGCCTGGGTCGTTTCGTTTGTGTGAAATCCTACAAGACAAATTAGTCAAGCAAAAAAACTTAGTTATTTTCATGACTTTTCTAAGAATAAATGCTTTATCCATGTATCTGGACCTCCGATTTAGGCACCAATACCGATATATATATATATATATATATATATATATATATATATATATATATATAGTAAAAGAGGGAAACACACAGAAAACACCACAACACGAAAGACATTACAACGAGAAACATAAAAAGGAATTTTATATATATATGGGTCAACTACCCTCTAAGTGTTTTGCTTTTTTTCAACTCGAGGTTTTCCATCAAAAATGTATGATGCAAGGGCATTCCTCGGTGTAAAACGCTACTGTCTATTCATAATTACATTCTGTGTAAATCTAAAATGTCATACCTTGATATGCTAGTGTTTAAATTTCCTCCAGAATGTTTGATTGTTTGAAGTGGCTGTAAGGGCAAAAGTCTGGACCCAACACTAAGGCATGGGTCTACAGTTGATCTACAAAAAACATACAAAATTTTTTCTAAATGTATGCGCAATGGTTTTACTTGATACCTGCAGCAAAAACAAATCCATACAATTTATAAAAAATTGTTCTTAAAACTTGATCTGAGCACTGTTGCAAAAAAACCCACACAAAACAACCAACAACTTAGCTCAATAGATAAAAAGACATTTCAATATAAAATGTATTGAGAAAATGGGAGACGTCGACCATTGTCAAGCCAATGATGCCATTCATTTGCAAATACACAATTAAAGTATCATTTTCCAATTTTTTTCATTTCTGTTATTTCCGAAACCTTCCCTTAAAGTTTTACACTTGACAGCATAGTTTACTGGGCCATGGTCCCATACAAAATAAAAAAAAATATTTGTTGTGAAGACATATTAACGTTTCGTTCTCAGTTGGCAGCATGCACTTCATCGTAGCGATTCTATTTTTTCATTATAACACCTTACGCAGCAAAATTACCATATTTTTTCGACTCCTGTGATGCCAGATTCCAATTTTTCTTGAGCATTTAAATGTCCAAAAAACCAACATCAAGTAAAACTTACCTAAGAGGGTCGCTTCGAAAATTCCCTTGAGCAAAATTTTTGTCTGACACAGAGTCTGCATGAATTTTGTCACGATCTGCGTCTCGCTGAAAATTCCAACAGTAAAATGCCTTGTGATATTGGTTCATCTCTGGAAAAAATACCGGGAGAAAAAACTTACAAAAGTTTAATGTTGTGAAGCTAATCGTTTTTCTAATAAATTTTAAAATATATTGGAGGGGTCCTACAAAAGATTTGCAAAATACACTCGTGTAAATCACGAAGGGCATTAAGTGGAAAGTTCAACTTACACCACCATAAATTCTTGTCTGGCTCGACTGTAAACAAAGTTCACAGTTTCACGGAAGGAGCAATTACCGAACTTATTATGAGCAAAATATGAGAACGGACTTAGACCAGAAAATATGAAAGGTTGACCAGGAGATACAGCATTTCGTTTCTGGAAAAAAAGAGTATCTGTTAGCTCACTGCAATTTGGAAGAACGACATGTAAAAAAATGATGAACAACCAAAGAATGGCATGTAATAAACAGATCAAAATTAAAGAAGACTATGGGCAAGTGTAGTTGTAACTACAATTATCCTTCAAAACAACCAAAGAATAGCCTGTAATAAACAGATCAAAATTAAAGAAGACTATGAACAAGTATAGTAGTAACTACAATTATTAAAGTGCTAAAATTGTGAAATTCTGACGTAGCAGGACAGTTGCTTCATCGTTACACCATTGATATATGTTATAACGTATACAATCTCACTGAGCAAAAAATACCAGCTTGTAAAAAAGCTATTTTGAAAATGAAAAGATTAACTTCTCAAAGGAAAAACGAGATGTAAAACTTATCTAAATTTAGATTTTAGCCAAACGAACGAGAGATCTACACTGTAAGACTTCTCAAAAGAGTTATTAACAATTAAATCCCTGTGCAGTTTTGGTATTTCTGCCACGAAACTATGCATTGAATAAGTATATATTTCACACCTCAGCTTAACATGTGGATGAGGGACTGGTTTTGACTTTTAAAAGAAATTTCCAAAAAGTACACGTCAAACAGGCAGCGAAAGACAACATCCCAACTAGAAATAATAGAAAGAGGAAGACAATCCAGGTCCAAATGCACAAAATACGCACCTCCGAAAACGCGTATGTACTTTTGTCTAGGAGTAATTCCAATCTAGGCAACTCAACGTAAGATTGTACCACGGACCCAAAGGCATCAGACCTCTGTTAAAATAAACATGAAGAAAAATCGAGAGTGGTACGACTGGCTGGTGCGACTAACTGGTGCTTCCAAGTTTGATGAAGACCAACGAAATTATCAGTTAAGTATTTGCCAACACAGGTAACAAGAAAACGAAACATCTAAGAGCCTTATAAAAGACTTTTCCACCATTTTCTTTCCATTATTTTTACTGAAGAAATGAAAGGGCTCCAATTACCATTTAAAGAAATAAGCAAAAGCATAGTCTTACCAGCGTTTACGATCAGAAATAATTTCCTCCAATTTAACATCTGCAAGTAAATATACCTTAAGCCCGAAAAAATCATATTCTAAAGGTAAATGTATGGGATAACTACACTTGGCTTATAGCATTCCAATTAGCATGGCTGGAGATTTTACAGAATGAAGAACCACATAGATTGTCTTAAATAATGGTGCGTCTAATCATTTGTGTTGGTGGGGGAAACTATCTTTATTTGTGGTGCATTATGCTTGGACTATTATCTTTTTTGTCAAAAACCAAAGGCAACGACAGAAGATATAATACAAGATCCCTGTAAAGTAAAGTAAACAAAAACGATAAAGGGCAGTGCAGGGATGGCTTTCTGTGCCATCAACATTTCAATGACAGAAAGCTGTAAAAGAGGCTTACAAAAATATTTGTCTCACGCCTTTCTTATAAGTTACGAGACACCATACGTAAGTGATCGTACCGCAGTTAAACGTAAAAGCAGCAAAGAGTTGTGAACAAGGCATTTCACAATAAGTGAAAAAAGCAGGTTTTGACCAAGTTTAGAACTTGCTGAGAGCCTGCAAATATTAGCCTACCTTTTCCTCTGGAAGTATCTGATGAGTCTTGATCTTGTATATCTTTCTCGCCTTGACATACCACCTGAGTTAAAAAAAATTGTATATCTAACCGACAGGTACTTCTCATGGCGTCAATATATAATTTGCTTTATTTCAAAACAACAAATAAGACCTATAGGTCACGTATCCGTTACTTCGTTTAGGATAACTATGCTACTATTAAGTACAGTAATTTCAACAGCTTTCTGAATTAATACCGAATATTCAGATAACATTTAAGAGATAATGCAGATTCAACTTCTATGCACTTGAATCTTGATGATAGTCACAGTTAGAGAGGATTTGCTGCGAAGACTGGACTATATCGATCTTCTCCATGCAGTCCAATCATCACAACTGCCTGCACTAACACCTTGCGCATACTGTCTTACTGTCCGTTGAAAAAATACTGATGTTTGACATCAAGGAGAAGAACAGGAGTAACTGGCTGTAAAACAGAAACGATGAATAAATAACGGAAATTGAATGAGGGAAATATATTAGTAAGGAACAGTTGAAAGAGCAAAGAATGAAAGGGAAGAATAGGTTAAGCGAGGGCGTGGATAGAGAACGGCGGAACAGGGAAGAGGAAGTGAAAAATGTAAGAAAGAAAACGTACTGTGCATGGAGGTAATATAAGAGGTAACAAGGACAAACATGGGCAAGGAAAAACAGATACAAACATTAGCATAGAACTAAATCCATGGGTGAGAAGGTGACAATGCAGAAAAGCAATGAAATTAGCACTAAAGAAGGGAAAGAAAAATATGCGTAAAGAAAGAGAAAACCCGGGCGACATAACGGATGAAAAAAAACAGAAGATACAGCAGACGAGGAGAGGGCAGGAAGACGCAAAAAAGGGAAAACAAAGCTGAAAAATGAAGGAAATGAAGAAAAGTATTTGAAAACAGATCAGTTAGAAAAAATATGATAACGTAATAAAAAATGGAATAAAAAATATGAAAACAAGTAATGGGAAGTGAGAGACTTAATGGACATCAAACAAGGCGAGAAATAAAAAGGAGGGAAGGGGTAAAGAAAAATGGGAAATAAAGCACGTGGCAAATATGAAGGTGAAAAGGAATCATAACGCAAAATGTTTGATTGTTGCTACACAATGATATAAAAAAATTTCAATCAAATGACCAACACCCTTTTGTCTTGCTGCATGCAAATGCAGCGGGAATATGAAATCTCTGATGTCATCACTAACACACAAAAAAAACCCGGTACATAATTACCTTGTCACAAGAGCCCACATATGCCCCTGAGGTAGCCGCAGCAATAAACTGCATGAGCGCAGAATGCGCTATGTATCCAAACCTGGAATGGAATAACATTAATGTGAAGCTAATAAAATATGGTCAGTGTAAAAATGAGGGCATGTGACAATCTAAGTCAATTCCTAAAAAACTGATAAAACTGTTGCTAATAAAGAGAAGATAATATTCTAATCCTCAAATATTCAAATATATATGGGATACAAAACATATATCAAATGGATTTCATGTTACTGTGAACCAGTTAAACGACAAGGCAGTACCTCCCGTAACGATTTTAAAGAACCCCAAAAGGAGGACTGAAGATAACTGAAATAATAGATTCTCAGTTACTGATAAGCAGACATAAAGTTTCCTTTTTTGTACATGAAAAACTGGGTTTATACATCCTTGTGTCACTTCTATGGCCTATACCTCTTTTTTGCCTGGGGTATCTGGGTTTCCTTCTATAAAACAACTTCATTACCTTTCTCGTAATCCTGATGTATTTCATCTTGCTGTCAGCTTGTATCACAATTTTTTACTTCCCAGTCCCACCCTTTAACACGTCACTCGTGTCAATGCCAGTCTTCCAATAATAAATATTCCTTTTTTCTTATTTTACCCTTGTTATCTAAATGGTAATAATGTTATCTAAAGTAGGATGCCACAACTAGACAAAAATTAACATATCGATTTCCTTTTTAACCTAAAAAGTGTCATGTAATGTCCAGTTTTTCAGTTCAAATCAAAAATAAATTCCTTTCAATCTAGTAAGAGAAACCCTATAGAACAGCTGACTGAAAAAGTACCTTTACGTAAAAGCACTAAGCATCTTGGGAAGTTAAAAGCAGTTGACTTGTTTTGAACCTCTGCCTGATAAAGTACAAGATAAAATAGCGGATACAACAGTATACCGTACTACTCTTTCTTTCTTGTACCTAATTACTTGCCAGCTACTTTTTTACGGCCATTAATGGTAAAGTATCAAATTCCGAACCGAGACAAAAATCATATCACCGACATTATCAAAGGTCTTCTAACATAATTATAATTTAAGAAACCTGTGTCTCTAGTCAACCCTAGTATTTTTTTCAAAATCTCACTCTCAACAATTTGGGTTTTGAGTGTTTTCACTTCAATATTTCAAGCCCATTTAGGATTTCAAGTCCACCAGTCAATTTAAAACAATACAAATTGTTAACAAGCATAAAACCTGTCTTATTAGGATTGGTTGGGGGATTAGCTAATTAAAAAACAAAGTTCACCAAAACTTGCTATTTCTGTATAATGTTTTAATGAAGGCTTCCATGATAAAAAGTCACTTACCCGTGCCTAGATGATTGTGAACCTTTCCCAACTTGAAGAAACGAACAAACTACTGTATTTGAACGTAACTGGGCAAGTGCAGTATCAACAACAGAAGCATTCTCAAACCCAAATACGCCATCAGTTATGATAATAAGACCTGAAATAAAAATAGTTATAAAGGTTAGGAACAACAAGAAATTGAAACTAAAAACCGATATATCTGGTGCAAGTAAGTAACATAAGTAACATAAGTAAGTAACATAAATAAGAAACACAAGTAAGTAAAAACGTAAATAACTAAAGTAAGAAATATAAATAAGTAACATAAGTAAGTAACAAAAGTAAGTAATATAAATAAGTAACATAAGTAAATAACATAAGTAAGTAACAAAAGTAAGTAACATAAGTAAGTAACATAAATAAGTAACAAAAGTAAGTAAAAAAAATAAGTAGCCTAAGTAAGTAAAAAAAGTAAGTAATATAAGTAAGTAACATAAGTAAGTAACATAAGTAAATAACATAAGTAAGTAACATAAGTAAGTAACAAAAGTAAGTAACATAAGTAAGTAACATAAATAAGTAACAAAAGTAAGTAACAAAAATAAGTAGCCTAAGTAAGTAAAAAAAGTAAGTAACATAAGTAAATAACATAAGTAAGTAACATAAGTAAGTAACATAAGTAAATAACATAAGTAAGTAACATAAGTAAGTAACAAAAGTAAGTAACATAAGTAAGTAACATAAATAAGTAACAAAAGTAAGTAACAAAAATAAGTAGCCTAAGTAAGTAAAAAAAGTAAGTAATATAAGTAAGTAACATAAATAAGTAACAAAAGTAAGTAACATTAGTAAGTAACAAATGTCGAGGTAAAACATAATCAAATTCAAAAGCCTGATCAGTCACATAATATTTACATTTAAGCCTGGGTTGTATAATAAAACAAAACGTTGAAATGTTGTTGCTGTTGATGATACTACTCCCCAACCAAATCAAAGCTTTTCATCAGGCTCTGGATTAGTTTTATACAAATATATACATATATATATACATATATATATATATATATATATATATATATTAAAACTATCTCCTTTTATAACACTAAAAAATATTGATCTGCTCTATGCAGTGGGTTATTAGATTGATTATTTACTTATTCTAAACATGCAAAAAGTTGTTACTCAGTAACCCACAGGTACAGCAACTGACTCAGGATGACGAGGAAATGGAATGCTAGGTCAAGAAATCATTGAATACAAAATTAGATATATCAGCCTTTATTATGCTTTCATGGATACGATCAACACAAATACTTAAAAATTTTATTGTTAAAGAAAACTGAAAAAGGTTTTTTCATTAAAAAAATACATTACGAATGCAAGGTATGATTATGGTTGATCGACAACAGATTTGTATAACTTAAATTGTACCTGCGCTTGCGTTATCGGGAAGTAACTGCAAAGCCAACAGGCCATCTCGTATCATATTGAATAGGCCTCCTTCTGGGTTAAAATACTGGCTCCTGTTCGTTTGACTTCCTTTCTCTGCTTCTGTATTTAATGTCTGAAATCGAGGTAAAAGATTTAATTGCAATAATAAAGTGACAAAATGTAATAAATGTAAAATGTACATTTTCATGCTTCAATAATTAAACTCCAAAGTGTAATTTATTTTACAAACTATCGTACAAAGAGATGTATTGCACAAAACAAAACCGAGCAAATCTGCTTTAAGTCAAAACTAAGGCACGATTAAAATAAGAGAAAGGTGTTGATATGTAAAACATTATACTGGCTTTAGTGTCATGAGCTTGAAGTATTACTTAGCTACATTTTCAGATATTTCTTCTGACATGGGGCAGCCGATGATGAATAAATACACTATATTGGAATATCAAACATCGACAGTGCTAAGCTCTCCCCGCAAGTTCCATAGATTTAGTTGTCTGATGACAAGAGAAAATATGTTTAAGACTAAAAAACAAACACCTATGAAAAATTAAAACAATAGCCAACAATTTCAAAAATATTGTTGATTTTGGAATATCCAATTTCATTTAAAAATCACAAATTTGTATTCATAAATGCAATTACGCAGAAAAAAATGAATGACATAAGAAATAAATTAAACGGAGGAATTTAGTTATCACAAACCTGCTCATATCTCTTCATTAAATCTTCAGCTACAAAATCCTCAAACGTTTGCAGTTTTCCACAAACCTCATTGACCAGGTTGCTTACATTAGCTTTAGTAGCACAGTAGCCCTGAATAAGAACCTAGTATATCAATACAGGTAATATTAGTTTCGTAAAAGTCTTTAAAAATGTGTGTATGGGGGGAGGGGGAGTTACAGAAGGGTAGTATATACATATTACTAAGAGGAGCAATATTTTTCCCTGCTTTCAAAAAAATGCAATTATGTACATAACATACATGATAGGCATCGTTACCATAAAGTTTTGACCAAGTGCTCAGGCTGCTTTTCAAAAAATAAAACAATTGAAACTAACGCTTGTTCGTATAAGAACAAATTTTAAAAGGTCTTTGCATTAACGTCTTATCATTCATTTTTTGTCAAGGTTATCAAGCGAATAATGTTAGCTTCTTCAAAATCTGAATAGCAAGTTGTGTGAATTCCATGCGCTCCTCTTAATCAACTCCAATGCAAAGGAAAGGTTATTGACATGAAAAAAAATTAAGTAACGAGACACGTCATAAGCTTGGCATATTAAATAGCGACAGGAATGAATTAAACGCCGTAAGAAATAAACTTTTCTTACTTATAAGACAAAATCAGGTTCATAGATATCTTCATTTGCCTTTCACAGCACATGACCAATTACCTTTCCAACTCGCTTTTTACTGTTACCAAACACAACCTTTTCTTGAAAACACTACTTTTTTTTTGGTACTACAAACTGACCTTGATATTTTTATATATATTGAAAAATAATGAATAAAAAGATAAACAATTGTGAGTTTTCAGTCAAAGTAACGCCTGTTTATAACTGAGGTTCGTCAAATGAATAGATATTATCAAGTTACCTGGCAAGGTTTTGATATCATAGTACTGTGTACTAATACAGTAACATAGAGGTCTGGTTGCAAGCATACGTTACTTCCTGGTACACAGAACTAAAAGAAAAATAGAGAAATTTTGTTAAATAAACAAGTGTAAAAATAAAAACATAATTTCTGTTTAATCAAATTTTATAATCTTGTGTCTGTTTAAACTATAGATTATCACGAACATTTTCAAAATACTCTAATTAATGATTATTAATTAGCATTTTAACAGAATATATACAGGCAACTGAAATCCCTTCATTAAAACAGAAAAATTATTTACAAAAACTAGAATTAGGATTCTACAATGCTACGTCTAGTTATTGCCCCTTTGTAGTTCAGACGCTTGGGCAATAAGTGCTGTGTCGAGACAGGGGCTGAAACCTTACAAAAGCACAGTTTTATAGCAGCTTGTTATGACTGAAGTAGACTAATAGTATGAGTTATGAAAAAGTGATGGAAAACATTAGGGCAAGCTGTAAATTCAGGAATGTCATAGGATCACTTAAGATGAGGCATTCGTGGGGTGGAATACGTATAGGTGACAGAAAAATAATGACTCCATTGGTCTCCTAAAAAAGCAAACTATCATGTAGGATTTACCTGTTACCACGTAGGGACCTTCTTACTTTTAAAAAACATATCACAAAAATTTATATGAGATTGAAGCGTGCAATTAAAAAACCTCAATTTTGTTTTCTCCCGGAGTCTATCAAACGAATAGGAACGCGATTACACCCCATACCCATTAAAATCTATCCAGTATTGTGTTTACACGTGTTGCAGACAGCAGTTCTAGGTCAAAGCTGAAGTAAAAATCTGATTGAAAAACTCAAAGCAGGTTTAAATAACATAGTTATTCTTTCTTCCTAACTTCCATTTCACATTGCTTCGAAAATGAATAATTCAGTAATCACATACTCTACGCAAAATGGTTATATCAGAATGTCTTCTCTTTTCACCCCTTAAAAAAGCCCAAAAATGTATTCACTTAGGATACCTCTTCGACAAGACCATGCATACAGTTACTGAAATCCTCATATATTTCTTCGATTAATACTTTGCCTGTATCAACATCCTATGAAAATAAAGAAAAAAGCCTTATTGCTAAAAAAGATTTATTACTATGGATCAACATTGAAAAATAGGTTGCATCAAGTAAAATAAAAGAAGTGGCCAGAAATGAGATACCAGTGAGACATCTGTGGAGGTTTACGTCGGGTATCATATGAGATCGATACAGCCATCACCCAAGACATTGTAAAGAACAAGATCAACAGACAATATAAAAAAGGGCTGTCCAGTTAGTTCAGTGTAACAAATGTGAAAATGTAAGAGTAAGAGTAAGTTCAAGGGTAAGCCAAATTTTCATTTGGCTTACTCTTGAAATTCTTTAGACCAAAGGATGATTAAAAACTTGATCAAAATAAAAATCTCTTATCAAATATCTTAAAAAATGATATATATATATATATATATATATATATACATATATATATATATATATATATATATATATATATATATATATAGAGAGAGAGAGAGAGAGAGAGAGAGAGAGAGAGAGAGAGAGGGGGGGGGAGAAGGAGAGGAGGGGAGTGGGAGGGAGGAAAAAAGAGAGAGACAGAGAGATAAAGAGGGAGATAGAGAGAGAGATAGAGAGCGATATAGAGAGATAGATAGA
>RDPX01000210.1:1022728-1087487 GCA_003991215.1 Morbakka virulenta
ACCAACGAAGCCTCCTATTCTGCATACAGCTGCCAATACTGTCCAGATTCAATTTCCTTCTGAGTTCATTAGAACTGAGCCTGTCCTTTAGACTTACGTTGCACATCCATCTTATCATTCTCATGTCATTCCGCTCCATGCAGCTGACATCTTCAGCTTTCACTGGCCAAGTTTCACTGCCATACATCATTGTGCTACATACACATGCCTGGTAGACTCTACCTTTGGTAGGTAATGGCAGAGCTCTGCTGGTTAACAATGGCATCAGCTCCCTGAACTTACGTTTACTTACAATTACGTCAGAGAATTCTCCAATACAATATATAGTTATCAACAAAAGTAGTAGTCCCATAGCAGGGCCATAAGAACAAGAGCAGTTTGGACATTTGCCCTTCTCCAAAATTTATCCAAGTACCCTTTGATTACACTGATCTTGCCATACCATATGTACATCTTGACACACAGTACAAGATGATGTCAAATCTACTAAAATCTTCATCAAAAACAGGTACAATGTTCAGCAAATTAAAAGATAGTTTCACTTCCAAAAGCAAGGTTTTCAGACACAGTATCTATCTGTTGGACATTCCATGCTACTTCTTTACAGAGTGTCATAGATAATTGACATGATCCACATGCAGTCCAGGACAAATCTTTTGAAACCAAACTAAAACCTGATATCAAGGGCTGTGTGATAGAAAGTGTAAAAGGCCACATTGATAAATTTATTCTGAGTCCATTCACACTGTTTTTAAGTTCTGTTTTGATCCAACAGATTATGTATCGTGTTATGCCAAAATAGAAATAATTTTACTGCACAAAAAGTGAGCCATCAAATAATCAAAAAGAACTTTATCTCTGGCTTTTGGGGGGATGCTTTCAAAAAATTTAACTGCAAATACAATTGACATTTACAGAAAGAGCTGTCAGCTGACATCCACAATAGCTTTCCCAACCTTCACCAGCAATACCAATCTGTCTTTCAAACTTCATTCAAAGGTTACAATGGTGCATTTAGCCTTGTGTGCACAATGCTAAACATGGGTAATGTTGAGTGACCAGGACAGAAATGAAGGATACCACAATACTTCCAGGGCAAGCTTCATGTGTTCCAACAAAAGTTCATTGAGCTTAGTTGGGCATCATGTCAGGCCCAACTCATGGCCTTTCCACACAGAATTCTAGTCCTGTCAAGATGCATTTGCCTTACCACTGTCAAAGCTCTTGCTAATTAAAAATTCCCAACTGTTCTGACTTTCCCTTGCCATAAGAGTTGCCCATAGCTGACAAACAATCACAAGGCAGCATAACATGGTCAGAGTCAATAGAAGAAACACTCTCATTGACACAGCACCACTTGCACACCAACAAAGCCATCACCATATTTAAACCTGACAACCATCTATGGTTGGTCACTGGCAGTGATGTTAAGTCACCCAGCATCAGTTCTACATTATATGCCCTGCCTGAGATTAAGCCACTTAGTATTACCACTTCATTACAAGCTCCTGAAAGGTCAATTCTCCCATAGTAGTCAAACTCTCAATATTCTTGTTTACTACTTGTTGCTTTGCAGTCCACATTCAACACTTGGCTGCTGCATCCAATACCCCCTTTTACTTTCCTTGCAATAAAGCTGCTAAATGCCTTAACAAAAGCTGCCAGATCTGTAGTTTTATTAGTGCACTTGATTAACACAGTTGCCATGGACAGCATAGTATGGGGCACTTCACTGATGTCTTTCATCACCAGATCAACATGGTTGTCAACCAAGAATGAATGCCTAGATTTTTACCATGTCCACTCCTACCTTTACCAAGGCACATGTCAATCTAAGAAGCTTATCATGATGAATGGCACTAAGTGTTACTGAAACTATTGTATCTTAGCATGAAGTGGGATGGTCATTGCACCACACTATGAATGATTCTTCCCCAACACTCAGAGAATAGTAGTGCCAAGAAGCATTTAAGCTGGCTTGCTTACAACTTTGCATATTCAAATGACCACCCTAGTTGCCTCCAACTAAAGGAAGACATAGCTTAGTGATAGCTGCCACATCTTCTTATCCCTTGAAAGGGCTTTACTGTCACAGCCACTAGTATTTACTACCTATCTTCCACCGATTTCCTTTCATTCATTTGCCTCAGATGTACTGAAAGGGGCAGTCCATCTTGGTACACTGTGAAACTGTTACATGTTATACAGCTGTAAAAGTTGCCTACCTTCATGGCCACCATGAATAAATCATCCCCCAAATCAAATAGCAATCAATTGCCTATCCTCAATCTCAGCTGCTGGCCTCAATGATAACACCAATTAATGACAAGGCTATTTTAGAGTGTCCACCTGAGTTAATGACATTAGAACTACCACCAGCAAATGTAGATACTAGGCCAATCTGAATTTGCCACATGAAAACACATTGAGGGCTATGATGTAGGCTAGAGGGGAGGATAGAAAGGTATCATTTTGACATGGACAGTCACCATTATGATTGTGTTTTCATACTGATAGCTTTATACCCCAGCTACATGACCTAATAGTAACATGTTCAGGTATTCATGCTTATCAGCAAAAAGTGATGGGCATTGTCCTTTATCACTATTAAAAAATAACTTTTGTTAGAACTTTACCATGGAGCCTAATGCAAGCTAAGACATAGCCTTATTTATTTCTTTATTGGTTGTGCTGAAACAAAGTACTTTTCTGCATGATTCATAAAAAATTACTTCTATTTACATTTGTAATGCAAAGAAAAATCAGGTCACATTTTGGATAAATACTACATCCTGAGTCCAAAAAATGGAGAGCATCATTTTGGTAGTATATATATATATATTGTGTGTGTGTGTGTGTGTGTTGATTGCTCCTCCTTGACAGAAATATGTCATCTCTTGAATTTGTTACTTTGTGTGTGTATACATGTAGGTGACTCTTGACCCAGCTTCTGGCCTGCATGAACATTTGCTAAACTTACCTGCTTTTTGAGTTGTATCAAGATGACCTTTATTATGAATCTTCAAATATCTTGTTTGACCACTTGATGATTTGTAGACTAGACCACAGATAGTGCAGCTTTGTATCAGTAGACTAGATGGAAAGGTCCCCTTACAAAATTGTTAAACTTGCCCTTGATTATATGACTTCAGGTGGTTCACCAGTAAACTACAATACACACACACACACACACAGTGCACTTCATTTCCTCCTGAGCATCACCAAGCACTGTATTTTCATCTTGCTTTCTCAAAACACAATTTGATACAGCATGACCAACACATCTCTCTTTAAATTCTTTTAGATCCTCCACTTATTTATCTCCTCCATTGGAGATGGTTTGCAGTTATCACTTTCCAGTAATTCACATCAATCTCCAGTAGTTTCAAATTGCTCTTCAGGACATTCTTAAAACTTTTTCTTAGCTTGTGTGGTGGTCTTTTTCTTTTGGATAACTTGCCATAAAACAACTGTTTTGGGAGACTTTCATCTTCCATCCTGAAAAGGTGTCCAGTCCAGTGTATCGGTCTCTGGGTTACCCATCTCTCAATACTGGTGCTGGTTGATTGTTCAAGGACTGCAATATCAGGCATGAAAGTATTACAACTGATGTTAAGGATTTTCCTGACAAAACTTTAATGAAACCTTTCAAAAAGCTTGAGATGTCACCCATATGTAGTCCACATTTCTCATCCATATAACAAAGAAGTAACAACACATGCTTCATAAACATTAATCTTTGTCTTTGATTCTCTGATCTGACCATTCACATTTCTCCAGCTTAACAAAAGCAGAACTGGTTTTGTGCAAGTCTGAGATTTAGTTCAGCACCAAAAGTGCAACCCCTACCCAGTATACCACAAAGATATATAAAACTATCAGTAACCTTAAACCTCTTCCCATCAACTGGTATACATGCTTGAGTATATAACACTCTGAATGGAGGTGAAAAAATAAGATAGGTTTTCTTGTGACTGACGGTGAGGCCCAAAGCTTTGCAAACATTTGAGAGTTTGTTCACAAGCAGCTGCATCTCCTCCTTGGTTGAAAATCTTGACAATTGTTGAAACTGTATGCCTACCCCTATATCACAATCCTCAAAAATATGAAGAACCATCACAGCAAAATAGATTGAGAAATCAGTAAAAGCCAGTATGTCACCTTATTTTACTCTGTTATCAACTGATATTGGTTCACAGTGATCCACTGAGCCTTACTATGACATCCATGTTATGGTGTAACTGCTTAATCATCTCCACAAAACTTGTAGGACATCCAAGTCTCATAAGGGTCTTCAAGAGTGAGCTAAGATTGATGGTATAAAATGCTTTGGTCAGAACAACAAAAACTTTATATAATGGTACTTGCTGCTCCATAAACTTCTCCATAGTTGGCAGTCAGTGAATATCATAATAATCATGCCACATCTAGCTCTGAAATCATATAGTCTCCAGAATGATAGTAAAACAAATTGAAATCATCAGTTTATTTGGTAGAATCTTCCAACAGAACTTTACTCACTGCTTCAAGTAGACTGAAACTTCTATGGTCATTGCACTGAGAGTTTAATCACTTCCTTTTACAAATATCAAGCACTACTGCACCCACCCAATCTTGAGGAACAGTACTGCCATGCAATACAGCAAGGATGAGCATATGATTTACATTAGCAAGGTTATTTCTTTCAAACAGTAATAGTTCCATGGGTATCCCATGCAATCCTGGTGCTTTCCCAGTCCTATCTTCTTTCATGGTGTCTTTGTTTCATCAATTCTTGGATCTGCCATCATCTCTTCAATAATAACCTTTTAAAGTAAATATTTTAGATGGATTATCAAACAGATCAGTAAAATGTTCTCTCCAGCATGCCATAATGCTTTCAACATTTTTGAGCAGCATAAAACCATCTTCAGAACTCAAGGACACCTTTGTTGGAAATTATGATCCAAACACTTGCCTAATTTTCACAATACAAAGCTCTTAAACCTATACAGCCACATGGTCTTTGAATTTTGCTTGACATTTGGACCATGACCTTTTCTACATTTGTCAAATCTCATGTTGTAATTTCAATTTTGCTTCCTTATATGCTCTTTCTGCACTGGTCCTAGATGGACCAACAATACACAAAAGTTTCTCATGAAGCCTGTTTTCTCTTCAAGGAGATTTGTGATTCCAACATTGCTATCATCAAATCAATCTCTATATTTGATCTTTTTGAACCAAAGAACATCAGCATCTGTGGTATACAGTTGTGGTTTGAACTGCTTACAGGTTCTACAAAATGTGAAACTATTAAATTTGTTCCTCAGAGTTTCATAAAACTCCTCATATTCAAACATCAATGGGCTTAAGCAAGTTCAAGATAACTGGTAAGTATATCAGCTGCAGGTTTTACAAGTGTTCTTCTCTTAGAGGGATAGTGCATAGGCAACTACAGGGCTCTCACGTTGCATCCAATAACTTCCATTGAAGCTCATTCACCTTAACCATTTTTAATAATTCACTAATCTGCTTGTTATCTAGTACAGTTACCAAAGTATCAGTTTGTTGATGATTCCAGCTGCACAAATACATACATACATACATACATGCATAGCTAAAAGTGGCTTTTGTTACTCCTTTGTTGTGCATCACAAGGGTGAGCTATATATTTTACATCCCTCTTCCTGATATAACTAGCATATAAAAATAACTCTAGAAAATGGCTTGAGTATTCCTTCATGAAAAAATTGAAACCAGTTCAGTAAAGCTGCTGGCATGAAAGAGAATACCCTGTGTAGATTCTTTTCTTTAATAAATAAATAAAAAAATTCTATTACAAATTTCTTGATAAATGAAGGATATAGATTTAAGTATATGTAATGGAATTAAATGTCTCGATCAGCTGGTGTGTGACTTTTCACTGTGCTGGCTTTCCATGTCTCCTGAAAAACATTCAGCCATTCAGATGTCTTGCTATGCCAGTCTTCAAAAAATCAAACACATATAGTACCAAAAAGTCATTGTAATCATTGTTTCAATTTCAATAAATCACTGCATGGCAAGGTGTATTTATCTGGTGCTCTGGTAACAGCCAACAACTAACAGAGCTGGCCCTGACTATATTCTACATTGACTCGCTAATACGGAGCTGAGTTCTTGTAGATTATGTGGGCTGTGACCTTCTCTTTTGCCTCCTTCCTTCTTTTGCAATGTATATTTGAACAGAACCCTGCTTACCATTTCCATAACATCATATCATGGAAGATGAGCTTCGTTCACTTTTCAAAAGATGTTTTACCTTAGCAAAACATGATGCAGTCGCACAACACCACTGCAAAACTAAATAAGGTGGGATACCTTCTTCTTATGTATTACCGACTTCATTACCTCATACACAACTCAATAGAGTGTAAAATATAGTAAGGCTGCTGAATGATTTTCACTATCAGAAATGGAAGAAAGCTTCGCCTTACAGTGAATAAGGTGAATAATAGGGGAAAACCCGAAACATTACAGCTTAACAAGGCCTTCATCAATAATTAGTAACTCAAATATAGGCCAGCTTCCTTTTACTTTTAATAAATTTTGATAAAGCTAGGGTATCAAATCTCATACATTCACCTGTGTTTTAGCTTTCCAATACAGCGTTTCCTTAAACATACCCTGGGTATTATTATCATCAATATTATTTTACTACAATTACAGAATGTGGTACAATAATACTAAAAACTATCGGTGAAAATAGTAGAATAACCAGAGTAATTGAGAATACTCCACAGAATACCAAGAAAAGTATAATTGCCCTTTTCAAACGGGACCTGATTGTGCCTGCTTCTGAATAAGTGACTTTGTTTCAGTGACTTCAAGCTTTCTAAACTCGACTAAAAAAAGTAGAGAAATTTATTTTCAAAATCTACTATGCACAGAACATGGTCTTTACACAGAATAATACCTACAAAGATCAATCATTTGTCCAAGTATGCCTGCCCTGCAGCATCAGTGTACATATATTTTTCCTGCGAAGTTTCACAGTGTTGTGGAGCTTCTGAGATCGAGGCCTTCAATAAAAACATTTCCCAAGCGATCCTCGATTTCATTTGGTACACATCATATTGAATATTTTGAATCAATTGGTCCGATTCTTTGCCTGAGATTTCTTTAAAAATTTTTATCACTGTCTGTTGTTTGTTAATCAATTGACCCTGCAGTAGTTTTCAAATAAAAGAACAAATCAAAGATCATTTGCTAGAGGGCTCTTCAAGATGCATAATTTTAATTTCAGCAAAACTTCAAGGTATGAAAATGGGAACAAGTTAATTCATATTGAAGCAAAAGAAATACCCTTGTCACCATCGCAAACGTCCTTAACCAAGGGTTCTTAAGTATTTTCAGTCCCCGGGAAACAAAAGGATGTATATTTTTTTCACGGGACCATGAGTTTTTGTCTTCCAGTTTTGCATCACACATAGAGTCTGTATTTTTGTAAAGCTTCAGATCTGTTTACCTGTCAAATTATTGAGTCATAATTAGGCCTACTAACAAACAAACAACGAAGTATTGCGCACAACCAGAACGCAGAGAACAATGCAACATACCATCAGAGACAGGCAGGCCAGATTTTTCGGACACATAATGAGGAAAGGACAAATGGAGAACATCGTCATAACGGGGAAATTGGATGGTAAACTTTCAAGAGGAAGACCGTGACTCAAGTTCACAGGAAGCCTTTCCAACTGGTTGGACATCACCGATACCCAGTTGATCAGGGCAACAAGTTAATAAAGAACGATGGAAGACCATGATTGCCAACGTCCGCATCGGATAAGGCACCAGGAGGAGGAGGAGGAAGAGGGNAAGGCCTACTAACAAACAAACAACGAAGTATTGCGCACAACCAGAACGCAGAGAACAATGCAACATACCATCAGAGACAGGCAGGCCAGATTTTTCGGACACATAATGAGGACAGGACAAATGGAGAACATCGTCATAACGGGGAAATTGGATGGTAAACTTTCAAGAGGAAGACCGTGACTCAAGTTCACAGGAAGCCTTTCCAACTGGTTGGACATCACCGATATCCAGTTGATCAGGGCAACAAGTTAATAAAGAACGATGGAAGACCATGATTGCCAACGTCCGCATCGGATAAGGTACCAGGAGGAGGAGGAGGAAGAGGGCTGACAAGTCCGGTTCCACTATGCACTCACAAAACCTATTAAACGTTTTCCTTTTTTAAATTTTATTTTCATTCAGTATTCCATAAGCTTGGAAGTCTTGTCGTAAACGTTTTTACTAGTTTGGTCCTTACCAAAGTAGTAAAATGTGTTACAATAAAAGGTTTGAATGAAAAAATACAGAGTATTAATTTGTGCAAATGACATATTTGATCAGTCCTACTTTCGAAAGAGCTTTGACACTTTAATGACTTGTATGGGAGACTGTTGCTTTTGTTAAATGATCAAAGTTTGGACTAATATCAGTCATTTTTGTTTTCATTACTTGGTTCTGATGTACGAGCAAATCCTGACCCGCATGAATCTTCTTCTTCTTCTTCTTCTCCTTTGTGGCTGCTTGTACCGCATTGCAGGGTTAGGCCCCCGGTCTCCCGTCCCCAGGTTTCTCTTTCCAGGGCCTCTTCCTGATAAACGCTGAAGTAGCTCATATCCTCTTTCACAATATCTCTCCATCACTTCTTTGGTCTTCCTCTCGGCCTTCTTCCTGGTACTATACTTTCCAAAGCCACTTTTACCGAGGGTCCTTTTTCCCTCCTCTTCACATGTCCGTACCATCTCATTCTTTTCTCCTTGATCTTCTCATTGATGTCACTTACATTCAGTTCTCTCTTGATGTCAATACTACAGTACTTTCTCTGTCCCTCGATATCGCTCCTTTGATTCTTCTCAACATCCTCATTTCAGTTGCTTCCAGTACCCTCTCCTCCTTCTTTCCCATTGTCCACAATTCTGCACCATACTGGAGAACAGGTCGTATTATGGTTATGTAAAGCATTACCTTGAGTTTCCTGGGCATCTTCCTGTCACTGATAACACCTGACAGCTTTCTCCACTTGTTCATGCTGCTGCAACTCCAGTTCTTATAACCACATGCGACCCTCCCCTGGTACCTACGGTCACTCCAAAGTATTTGAACTCCTGGACCTGCCTGAGTCTAGCATTGCTCTTGTCTTTGATGTTCAGTATCACATCCCTCGTCCTACTTGCTATGACTTCAGTATTTTTTGTGTTTACCTTCAACCCCCTGCTCTCCATCTCAACCTGCCACTTCAGCCATCTTCTCTGCAGCTCTTTCTCACTGTCTAACACTACCGCCAAGTCGTCTGCAAACAATAACTCCCATGGCAGACCTGTGCGGATTCGTCAGTAGTGAAGTCCACCACAACGATAAAGAGAAAGGGAGTAAGTCCAGACCCTTGGTGCAGACCGACTCTGATAGTTAACTCATCAGTTATGCCATATTCTGTTCTCTTTGCTCCTCAATATGTGCTTTCCACCATCCTTATAAGCTTTTCTGGGACGTTTGCCTGTCTGAGGCACCAGTACACCATATCTCTAGGGACTCGGTCATATACCTTCTATAAGTCCACGAAAGTGAAGTGAAGGTTCTTATTTACCTCAAGATGCTTTTCCTTTTGTTGCCTTAAAATAAAGACAGCGTCCATTGTTCCTTTACCTGGACTAAAGCCACACTGCGTTTCATTTACTGGCACCTTTCCACGCAGCCTTTCCTCTATTACCTTTTCCAGTATCTTCATAACATGTTCTAGGAGCTTGATGCCCCTGAAAATCCTACAGTCCAGTGGGTCCCCCTTTCTTTTGTAAATGTTGACTAGTTTACTTAATTTCCAGTCTGCTAGCATTTTCTCTTCACTCAATACTTTCCGCAGCAGTGAGTTGACCATATGGATGGCCTTCTTGCCTAAGTACCTTAGCAAGTCCACTGGTAGTCTGGAGCACCCTGTTGCCATCCCGCTTTTTATTTTCTTCATCGCTTCTAATTCCTTCCAACTAATATTAGGCAGCAGGCCTTTAACCAGTGGGCATTCTTGGAGTAGTTCCCTCTCATTTTCCACATTCAACAGGTTGCTGAAATACCCCTTCCATCTTTCCTTAATCTAATTCTCATCTGTCAGTAAGATTCCCTCTTTGTCCTTTATCACAGAAACCTCTCCCACGTCCTATCTACTTTGTGCTCTTTGTTTTGCCACTTTGTATATCATCCTCTCTCCTTCCTTGGTCTCCATTTTCTCATACTATTCCCTCCATGCCTCCTCTTGGTCTTTTTATACTCGTCTCACAGGAATTCACTCCTATCACTCTGCCATGCCTTAAAGGCTTTCTTTTTCCTTCCAATAGCATCTTGCATTTCTGTGTTTCACCACCTTGTTTCCCTTCCTTGGTGCCACCCTCCTTTTACGGAACCACATACCTCTTCCGCTGCTTCCAGTAGGGCACTTTTCATTAACTGCCAGTTTTTTTGAGCTGTCTCTATTCTTGCTGTTTGTTTTCCTCTCACTTTTTTCCTCTGACCCACATTGATGTGTACTGCAAAACACAGGAATGTACCACAATACCAATATTCTGTATTTTAGGGTACTGTATGAGGCCTTTCCAAGATGTAACAGGATCACATGGGTCTGAATATATTGTAATATCTTCCTTTATGTCAATCACCCTGGTTGCGATGGCACCAATATCAACATCATTGAACAATCAATGCACTGTGTTTTGAGGGATGGATGGACCATGGATTGATGATGAGTTGGCAATGGCAGTAATTATGTCCGCCACGAACTTAAAATTGCCAAATTTCATCTCAAAATTTTCCCAAAATTTCTGAAGGAAAGTTAAAGGGTTAGTGATGTCCCCTGAGAGGGTTTCCTGGAAGGCCTGATGGTGGGGGAAAATATCACCTGTCCTTCTATAAAACCAATGTAGATGATAATTTTCTTTCTGACGTTCTTCACCTCAGACATCAAATGACAGGTGGTTTGATTCCTCTCTTGCAAAATAAGCTTAAGATATTCAGATTCTTGGTGATACCCACCAAGAATGCTACAGTTTTGATTCGTTCAGGGTTAGGAACGAAATTAATTCAGCTGCTTTCGTTTAAGATTCTAATTCAATAAATTATTTTACCTCATCTATGAAAACCTCGCAAGCATTGTGCTCTGGTTAAGCCAGCGTACGTTGGTATGGAGTAACAAGTCATCAAATTGGATATCAAGAATTTGCAAAACTGTTTTAATTGACGATGGCGTAGGGATGAAATTGGACGGAGGTAGTTGACCAATTTCATAATAGTAGTCATGCATTCCTTTTACAGATAACCAAGTTTAGCACAAAAGACACACTGGTGTATGATGCAGTGGTAGTTCTAGATATGTAGATATTAATCTTTTATCCTCTTGACAAAACTCTCATGAGCACCCATCATCGTAGATGTTCCATCTGTGGCAACTGATATTAATTTTCCCATGTCCAGCTCTATACTGTCCAATACAGACCTAAACCACTCGTAGATATCCATGCCTTTTTTCTTTCCCTGCACAGTGTAGATACCAAAGAGGTCTTTATGGAGAGCTCCATTCCAATGATATCTAGGAAAGCGAAAATAAAATAGAATTAGTTGCGTATCACAGTATGTCTTTTTATGGTAACGACAGAATTCTAAAATCGAATTATTAATAGCATCTACTTTCACATTATTTAATGTACACTTTAATGAAAGACGGTTTCCTGTTCTTAGCGAGTACCCAGTAAACTTTTTAGGACGGTATCGTTGCCCTCTGATTCTCGGTGAGAAATAAAGGCATCAAGGCCGTTCCTTGCCGTTTTTATTCTTATTCTTATTAGAATAAGAATACGAATATTTTATTCTTATAATTATTATTCTAATTATTCTTATTCTTATTTTTACTGTTTTTTTGTGACCTATGGTTGTGGCATTTATAATTTGCATTCAAATCCCAATTTCTTGTATGGATATCAATACAGGAAACTGGTACATCGTCATGTCTCCAGCTTTGATATTTTCTGTGTGCTAATTTTTGGCTTTAAGATACCACATAAACAATGGTTTCCTCTCTTTCTTCGTACATTCTGCATTTTGATGATACATCTTTTTCATTAATATAGCGTTTACCCAGCTTATTATCAAGGCTTGCTCTTGTGCCGCCAAAATCATCCGGTCCGTTTCTTTCTTTATAAACCTATTCTCAAGCTAACTCCATGAATTCTCTTCATCTTTTATGCCCATTGTCTCCTTGTGGAAAATCAGATGGATTTTCTTTTGGAGATTTCTATTCTTCCTTTTTTTAATAACCTCAGTTTTCTTTTATTTTCAGGTCACCCCTTTCAGATTCAAAACCCTCTTTCTCAACTTCTGCCAAAAATATTTTGCTGTTGTTGTTGACTAAATAGCCACTGCTAGTTTGTTCGATCTTTACACATTCTTCAACACTTAACAAACCTTTCTGCTCCCTCCCTCTGTTCCCACTGCTCCCTCTACTCCCTCTGCTCCCTCTGCTTGCTTCCAGTATAATCGGTCCACGTCACCCTGGGCATGTAATGCCCTATAGATGTTTAGCAACTTCCTTGTTTTCTGTCCAGTTTTTGTAATTCTGATCTGGTCCAGCCATCCTGCACTGTATCGTTTTGTGGATACTGCCCTCGCTTTGGTGGCCTGAATTACGTTGCCAGCATTCAGTCATGATTTTAGTATTTTTCTCGCTCTTCCAGCATATTTTTTTTACTTTTCTTTCACTTTACATCATCAGAGAGAAAAATTCCTAAATTTCTGTACCCTTCTTCTTCATCCAACGTTCTTGCCTTCCTGCCGTCAGCAGTTCAATTCTTTCACCCATGACTCTTCATTTGAATCACTGCACATTTTTCGACCTTTGACTTTACTGAACATCATGACTGTTTGAATGAGAGTGTCTAACTCCTTTCGATCTTTTGTACAGAGATTCAGGTCGTCCACTTTTAAAATATGATTTACTTTTGGCCTATCCTTTTCAGGATGATAGCCATCCTTTATATCATTAAGTAGCTTTGACAGTGAGATTAATGCCAGGACGAATAACATACCTTACAAACTATTGCCTTGGAAAATGCTTCTGCTGGTGTTCACTTCTCCTATTGTTTTTCTTCCCGCCCCTCTTGTTTGGATAATTGGATTCAACTGTAGTAGAAAAATGAAAAATATGCCCCTATGGTTAGCATGAGAACATGCTCTACCAATTAAATTTTAGAACTCTATCTTAACTAGATCTTGTAGGAATATCTTTTACAAGTGAAAAATTGATAAAGAGACTATAATTGGTTGGTAAAGAAAACGCTATATTCAAAGTTATGTCGGTTTAAATTACATTATTTTACTGAAAAAAGTTTTTTTCCACATTTAATAGTACACTATTAAACTATGATTAATAGAAAAATTTCTCAATGCTCTACCTGAAAAGGAGAAGTTTTTGAGTTTTTAAAAAGTAAGGTTCCAAAATTAAGTGGAGAAAAAATAAAAAAAGGTAGATTTTTCTGCCCCTTGATCCATGAATTACTGACGGATTGTCAATTTGATTGCAGTGTTTCTGAAAAAGAAAATACAGCAGCATAGAAAATTTTGTGGAAATCATAGAAATAAAAACTAATACGAATTTATGCTAAAAGCTTTTGTTGTCTTATAAATAACTGGGCTGTAATATTGGAAGGTAAATTTTCTTTACTTCCACTAAGATTTCTTCCGATAACATTTGGGTACTGTGAGCACCAAACGCAGAGAACGTTTTCACCAAAACATTAATTTCAGGAAAAAACAACATCAGAGTAAATGAAGCTCTGATATGTTAGCAGATTACCGTTGGTCAGTTACGACGGACTCACGAGAACTCGACCACAAGAGACATGCAAAGAATTAAAAAGTCCAGTAAGTGCTATTTTGAAGTCATTATTAATTTTCTAAAGTATAAAAGCAAAATATCTTGACAGCTAGGCCTGAAAAAGTCCTTTTGATGTCTCTTTGAAGCACTTTTACGCCTCAAGTCCGGGTAAAAGTGGGAACTTTATGCTATATCCAACAATTCTATTCAGCAAAAAAAAATAAGCCAGACATCTGAAAGGATTAAAATAGGCTCTAAAATCTTGGAACAGGGATTGTGCTTTGTCGAAATGCAAAAATACCAATGATGCAACAATAAATTCAGGACAATTCTGTCCCATTGGTGATTTCCAAAGGTAATTTTATCATTGAAATGTGGAAGGTAAGGGACATGAATTTTGTGGAAAAGGTCAAGAAATCGCTAAACAAGTGATTGAAATCAAACTGCAAATTTCAGAAATCAATAAGAGTAGGTTGACAGGATCTAGCAAAAAAAAAAAGCAGCTTCAGGACCAACTATTTATATTCAATATACCATACGACTATAACAGACCACTATCATACCAATAAAAAACCCTTAATAATTTATCGACATGTAGATAAATCTCACAATAACTGATCATCTGTTAACAGAAAAATTAAAGAGGTTAACCTAACAGTAGTTCATGATGGAATTTTAGACGTGACATGATAATTAATTTTGTCGGTAGAGAGATCCAAGACCTTATCGAGAACTTCTAGGGGTACAGAAATGATAATAAGTAGTCACAAGCACTAGATTCTCCCATACAAGGATCCATAAATTAATGTACACGCCTTCAGAGGGTGTAACCAACAATAAAACTGATCATATCTTGAAAATAAAAAGGTTGAAATTTTTGTTGAGTGTACTTTAATTCACAGAGGAGGAGATGTTACAAGTATCTTTGATTACAACTAAACCTCAAAACTTTAACCAAAAAAGAAAGAAAAGGAAAATTTAATACAGAGAAAAAGGAAAAATAGAAACAGAGTAGTAGGCTAACAACAGTGTAAATCATACAATGGTTTTCAAACTTGGTTGTCTTCGATTAGAAATGTGAAGAGAGGAGAAGGTGTGCACAGGTCTTATGTATTTTCACTTGGCACAAAAAGAATACGTAAATTAGGATTTGAATGATGAAACGTTTTATTATTTTTACATTCAACGCTCTAAAGCCAATAAAAAGGTAATGTTTGAGCCTTGAAGCAGAATCTTTTTGTAATTTTTTAAAAAGTTGTTAAAAAACGGTAGATACAAGTAGATATTCAAACATTACTAGGTTCTTAAGGACAACCCTCGAGCTCCACCAGTTATGAAGTGTCTTGTTTAGTGAGAGCACTTAGCAATTATTACATCATCTTGGTTATGCAAGTTGACAATGCAGAAGATGCACTTTAATTAATTTCACTAGACCTCAACCCTACTTACTTAGCTGATGATGCCGAATCACCAGGGTCAAACACATGGGTCCTTATCAGGATCGGCTCTAGCTGTGATGTTCTTCAACATTGAAGGATATTCAGAAGAGAAGGCAAAGACGCTCTCCCTAGCCGCCAAGAAATATGACATCATTTCCTCCAGGTGGACAAGCAGGTGGCCAGCCATCGAAGGCTTAAACTAATACCCGAAATTTTCCAAGAGAAGTATGCTGCTGCCTTTTGCAAGCCAGATTTGAAGGTAGAAAAAATCTCCACCATTACTGATTCAGAGAACATCGAGTACATATCTGCATGCAGCAAAGGTTTGATGATCACTTCTATTTACAAACCACCAAACAGTGCATTCTTCAGCTTTTATATCCTGAAGCATACAGGAGATTGCACTGGACAGTGATAGGAGATTTCAACTCCCATAGTATATTATGGGGGCACAAAAAGACCGATGCAAATGGTAGACCTATAACAGCTCTCTAAGTTGCCCTAACTCTCTCTAAGCTGCTCTAACGCATACCAAGAGGGCCCAGAAATTGATGCATTGATGGTCTGAACAAAGATGGATCGAAACTTCTCGTTGAATATGAGAAAAGTTTGAGGAAGACCCTTTCTCTGAAAGGACCATAGAGCTTGAGGAAATGCTCCTTAAATCAGTGTCAGAGGAAAAGAGGCAGAAATGGCGAGAACACCAACATGATCAACAACAGTAAAAAAGCATGGACCACGATCAAAAACTTGATAATACAACACCATCAACAGTGACAGAGGTGACGCCAAACAAAAATGGTAAACAATTAATGGCTAATGGCAGAAGCAAACACAGAAGTAATCCAATCAGTCTGTACCGACCAATACTTTTGCCTAAAAATGACCAAAAGCTGTCCTTTACCACTAGACCATTGGATATGAAAAAGATCGCGAGTGCCCTTAAAGACCTATAGAAGGGCAAAGCAGCAGGACCAGATGATGCTTTCACTGAGATGCTAGTCAACCTAAGTAACAGAGGCTTATCCTGGCTCTTGAGAATGATGAACAACTGTCTGAAAAAGCTGAAGATTCCCAGGATGTGAAGGAAGGCCAAAGTGATTGCCATTTCTAAACCACGGAAGGATTTATTATGTCCCAAGAGCTACAGACTAGTATAATTGCTCTGAAAATTATACAAGCCATATGAACGGCTTATTCTCAAGAGCATCAATGGCATCATTGAAGAAAACCTAAGGAGTGATCAAGCAGGCTCCGGCCAGGAAGGTCCTGCACTGGACAACTCCTCAGATTGACCTAACACATCAAGGATGACTACCAACCCAAGCTGATCACAGGCGCAGCCTTTGTCGACCTAACAGCTGCGTATGATAGTCAAGCATCGACTGATGATATCCAAGCTCTACAACATGACCTCAGACTATTATCTATGTCGAATGATCCAAAGGCTCCTGACTAACCGCAGATCCTATGTGTCCTTACAAGACACGAAAGGTCGATGGTTCAAGCAGGAAAATGGTTTCCTCCAAGGGAGCGTCCTTGCAACCCCTCTTTTCAATGTTTACACCAACGATTAGCCAAAGCCTCTCGGCTGTGAGCGCTGCATTTATGCTGATGATCTCTGCCTAACCACACAACAGGCATACTTTCCTCCAAATTGAGCAAAGCTTAGAACCCACTCTCCAAATTATGTCAGAATACTACTATGACAACCACCTTAAGCGAACTCCCTCTAAGACACAGGTCTGTTGCTTTCATCTCGAGAATTCTGAGGCAAAGTGAAAACCTGAAGTTTATTGGAACGGCGACCTCCTTGAATAGCACCAAACATATCTGGGGATCACCTTAGACTAAACACTCTCCTTTAAGAATCGTATTTCCAATCTTAAAACAAAGGTCAGCGAAAAAAAAAACCTGTTAAAAAACTCGCCAACAGCAAGTGGGATGCAGACCTCTAAACACTACCATCAACTGCACTTGCCCTAAGCTTTTCCACCGCAGAATATTTCTGTCCATCCTGTAGCAGGTCTGCTCACGCTAAAAAATTAAACATGACACTAAATGAAACCTGTCGTGTCGTGACCGGATGCATAAAATCCACCTAGCGCCATGTCTCTATGTTTTGGCTATCATTACACATCCTTATATACGCCGGAAAACCATCAGTCAAAGTGAGGAGACTAAACTGGTTAAAGACGAGAGGCATCCGCTCCATCAGCACCAAGCCCCAAGAAAGCGCCTAAGATCTCGTAACAGTTTTCTTGACAGCGCAAGGCCTCTCAAGAGGAATAAAATCGATGCTTGTGAAAACATTTGGCTGAATTAGCGGAACCAGCATGGCAATCGCGGGGACGCGTAGATTAACCGAGGAATACTGCCAAAGGAACAAATGACAGGGGGTGCGGGTGAGCCGTGGTCGGCCTGGAAGTCGCTCAATCGGCTCAGGGTTGGCCATGGTAGATGTATGGATTCACAACAATGGGGGCTCTCAAGAACAGATCAATGCCCGTGTGGAGTTATACAGACAATGGACCATCTGCTTACTTGCAGCACGGCACCAAACTGCACGCCTATCGACCTGGTTGAATTCACCAAAGCATCTCTAAATTGCGCCTCCCACTAGAGAGATGATTTCTAATCTCAGGACAGGAGGAAGAATAACTTGACTCCACAATGATTTTGCGCAAGTTTGTAGCACTGTCAACAGTCAGCTTCGTCTGGTCAGAGATATTCTAGAGGCAGCAATTTCTTTGTCTTTCGCTGGCTCTTTGTCTAGCCACTCGGCCATGTACGGTTACATTGGCTTCTTTTAACGTATGGAAATGCCATGTGACATGACCACTTCATTTTTCGTTTTTTATTAAACCGAACGAAAAGTTTGAAAGTGTTTTCTCCTTTCAAAAATCTTCTGTACTTATCTATAAAATATAGACATAATTGGATATAAATCTGAAAGGCACTTCATCTCTTATCATAACATCGTGTAAACTATTCTCGATACCCCTAACTGAACACAAACCAAACCTATTTTTCTTCTTTATCCAGCAACTGAGAAATGACTCAAAATCCGGTAATGATATCAAAGAAAGTTTAAACAAAGTGACTTTTAAAATAATAACGTTTCACGTATCAAACATTTATGGATGTTCGGGGAGAAAGAAAAATGATTCTTGAAAAATCTGAAATTAACTGGTCAACACTTTGCCTCTGCTTTCAATAGCAGTCCATCTTTCACATAAAGTCCAAGTCTGGATTCCAAGCACTCACTTAACACTTAAGATGTTTGTGCAGAGGGAGTCTCTCTGGCGTCAGTGAAGATTGTTTATGACAGTTTAGTTGAAGAGTTTAGAGAAAGTTGTTATTACAGGTAACTAAGTGGTAAATCGGATGTCTACAGGCAGAGTTTTCTCATGGAGCTTAGCTTGTCAGACAATTTCACCAAACAGTTTGTGACTTGGAGGAGAAATTGCAATCTACTTTCCCTTTCCAATCTATTTGAAATTAATAAAGCCTCGTTTTATTTGTTGAACAAATATTCTATTTTAGGAAATTTAGAAAAAACCCTAAAATATGCATTATCCCACAGAGTATTACTGGACTACTTTTTGAAATATTACTAAAGCCATTTGTTTGTTTGAGAAGATTTTCGTCATGGTATTTCGAAAGTCATTACTTATAAATACCACAGCAAAAAGATGCATAGGCTCCTACAACTGCGCGTTTGTTCTTCTCTTTTTGTTATGTTACGGTTTAGTTTTCTGTCTAGCAACCATTGTACAGAGCAAACACTATTAGAATTTTTAGGTAAGGTCGTTCAGTGTGGCTCGCTTTAAGGGCAGAATAAGGCAATAGGCCTGAAACTACAAGCTATTTCTCTCGAAGCCCTACTTGCTACGGATACTTTCGACTATCATAATTAAAACCTTCTGTTCTTCTATAAAAAGTTTAATAAGCAAATTGGTCTTTTAGACTTGTCAAACTACAATACTACGCACGAGCTAGTACTTCTGGTACCTACAATCTTTGGTATTTAAAACAGTTTCTTTGCATTCGTTCTTTATATTGATTGAGTCACTAGCTTAAAAAATCATAAGGTAAGGCAGGTGGATGGTTTGGCTATGGGCAGCCCTCCGGCCCCTCTCCTTGCGAATGGATGAATGAGCAGGTTCGATGGAATTGTTAAACGAGAAGCTAAACTGTATGCAAGGTACATGGATGATATTCTAAGGGAGATCCATGTAAGTGATGTTGACACCAAATTGAGAGAAATTAATGATCTTCACCCTTCTCTCAAATTTACCATCGAACGCGAAAGTGATAATTGTTTACCATAACATGAAAATTGTACTCCGTGGAACAAAGCTATCATCAACCTGGTACACCAAATCTACGGATACGAGACTTACCATGAATTTTCATTCGCTTGCCCCCCAAAAGTACAAACACTCAGTTGTATCGGGGTTGATTCACCGAATTCACCGTGCCTGCAGCAGTTGGTCAAATTTCCATGAAAGTGTTGAAAAGGCCAAGTCGATATTAGAAAAGAACCAGAATCCACCAGCGTTCTACAAACCAATTATTGCGAACACACTGTGTAAGATCGTAGAAAATGGTAAACAGGCAGAGAGCTCTAGTAATGATGATGTCGAAGGAGAAGAAAAAGACGAGGAAAAGTTGAATTTCTTGCAATATCGTGGGAAATTGTCTGAAAAGTTTGAAAGGTCCTTAATTAATATTAAGGCACCCTGTAGAATCGTGTTTACATTAAAGAAGTTGAATTCTGTGCTACCACCGTTAAAACCATCAGTCGAGAAATGTTTCAAAAGCGGCATTATTTATCAGATTACATGTCCACGTTGTAGTGCGTGCTATGTCGGGCAAACGAGCCGACATTTGCAAAGCTGTTTTAAGGAACATAAACGTAACGGTCCAGTAGCTGGTCACAGGAAAAGTTGCAATTGTGAACTTACAATGGATGACGTCACGATTTTGTGCGCGTCTTCAAAATCAATTTATCATTTAATGACTCTCGAGGCTCTTTATATTGAAAACATCAAACCGTGTCTAAACACAAAAGATGAATACAGAAGTAGATCGTTGGTCATTAATATCTAATTACCTGCGATACTTTGCGTATGTGATTTTATAATATGTATGTATGTAGTGCGATATAGATGATGGAATTTTTGTACAGATGTATATTTTTTAACTGTTTTTAAACTTTTTCTTTTATTGCTTTTAGACCTGAAGATGGATTTTAAAAAATCCGAAATATATTGTCAGAGAAATATATGCTCATTGTTGGTTCATTTATCTGAAACAAAAAAATTTAAGTTTTTGTTATATTTTATAATATTTGTGTAAAGAATATCTCCAGAGGTCAGTTTTGCTAAATTCCGGTTGCTCCAGCATATGCAAATGACGTCATGATTTTAAAATCATTTTGCACCTAACCTGTTTAGAATGGTCACTTCTCTGTTATGGTCAAAATTTATGAGTACCTTTTTTGTTTGATATTCACAGTTTTTCTTTATAAACTGTGTCTGGTAAACAATTCCTTTTAGGAAACAAACTAATACCAGATCACAATAAAAATTGCCTGAAGGTTGTAATTATACAACCTTGATAAGAATCAATGCAAGGTCTTTGCAAGTGATGTTTCTATGACCATTACAATACCAAGTTCACAGTCAAAGTGAGAAAATAAAGAGTTTTCTATTTACAGTAAGTGATAAAATATCGAACAGTATATCCCAATAAGATCTCTACAACAATGATAGGTGATAAAATGGCAGTCGAACAAACAACTGTCACAGTCACAGTGAGAAGGAACACAAGTAGTCAAAAACGTCGATTCTTTATAGTTCTTGATACCATTGTATGGTTAGGAAGAGCTTTTTTGTTATGGTATGCTAGGCGATAATAATAAAAAACAATCATGAGAAATACAACAATGACATACAAAAGAGTCGTATATACAAGAGATAACATCTTTGTCACACCTGCAAGGTACAGACGAACATGCTGTACCCGTAGGAAAGTGAATACACAAAACCTGCGTGAGAAAATCATACCATGAATTTTAACACTTTTTAAACGCTGTAAATGCAGAAAAGAAGTTACACTACTCTAATATGCTTAGCCTGTTTTTATTGTGGTACGAGCTAAGTAACACTGATTCATTTTATTGCAGTGTGTTGTCATCTATTCCCAATTGAATGTGAACACTAATTTTAGACAAGAGAGACCTTGCAGTATAGTTAGTTATAGTTAGTTATAGTTAGTGCCTCATCTTAGAGCTAACATGCAATAGGGAACCAAAAGAATAAACGAAGATGTCTAAAAAGGTGTGTGAAAATAGAATTGGCTAGATTTTTTTAGCTGACAAAAATTGAATTGCGGATAATAGACTGACAATTCCTAAATGGGGCAGGGTGTTGCAAAATCAGAAAAATATTAGAAAGAATTAGAAAGAAAGAACATATTCTAATTTTATTTTTTCAAAAGTCTTTGTCTATGTCATAATTATTTAAGGCTATGCTAAAGATCAACAAAAAAACATTTAGTTTTTTCTACCGAAAAGTTCCAATTAGATAGATATAAATAAAAAGGACAGGTTCTGCTGAAACCAGGAAATGATAAAGATTCTTAAATACAATTTTCTGCTGTGGTCAATAAAAATAGCACCCTTTATCTTTGATTAAACCTTCCAAAGCTCATTTTGTTTTTCAAACCTTTTACATAGAAATTTTACTACCAAAGTAAAAATCCAATTAGTCAGTAGCATTGGTTGGTTTGGTTCTCAATATTAATATTTATTTTGAGACCTTTTTGTCCGGTACTTGCAGGGTATGATTAAATAAATTTCAACTTTTGAATATTTGCAATTTTTCAATGAATACTCTGAATATCTGTGTAATATTTAATTGTTGGATACACGAAGCTGTTAATTAGTTAGAGATGACTTCATGACAAAAAAGGTTTCCATAAACTAGAAATTTCTGTTTGCTCATTAATTTTTTTTATTTCTTATTTTTTATACGGGACAAAAGCTTCAGTTTTTATTCTATATACGAATACAAATTGGTAAAAGCTGCTATTCTAGTTTGCCCTGTTATTGATTTAAATGCAGGTAATTAATAGATTCTCGTTTACAAATATTGTTCTTTATATTAATATTTTTTGTTTGGTGTCAAAAAATGCGTAACTTCAGACATGTATATCAAAGAAACGTTTATTTTGAATTAATGGGATTGTGATATTACAATTAAGGAAAAACAAATAGAAAATATTTTTTAAGCGTAACACACTTTAGCCACCTGCAAAAATCTAAAATAATAGAAGAAAGACAGCTATTAATTGGGTTGGCTATGTATTGTTTGCTCAACTCCTAACCGTGAGAAAATTATATTAGTGGGAGAGAAAACCTGTGGGAGAGAAAATCGTAAAAAATAAAAAAAATATTTCCAGTTGATCAAAACATATCACATCAGTAGTATAGTAGTTAAGGGTTCTCTCATATTTTTATAATAAATATTTTTATGATATTTATACTCAATCTGCAGACAGTACTGTTTCGCCCTTTGTAGGCTCATCAGTGCAGCACAGAGCTTCTGAGACATAACTCTCTAACCATGTTGCCGGAGCAAACACAGGTTTAAGAGTTATTGTGGGATCCACAGAGTGCTCAAACTACGCATGCGCAGTGATATTTATATTTATAATATTTTTATTTTTATTTTTTTAAAATTTTTGTTATGATTAACAGAGAATCAATTAAAAGTAACAAACCGACCATTTTTTGCGAAATGCGAAATCATACGAATATGTTATTTTTACTTGCTTTGCAAATAAAAATAAGATATAAATATGATTTCTCATGTTTATTTATAACAGTATTGTTAATAAAAATACCTTTAATATAACAAACATTTAGTTAAAATAATAAAAGCTATAACATGTTATTAACGTATTAAATCCAAGGTGTCAGTAGAGACAATTCTCCTCTACGGTTCGGAGTCATGGAAGTTAAACTTTCCTCTTGCCAAAAAACTAGATGTGTCCTACACGAGAATCCTCCCTACCATTTTTAATGTATTATGGCAGGATCGTATCACAAACACAGAATTATACGGTTCTCGACACGATGATCCTGTAGGAAAGGTTCTACTCTGGTGTCCGTAGAAGGAGAAGCGTCCTGGCAGACCTCGTATAACAGTGAAAACACTTATAGAGAATGACACTGGCCTTAATGGTGCTGATTTTCTGTCTGCAATGAAAGATCGAGTTGTGAGGCAAACTAATTTTGTCAATGTTTCACCATGAATTTGAATGACTGAAGAAGAAGAAGAAGAAGAATTCCACAGAATAGTTGACAAATCTTATTAATCCTTCTTAATAAACTTTGTAATAAACTTTTGCAATAAAATTTATAGTATAATTTTATGATAGGTACTTATAATTACACTTGAAAAATTATTAAAGTAATAGACTCTTTTTTCATAACAATCATTGAGTTTAATCACAGTAACAGAAGCATATTTTATGCTTTTATGACTTAATTCATAGGATGATTATTAATTATTATGAATCATTTTTGTGTTAACTGTCATTGTAAATTTTATGAAAACTATTTATGATTATTTATGTTTTCTTACAATAGTACAGGCTGAAAAATAATTGATAAGTTGCACCATAAAATGATAACAATTGTATTAATAAAACATAGTAATTGAAGCATATTTTATGGTTTTACAACTTAAATCCATAGCATGGTTGATAATTATTATAAACCATCTTACGTAGTAAACCTTTCAAGTAAAGTTTGTTATAAAATTGTGTGATAAAGTTTGAAAAACAATTTGTTTAGATTCAGATTAGATTCATTGGGTTATTACATCAGAGAGTTCCATTTACTGTTATTTGTTTGCTAAATAAAGAGTGACTTAATGGTCTGTATAGCTTACACAAACAAGCTTAAACTTGTCTAGCCTTGTTTTTCATATTTAAGGTTAGTAAACATTTGTATAAAGTATGTAGTAAAGGTTTGTAATAAAGTTTGTAGTAATATTTTATGATGACCATTTATAACTATTACTGATTTCTATACACAATACAAGCTGAAAAGAAATATCTATGATTCAGGCCCTTTTATGATAATAACTATTGTATTTAACCATAGAAACATAATCATAATTATGCTATTAACAAATTAAATCATAAGATGGTTATTAATTATTAATGATCTTATATTTATTAAAACATGAGCAAAATTTTGCAGTAAAGTTTGCTGTAAAACTTTGTTATTTATTTTTTGACTAGAGATTAAAATTTAGAACTTTATTTCAATATTTTTAAATTTTGATAATAGTAGTTTTACATTTGCTTACAACAATATTATTATAGGGTAAATCAAGAATCATATACAACCTTCTTAAGAAGAATTTTTCATTCATAATTGTTCTTTTATTTTTTTATATATGTGGAAATATCTTATTTCACAAAATTTTCTCAGTATTATGTCTATTTCACTAGTGTAAATCTTATATTAAATATTGATTTAAAAAAATTATATTCAAAACATGTTTTCTCTGGTGAACTGATGTCTTAACAATCCTGTATCTATTTTTATAATAATCAATATACTCATTAGTACTTTTGTAAACATGAACTGAGCTGCATTTAATATAGACATGCAGTCATCATCAATTATTTCCTATTTACTAAGCCATAATATTTTTTCTTCATTTTCACACGTGATGATTCTTTCGTTAAGATAACAAATTATGGAATCATAGCCCATATTTATAAGCTCTTTCTGAATATCACCATAACATTTATTATCTTTCCTTTAATATATCATTAGACTAAATATTACTTAATATCTTAATATTGGTTACTGTTAGCCATACTCTAAATCAAAACAGTAATATACCCTAAACATGGTGATTTTTAAAAGAAATTGGTGTCTTATTTTCTGATAGAACAAAGTAATACCCCTGCCTTGATGATGCTTGCAACAAAATCAAACAAATGCATCACGAAATGCAGTGTGTAAATGGCAATAATGTAAATTCCACATTCCAATACACGAGTTATAAAACTATGTCCAAGGCCAATCAAACCAATTTCTTGGTTATACTCACTTAGAATACATTCGATTGTTATTAATTTGTCTAATATAGGATATGCCAACAATTGATAAATTATAGCACCTCTCAGAAACTGATTATTAACATTTGGAAATAATTCCTTTATGATTTGAAATGTATCTTTTTTATATATTAACATTTTTTCTTATTCATATTACATAATTATGCTCAATTAGAATGCCTTCTATTGTTATTAATTTGTCTAATATAGGATATGCTAACAATTGATAAATTATAGTACCTCTTAGAATCTGATCATTAACATTTGGAAATAACTCTTTTATGATTTGAAATCTATCATTTAAATATTTAAAACATTTTTTTTCGGGTTCATCTTATAAACTTACATAATTTAAGTAACAGATTAAGAAAGAGATAATCATGGTCAATTTTAAACCAGTTATTACAAACCCTATGATGATGTAATTTAATATCTTGATCCGAAATAACCTTTTCCTTATAAAGAGGGAAAAAAGCAATTGACCCTTTCAATCCAGCGCTACCATTTGAGTTCTCATCTTCAAAGTCATTTGAGTTGACCCTGGTGATGCTCTACCAGTAAAATCAAATAGTTTTTTTCCATTACACCAAACACTTAATTTGTTTGTTCTTGCTGGTACATTTCAATGGATAGATAAACAAAAACATTTATTAAGTTTTCAAGCATTTGTTTTTTAGGAATTACCAATAGGTGATCTATTGTTAAAACTACTCGATCCAATGACTATTTGATCATTTGTTGTACTGACAATTAATAAATCTCCTGATGGTTTAAAAATTACTAATTAATCCCAATCTCCATTATCATGGCCAAATAAAGCATATATATATATATATATATATATATATATACCATCATATGAAATCAGTTTATACACAATACAAACAATATTGCCTTGTTTCAGTAAGCCTTGGCTATTGGAACCAACATTCAGATCAATATCACTTATCATACGTTGGTTGCCATTAAATTCAAAATAATAGCTATTATCAACTCTATCTGCTTCATTGCATAATGTTGGTTGGTTTATTTCCGTTATTTGCTCAGAATCATTTTGTGCTAATACCTGGTCGTATAGCTTAGATATTCTCAATATATATAAAGAGCAGACTATAAACAGCATAAGTTATAATATAATACTCCCATATTCGGGTTTCTGCTAAAGTTTCGTACATGCGTATGTTTAAATAAGTTTTACTGATTACATTACTATCAAATTTTGGTACTGGTTGTAAACCAAAAAGATAAAAAATTATTCATATCAAAACTACCATTTCTAAAAATTAACTCCAGTATCTAAATCTAAGTAATTACTATTCGCAAATCTAAAATTTAAAACATCAGAATAAAGAACAGGATTTTTAACACTTTAAATTCATTTATTATCAGTAATACAGTTATTTGATTCTAATGAAATAACATGATATGTTGCAACACTTTTTGTATTTAATTCATCAGATATATCCATTGATAATACTCCAAGAAGCTGCAGGAGTACAGACTGAGGTGATTTGGACATGTGGAAAGAAGAGATGAGCAATATGTAGGAAGGAAGTGCATGTAAATGGAGCTACCAAGGAAAAGAAGACGAATGCGATTAAAACACAGATGGGCAGACAATATAAAGGAAGACATGGGACTGAAAGGGCTCACGAGGGAGGATGCAAGGACCGCATACGGTGGAGAAGCCACATTCGCTATGACGACCCCTGTGAGAAAGGGGTGGTTTTCTTGACCCCTTAATATGTGCGCTGGTTCAAGTGAAGGTAACTCCAAAAAACGACGACTCTTTTCGTTAGAGGACTGTATAAAACTTAACGATAACATTCGTATTAACAACAAATTACCGTAAGTATCAATATAAACAACTGTATCCTCAATAATGAATACATAGGTCTATAACAAACTCCAATAATCGTGTTCTGCAACACTAAGACAATCTCAACCTACAACGACAATCTTAAACTTCGACGACGATCTTATTACAACAAAGATCACTTCAACGACGATCTTAAAGTACAAAATCACAAGTATATATGTGAATGTCTAACTACATGAATCACATCTAAAATATGATCGGCTTCATTGATTTCTAAATTTCACACGCCTACATATACCGAGTGTCACACACGCAATACTGCCCGTGACATCGAACCTAACCCAAGTGACTCACTTAGTTCTTACCGAGAACAATTCTTTACTTGCGTCAATACCACAGAGAAATTATCGGTAATCACGAATCCCAGATACAATATTTACAAACCAAAACAAAACAAAATAACTAGTAACAGGGGCAGTTTCCTGACAATCCCTAACAAGGGAAATGTCAGCAGAAAAAGAAAAGAAAGAATAATACACTAATAATCTACAAATTTTGAAAACAGTTTGTTATGATAGTTTCTTTGTGAGTAGTTTCTCTAATATCAAATATATTAATCACATCATAATAACTCTTTCTCATACTTATTTGATGTATAAAATGTAGACAATAGTAACCACAAAACAAGTTTATCATATCTTGATATTGGCTATTATTATAAACGTATAAACCCCTAATTTGTTAAAAACCGAATACATTCAACAATAGAAGTAAAAAAAAAAGAATCAAAACACTCAATCACAGATGGTTGAATAAATAATCTTACCCACTGAGTACCATTAGACAAAGAATGATCAAGATTGATAAAATAGAATCCTGATTTAGTATAATCAATAACCTTATCTCTAGAAAACACTCCATTAAAATAATTAATTTGTAGGTACTTGATACATTTCTGTAAATCTATATTAAGCAATGGTTTCTTAACAAATTTAGGTTTCAATTTTTCCGAGTAAGAGATCGGATCCAGATGTTGTTTGTCCTATGTTTGGAGTTCTTTTCCTTTTTTTCTTAACACCATTTTCTAAAATTGGAGGTGATTTATACGACACTGACATATCAGAACAAGGTCTATTTTGTAATCCAGCAGCTGTTCTTAGTTTCCGATTCTTTAGACTACTTCAAAAACTTTAGCAAGTAATGGAATGCCAGTACTAGTAATAAGAGTTTCAAGAAAATCGCCTTTTTCCTTTAGTATTAATTTCATAGTGTAAACATTATCGTTATTAATAATTAAATTCATAACTTGTTCTCCCTGTTTCTAAGTTAATAGGTTTTTGTAAGCAATCAACTGATTAATCTTATGTTGTTTTAATAAGTAACCACCTATTTGTCCTTTTCCAAGCATTTAATAAATTCCATAAAAATCCTAATGCTGGAATAGCTCCATTTGCAAGATTCGGGAGTATTTTTTCAACAGTATTACTAGGTAATGGAAGCGATTTAGTACCAAGAGACACCAAACTAAAAACAAATGATCCACCTCCCTGATTAAGATGATTCAATTGTGTTTTTGAAATTTTAAGGTTAAAACTTTTTGACGTATTTTAACTTTTTATATTTTACTGCTTTGTCTTCAAGTTAACATCAATTGATCATTACCATCTAATTCACTACTTGACACCTTGGAAAATCGCCCCCCAAACATTCGCCCCCGGATAATGGCCCCCGGATAATGGGCCTGAGTAACAATTATTCCTTCTCTCTCCAAAAAAAAAGTTAACAAGAAGTGTTCGCTCGCTGAAGTTTACACTGAAAAGTTGTGAATGCCAGACAAATGAAGAAATGTTATCACATTATTACGTGTATCAGGTTAATTGAACGAAACGTCAATACCTTTGTGATTATTTTCCTCCCAATATTTCTGACTCACCGATATTATATTTCCAGTCTAAACTGGGAATTAACGCATGGCAGTTTGCCTTTAGGTGATTGGTGGAAAATTGACTCCGTAGTTCTTTTCTTTTGAAAGTACATAAAAGCACGTAAGATATTTTCTAAAGATGAACATACGAAGTGTTTCACAATCATTTCTGATGAGTTGAATGTCCCTACTTCCTCACATATCTGAAGACAAAAAATGTTGGTAACCCATCGCCTTGATAACATAAATAATCCTATTCAAATCACAAAATATATTAAATCTTGACGGTATGTATCGCCATCAATATATGTGCGGTTATCGGGGGCTATTATCTGTGGGGGAATAGTCCGGTTGGCGATAGTCCTCAGGGGGCCATTATCCGAGGGCGAATGTCTGGGGGCGATTTTCCAGGGGCTTTTATCCGGGGGGCAATTGTCCGGATCCCGAAATATATAGGAGTTTTAAGCTTGTTTCTTTTTCTAGCCTTGACTAAGAGTTAGACTATGTAAATGGTATTCTGTCATATTATATAATACAGTTAGATAAATTTCATAAAATATATATGATTTATGAATAAAAAACACTATTTGCGTAACCCTATTCTACAATTTCTATAATCAACATGGGTCCCTTTTTCTTGTAATACAAGCGCATATATTGTGTAAGCCTTATTTGAAACATCTGATAAAGTGTATCTAAGCTCTAGTTTAGTATTGCTAGGGCTTACTTCAGATTCTTGTCTTGTTAAATCCAAATACAATATACCATACATAGTCTTAAACTCTTCAAAACTAATATACAGGACATTTCGGTGTTGACTAAAACCAGGGTAATATTTTAATAATTTCCTATAATTCCTAGTTAATTCTTGATCAGGTTCCATTCTTTTAGTAGGATAAAATACACCTTCCTTGTATTTCAAGCTGTGCTGATGAAATTTTAAATCTATTACTAGCAATATTAAAAGTATTATAAACAAACATGTTATGTAAACGATTATTCAATTTATCTTAATTAAGTACAAATACAAAACATATCTAGGTTTTTGAATACTAGTTGTTACTTTGAATGTTCCTTGTCTTGCAGTTGTACTATCAGAAGTAACAACCAACTCTTTCAAATAAGACCAAATGTGGCTCTACAAAAATGTTGATAAATATTTTGCCTAAAAATTCGGATTGAATTGTAGTGTTGGAACGTATAATACCTTTCTATTAAGAGTACATCTAGCTATCTTAGTTACCGTACTATCTCGATAAATGACATTATCATCTCTTTCTAGTTGGATTTGAATAGTTATTTTTCCATTTGGTAGAATTTGTTGTTCTAAAAAAGACTGAAAAAGCCCAATCTGTTTAATGGTAATATAAGAGTCTGTGTGTTATCAACAGAAGCTGTTTAGTAATTGTTGTCAGTTACGGTGACCAACATTAAAACTAACACTCCTAGAAATAATATATGGAGCAGCTCTTGTTCCTGTTAATGATGTATATTCTTGTATATTTGCAAAGGAACTTGTGTCTGCATAATGACATTGAGAACCACCAACAGATTTAATGTAGTTCCTTGAATGTTCTACCAAATTTTCGAGGTTAATTATATGATTACAAGCACTCATGTCTAAAACTGTTTGTCCATTGTGTTTGAAATTAATTGATTTAATCATTCCATAACTACTATTTATGGTACTAATATTATCAACCACACTACAATTACCAATTTCATCATACTTGCTTATGTTAGAATTAGTTTAAAGAAAAGCATTTTGTCAATTAAGAGCCCCTGGTTGATTTGTTGAATCTATATCAGTTTTATAACCTGGTTTATTTTGGTTTATAGTTGCTCCAGGTTGAATAGTTGGAGTTGTTATTTTTGATACATTCATATCTTTATAAATATATCAGATATGAGATTACAAGATGATTTGATATTCTAAATGTCGTATACTATCATATTAGATCAAAGTCGCGTGTTAAGAATTTTGTTCAATTCAATTAAAAGAGAATCATTTCTTTGATTACCTAGTGTAGGTGTTTTGTTGTTGTCTGAATAAAATTTCGATAATTTAATAATTTCATCTCCCTTATTTTCTTGAGAGGGTTTCTTCTCTTCAGGTGGTTTTTTAATGTCGTCATCAATCTTTTATGGTACAGCCTTGCCCATTTTTTTATCTAACCTTACTAGCAACCTCTTCAATTTCTTTAGAAGCTGTTGTAAAAGCTAGGACTTGAGCAGTCTTGATTGTTAGAGTTGAAACAACTGTCTCTCCAACTCTTGTTAAACTATTCATCACCTCTTTGATTTGTTTCAGGATCAATTCTCTCACCCCTATCAATATCATACCAATACGATTTACCAGTATTTTGATTTGTTATTTGTCTTAACTTTCTCATATATAATACGAGTTTATTAATTACCTTCTTCTGAGGGTGACAGGAAGACCATTTAACTCAACAGGTTAGTTATTCTTATCAGTAATATATATTCTAAGGTCATGAATACGATTTGTGTTCAATTTGTTGAAAAAAACAAGTCTTGACTCTTTGTGGAATGGGAACATTAGAGGTAATCCATCAATATTCAGTTGATAAAGCACGTCTGATAAGGTGCCTGAAACACAAGATTCACTTATTAGAGATGTATGAATCACTATACCATCAACATCTCTTGTAACATTGGGAAGGTTCTGTAAATAAATTGAATTTGTTGTAACTGCATTATTGAAGCCAATAAGAGACACAAATGACTCTGAAGTAAAATCCACTTGGTAGCTGGTTTTAAGGGTTAAATAGACACGGAGATGACTATGGATGAATAATAATACAATTCCAGTCTTGGAATGACCATTTACTGACAAAGCTGATTGAATGGGAATATTCAATTCAGTATAACTACAATTACCATTAGAAAGAGTGATAGTTGTCCTTGAATTACCAGAATCATGAGAATATTTCAAAATATTTTGCCGAATGTGGAATGCACATTATACCATGAATATGACATACTTAATGAATTAAGAGCCACATAATATTATATATTCTTATGTTAAGTTCTGGTTGTGTCTTATAGTAAAATCATGAGATTTTTTTATGACCAGATGTTGATGTTAAAATGACAGAATTTCCATACAATAGTAGGTTTACTAAATATCTTTTAACATACAAATCATGCTGCTCTTTGGATATTTCATTTGGCTTTAGTAACTTATCAATAATCATCCATGACTCTTTAATAAGGGATGGTTTAGTATTATCAGCCCGTCTACTAGTACTGATAAGATGTAGACAGTTTACTAGATCATCTGAATTGTTATGATAAACCATATTACCTCCAATTACTCCCGATTTGCTACTGTGTAGCTATATATTAGCTAACATGTTATCTGACTTATACAGAAATGTGGGAAATATTGTACTATGAAGACCCTAACATGAAAAAAGCACTGATTATAAAACTTTAAGTTCAAGCAACCTAGCAATGACATCACAGCAAAGGTTTTACGATCGATATAATATTTTTTGATAGTCAAGGTTTGTAGAAGTGTACAAAGTAACTCTACTTTATAATTTCTCTTAAATGACATACACTTTTCTTTTTTCTTTTTTCAGCAAGCTGTCTTTGACTTTTATCCTCTAAAGCGTGCCCACCCTCAGAGTAGAGTGGTCATTGATGGAATTGGCTACCTTGTCATGAATTATTCTAAAAGAGTATTGTTCTTAAGCCACACTGCTGTTCTTGGTTTGGTGTTTCATTTTTGGAATAAAATAACATTCTCTTGGTCGTCCACAGTGTTTTATGAACAGTGAAGAAAGGTCAATCAATTTTGCTCAAGACATATCAAAGCCTCTTGAGGTCTTCTATGTATTACATGTAGCAGGATTCAAGGCTCAGAAGAAAAAAAATATTTCGTCTTGGGGATATAATTATTTTGGAAAAAAAAAAGACTCCTGAGAAGACAAAAAATTCTATCTTTGAGAAATCTGCCTGTGAGTTTATTCTCTAATTTGCTTAGTATTGTGTTACGCCATGATGTCTTAAAGCCCACACTGGCTGCACCTTGAAAATTTAACTTTGTATTAATCGTAAACTAAACCAATTTTATAGAAAAAACTACACTCCAATTTGATTTTTTTGGCCTATGTGGATATTGCAAATAAATATGTTCAGTTATAGACCAACAAGTAGCACTGGCAATATTAGACTTGGAAAGTAAACACTAATTACGTGTATCAACATTTTGTAAAAATTTGCAACATTCTTATCTTCGGTATCATTTTCACTTCCAAATTGACTAATGTTCTTGGAGGAAGCCTCAGTTGGTTTCGTTCATTAGCAAAGGACTCCCTCAACTGTCCATAATTTAAGAAACCGAAATATAAACAATATTTTTCTTAAAAATTAAAATTATCTTTTTTTCTTCAACTCATTATTAAATAAGAGTCATAGTGTTTCTTTCTAAGAACTTAAAAAGTAGTGTTTCCACGGCTGCAATGGCAACCGACCCGGGAAGTCTCAAGCAAACAATCCAAAAACCTTCGAGATTCACTTGTAAACAACTCTTATCAAACTATTAAGTAAAATACAAAAGTAACTTCACTGTTTATAAAGTATGTTCATAAACTGAGAAAAAGTCAGCTACTAATTGCACTAAGGTCGATGATCACTGTTCCTGACTCCCAGTGGGTACACTCCTGTTGAAAGAGTGGTATTCATCCTAATTCAGAGAAAATGATAAAAGTAACGTTTCACTGACATTGAATTTTTAACTCACCCCTTTTCACTGACATTCCACACTCTTTCTTTACCTTTCAATTACAACTGTTTCCAAGTGCAAGTATATTCAACAAGTTAAATGCTGTTTCCAGATAAGTTTCTTCTCTTTTTTCTTCTAATAATAAACAAATGAAAACTACTTAAGTTTATGAGAATTCAGACCAACAGAGAAAATATTTATACAAAAAGCCACACTTAGTACAATCGCAATAAAAGTATTTTCCATTTTGTCAAATAACGGTCAAAATCATAATTCAACCAAAATAACAACGAACACCTCCACTATTCCTTCGACATATTGTAGAGTATAACTTCTGTCGCTACTTAACAATTAGTTTATTCCTAAACTTTATTGAGCAAACTTTCAGTACTTCATAGATAGATAAATAGATAGATAGATAGATAGATAGATAGATAGATAGGTAGGTAGGTAGATAGAAAAATAGATAGATAGATAGATAGATAGATAGATAGATAGATAGATAGATAGATAGATTGATAGATAGATAGATAGATAGATAGGGTATACGGACAATTGCCCCCTGGAAAATCGCCCACCGGACTATTGCCCCCAGATAATAGCCCCCGATAACCGCACATATATTGATGGCGATACATATCGTCAAGATTTAATATATTTTGTGATTTGAATAGGATTATTTATGTTATCAAGGCGATGGGTTTCCAACATTTTTTGTAATCAGACATGTGAGGAAGTAGGGTTATAGCGAACACTCCTTGTTAGCTTTTTTATAGGAGAGAGAAGGAATAATTGTTACTGGGGCCCATTATCCGAGGGCGATTATACGGGGGGCAATTGTCCGGGGGGCGATAGTCCTCAGGCGGCCATTATCCGGGGGCGAATGTCCGGGGGGCGATTTTCCTGGGGGAAATTGTCCAAAAACCGATAGACAGATAGATAAATAGATAGATAGCCAGAAAAATTGAAATAACACTGCAGCAACTTCAAGCTTTGAGTTTGAACTCGTCAAAGGTGGCACAATGAGTGGAAACACAAACTTTTAAATCTCTACTTTATCATTTTTTTGGCCGTTTCCTTTATATCTGAACACGAACATAAATATACGTAAATAAAAAAAATTATTAATTGACTGATTAAATGAAACGAATCGTCAAAGACGGACATTTGACAGATTAACGTTACTTAGATGTAAGTTAGGGAAACCTCTGGAATTTACATCTGATCAAAGTCAATTAAAGTAAATACCGTGTAAATATTAGGAGTGATAATTCTGTGATCTATGTGATCTGTTAAAATATGTTGGACATACTCTCTAGTATATCTATTTTACAAAATTTTCCTTTACTGAGTAAATTTACTTTTTAAAAATGACAGAAGAGTATGTTGAAATAAAAAAATAAAAAGTGAAGAATATTAGCTACGCTAAAATGGATTCGAAGTGGTGACTATGCAGTACTACTTCGAACCTTGGGGCAAATTGTTTTATGCCCTACTTTTTCTTCATGTACTAAGTCATATAACAATTAATTAAATAATACTAAATCTTTATCATTAAAAACGTCACAGAATGAACATTTCTTTTTCCTAATTGTCCAGCTGTTTCTTGTTATTCAGTATTGATATCTGCAGATGAAAAGTTTCTGTAAGTATCAATTTCTCTCTTTATCTTTTGTTGGCGGAGAGTGACCTTCACAATGCTTTCCATGATTGATCTTTTTTCACGCAAGCTTTGTCACGCTGTCACATGCAACGTGCCCTTTTAAAAAAACAGGTAACCTTTTATTTTCAACACCTGACTGAACTCTATGGCTTCATTACTAATAAAAGAGCAATTATTTAACCTTCAACACCGTGGCTGGTTCTTCTGTTTTACCTAATAAAGAAATTTCATTGTGCTACGTGACGAGGATTTTATTCATTTTATTGTTTTAATGACTTTCTCACATGAACAGATATTGATAGCTAATGGTGCACGAAACTGCCTACCTTTCAGTTATTTGCTTAATGTCCTATAACATAGATAAAATAGACCGAACTATAAAATATATAATATATAATATAACGAATATATAAGATAGACCGAAAAAAGACGAAGATATTTCCAGACTTCAAGATATTTTCATTTTTGGTAGTCTGTTCAAGATTTATAAAACGTTATACAATAAGGTAAAAATAATACTGTTTCACAGCTACCAAGTTCTGCTGTCAGAATTCCATGGTTGGGGGGGCAAACAAGGTTTGTCTTCTGAAATGGTTTCCCTGACTTCTTCTGGGTGGTTTCATAACTACTGTAGTGGTAATCTTCCAAGGAGTGACCAGTCAGCTAGAGAAGCTGGGAGTTTGTAACATCTTGGTGACCCTTGGGAAATTTTAATTTGTATATACTTCTCAGAAATTCTCAGATCTATTAAAAAAATCAGCCTGTTTTATCTACTATACATTGAAAACAAATCTTGTCATATCACACGCAGAGGCGGATTAGAGGGGTGTTTCCGGTGTTTTCAGAAACCTCCCTGTCTGGCTGGCTAAAAAAAGGGTGTTCGTTTTGACAAGAAAATTTAAAGTACGAAACCGCTCAGTGGGAAGCTATCTGACCATCAAAACACGTCATCTTGTTCTCAAATGTCTATTCTCTGATAATGTATTTATTTATTGTTTGTGATCAGATCTACAAGTATTAAGAGCAGTTTCTTTTGTGAATGTATTTATATGATAAGCCAGGTGATGATTAAGTAAATTTCTGTTCTTTGAATTGTTGGTGTGCTTTTCATGGATGTTGTTCTGAAATTTAAGACTATTATAATGCAAGAGTTTGAAAAATTGAGATTTTTCCTTTCATTTAACTTTTTTGTGTGCATGTGCTATTCCACTCTTTATCATTTTCTTTTGTAAATTATCTGTTGCGTTTCTTCACGAAAGTAATGGGGGAAAAAATGGAAACACCTACTCCACGAGCAACAGATCCTTCCCTGACACGCAATAAAAATGTACTTTATCCAATTAAAGACAACTTGATCAAAGCGTATGGTTGTGTTAGTCTTTGAAAATGCTGCTTTTACTTTAGAGAAATAAAAGCCTCTTTTGATCAGTTCATAACAAAGAGCTAAATAAAAAAAAGGGTGCATTGAGAAATGACTGACATTATTTATTAGAAATTCATTAGAAATGACTGACATCATTGAGAAATGACTGACATTATTTATTAGAAATTCATTAGAAATGACTGACATCATTGAGAAATGACTGACATTATTTATTAGAAATTCATTAGAAATGACTGACATCATTGAGAAATGACTGACATTATTTATTAGAAATTCATTAGAAATGACTGACATCATTGAGAAATGACTGACATTATTTATTAGAAATTCATTAGAAATGACTGACATCATTGAGAAATGACTGACATTATTTATTAGAAATTCATTAGAAATGACTGAAATCATTTAGAAATGACTGACATTATTTATTAGAAATTCATTAGAAATGACTGACATCATTGAGAAATGACTGACATTATTTATTAGAAATTCATTAGAAATGACTGACATCATTGAGAAATGACTGACATTATTTATTAGAAATTCATTAGAAATGACTGACATCATTGAGAAATGACTGACATTATTTATTAGAAATTCATTAGAAATGACTGACATCATTGAGAAATGACTGACATTATTTCCCACTCCACGAGCAACAGATCCTTCCCTGACACGCAATAAAAATGTACTTTATCCAATTAAAGACAACTTGATCAAAGCGTATGGTTGTGTTAGTCTTTGAAAATGCTGCTTTTACTTTAGAGAAATAAAAGCCTCTTTTGATCAGTTCATAACAAAGAGCTAAATAAAAAAAAGGGTGCATTGAGAAATGACTGACATTATTTTCAATTTAATTACTAAATGTGTGTAATCTTAAAATTACTACTTGAAAATTGGTTTAAACATTTTTGGTGTTCTATTCCAGACAGAGGCCTCCCGGCATAGGATGTATTAGTAAAGATGTGATGCCTGGAAACTTGCTCATATTCACTTCCAAAAAATCTCTGAAAAATTGAATAATGTTGTCATTTACTCTCTTTCATTGCCATTTAAAAATTTCTGGATACCTCTTCCAAATCTGCTTTGCTAAACCGGTTAACCGATTTATTGTTCATTCTTACAAAGCTCAAGTTCAAAATGAACTAACAGTATCATAAAGAAGTGTTAAATCAATCTTCAGTAAACAGTTTAGCCAAAAGGCTGTTACATTCAGCAATTTAAATCTTTTCTATTTCAAAGCTTTTCATTGGGAACAAGATGACGCTATATAAATAAATTAACATATATTTATTTCTTTAAGGAATGCTACATAAAGTGTCAAAAGTGTTTGTAAAAATAAGTGAAAAGCGATTAAAAGACACAAAACCTATAGTGAAAGGGATAAAAAAAGTAATCGTGAAAGTCCCTAGGAATTAAAAAGCATTAAATTTAGCAATTAACTAAAGAGAAAAGGTTAAATTCGATTTTTAAAAAATAACGAAAAATCAAAAATCGATTAAATTATTGCTGGAGGTTTGTGTACGTTTGTCAGAAGGGAATCTATCCAGCTTTAACTTTGGTTGAAACAGATTTATGACAATACCATAGGTCGTTTCTTCTGATACAAGAGATAATGAAAAATAATGCTCTCAAAACTCTTGGTACACAAAATGTATTCTTTTGGGCTTCAGTATATCTATAAAAAAATATTGAACTTAACTAGCCAAATTAAGTGGTAGAATTAGAAAAAGATAGACAGAATTGACCAAGCAAAATGAAGTATTTTCATTTGCCTAAATGGTTAGCAGCAAGAAGCTAGAACTGTTCTCTGTTCTTATCTTCCATTTGCTCCCACGGATGCATACTCATCATATCCTACAACTAAACAGTTCCTCCCACTTTTCCCTATGAAAGAGGGAAACCTGACGTATTTTGTTTTCTGATCCTTTAGCACTACTAATAAACTAAAGTTTGCTAATTATTCCAGCCGGTATTTTTTGTACCCTTTTTCTTTCGTAGGATAGCTCACACCGATAGCATTTATAGTGTATCTTTTTGCCAATGACACATCAGCCAGTTTGCCTTGGTATTCCGAGCTTTCTTACTACAAGTGGTACCAAATCTGTCGTTTACAATATCACTTTGTTAATAACTGTGTAGCAAAGAATATGATTCTCAGCATTTTGGCTGAGACCAAGTGTAAAGCTCTGGTCTCTCCTTGGTCGGGGCATTGGCTATAGGGCCCAACCATGCAGGACAGGGGTCTCAAGATATTTGAGCCTTGGCTGAAGGCCAACTCGAGAGGAAGTGCCTTTCTACGGAGGGTCCGCGAAGGACGATCCGTATATCTTCCATTTTATGGTGTCTTGCGTCCTTTCTGTCCCACGTTTTCTTGATCTGTTGCTTTCCTTCGGGTCTTTCATGGATAGGTATCTGTAAAAGACAAAAATGGGCGGGCCCACTGTTTACTAGGGGTTCCATTAATGGAAGACCCAGTAAAGAATATGGTTCTCAAGTTGCTTAGACTAATGACTTTACATGAAGTCATTGATTCACAGTTCTTCTGGATATCTTTTCTTTAACTATAAATGTTTGTTATCTTTTGTCTAAGAAAATTAGTTATGGCTTCAAAAAACACTGTTTTTTTATGGAATACTGTTTTGATAAAGAGTTTTTAATTATGTTCTGTACATCTAATCTAACTAAAAATACAACTCTAATTCTGAGAAAGAATTCCAAATTTTCTACACAGAATTTACTACTGGTAAACATTTTGTATTGGACACAAACAGCAATCACTTATAGTCCTCTTTAATCTTAATACGTATATATATATATAGCACTTTAAACTTCTATTGTCAAATAGTGCTAGCTGAAAACCGACTAGCAAGATAAATTCGACGTGTTTGGGTTGAATTTTTAGCCATACGATAAACAAAATTGAACACAATGACACGCACTTTAAAATAGTAAGGAATAACCAAGTGCGTTCCTTGTTCTAAACTCCAAGGTTCATCTGGATTCAGTATATTTCAGGATCTAGTACAGCAGTGTTATGAATGGACAATCTCTAAATTCAAATAGATATTACAATTAGAATATCCTTGCAAATTAAGTGACACCTTTTCAAGTAGGGCAAGTATTGGTATTAATTTGGTGGAATTTCAAAAATATAACCGTCTAACCTACTTTTAGGGAAAGTACTTTGAAAATTTTTAGGTGCTGGTAAAAACTGAGTTGTATGTGAGATAGCCAAGCCACATTACCAGATGATTTGCTATTGAAACAACCTTGGCAACTTTTGCCTCTTTTCTTTGGTCATTCTAAAAGTGGAACAAATGATAAATTGGTTGTAACTGTTGTCTGAACCGTCATTATTGGTGTACGTGGAAGTGTACGTGATTTAGACTCAAACACTAGTTATCCATTGGTCTTTAACAAACAGAAAATTATTCAACAACAGTCTGCCTTTAGCATTTAAGCTTAAATTGAACAGGTAAACAGGCAGTTACCCAGTTCATTTATTTGTACATTCAATATAAATTTCAATAACGTGCATTTTCAGGATTTAAAAAAAATATCAATATGCCCACTCCCTAACAGAAAAAAAAAGTGATCTGTAATCAATAAGTCAGTAAGCCTGGTCTTACTGACTTATTGATTAAATATATTTAATCTCCTTCACTGAACGTTCTTAAACTGGGATCTTGATTCACCAAAAAGGACTTGTTTCTCTTCGCTAAAATATAAAATCATTGTGCTGAAATGTCATGGTCCATTCCAAATTTTATAGAGATTATCCAATCAGTAAGTCCTGTCATGAGTTGAAATTGATAGTATCCAAAAATTATTCTAATAATCCTTAGACCGATGATGTCACCTGACATTTTCAGATTTGCTATTGTATTAAAGGAGCACTTAAGTTCTAAGGAAGATATATGTTATTTGAAACATCTTTGTTTCATATGTGCATTGTAAATTTATTATGGCTACATACGCAGTTCCAGTACCTCAACAGTTTGAGCCAGTTTTTAATTGGTTTGCCAAACAATGGGAAAATAAATAATGATACAAAAGCTATCTATTTTACCCAGGCCTCTTGTATTGCTATTATTATCTCATTATTTGTTTATTTTTCTGATATTTCTTTATAGTATTATGATATATGAAGACTATATACACAAGTTTTTAACCTGCTTTTGGGTCATTCCAGATAAGCTCAACAAGGATCTGTTTTGAAGGTCGTTAGATCTTTACAAACCAGATTTTACCAGATTTTAAACTTTTGGACGATTTCTAAAATTCTGAAGCACCTTAAAATTATTATGAGTTCTATGACATACCAGTAGATTTCTATGTTCTCAATTGCTACCATCTCTAATTTCCAAAACCTTGAAATTCAGTTGTTTAAATCATGCTCCTCTGGAAAAAAGGTATCTGACAATTGGGAGAGGGGAGGCTGCACAGTTGTGATAGCAATTTTTTAATTATCTATAAATTTAGACATCCAGTTTTCTCTAATCTTGTAGTACAGCCACAACACCTAATACACCAGTTCAATTCAGCTGCTCAATTTATTAATTTCAATATTTTTGCGCACCTAAGTATGGGAAAAAGAGAAAAACAAAAACAAAATAGTTTATTTTACTTACTTTTTGAACAGTAATAATTGCCCATGACTAACTTAAAACCAGGAAAAACTTTAAATTTATATATATTTATATATATGTATATGTATGTGTATATATATGTATATATATATATATATATATAGATAGATAGATAGATAGAGAGATGGATAGATAGATGGATATATCAAGATATATATTCTGAACGTAAACAAATAGGTAATTTTAATAATGTAGAATGAAAATTGTTGTAACTAGTCATAAATATGAAATAGCTTAAATCGAAACTCTTGCTCTAATGGATATTCTCGTAAGGTAAAGTGTGGCTTGGTCAAAGTGATCCTACTGTCAAAAGCTCAAGGAAACGAAAGAAGCCAGAAATGTAGCATGATTAGCAACATAACAGACTAGATTTCCAACTTGAAAAAGTTTTTATTTTCCCACTTTCCACAAAATATCCAATGCTTTTACTTCTCATTGTTCAAACGTATTTAAATGGACACAACAGTTTAACGATATCCGATGTTACTTGTTTGGTGTTAGAAAGAAAATTTGAAATTTCAAAATGTTTTAGTAAGCAAGTCAGTGATTTGCTGTAGCACCTTCTGACCTTACTTGACACCTGAACTTCTTCTCTTTCTTCTTTTCCTTCTTCTTCTACTCCTCCTTCTTCTTTACCTGCTGCACAACCCTGCTCCTGCACCTTGCTCTTGCACTCCAGATTTCATTGCATCGTACTTCAGCTCATCTCGCGTAAATACTTTTGCTATAACAGGCGCTAAACATGACTTCACAATGGAGCCAGTATAGTCTATTTGTTAAAAGTGTCCAAACTATATCAGCTTAGTTTTACTTATGCTCTCTGTACCCCACAACAGCCGCGCAGTCATTTTCAATTCATAGTAAGTGGGGATATACATCGACACTATAATCCACAAATTCATCGACAAATGCAGGTGCTAAAACTGACATTGGTCCACCAGTAAGGTTTCCTCTATGGGTATAAACATGTGCTTGTAAAACATCGTTGTTTTTTTTCAGTTGTTTCAAAATGCAAATTTTTTTAAGCTAGATTTCTCAGAAAAGCCTGTTTTATTTGGTTTGATAAAATTTGAAAGAAAATGTCATCTACTATAGCATTATCATCAGGATTCAGATTGAATAATAGCATTTAAATTTTTTTCCTTTCAAATCAAATTGCAACTCCTCATTTAGAAAAGCCCTGCAATGTTAGCACTGAATTCCAGAATATGTTATAAATCAATACAAAAGTTGCAGTGCATTACAGAACATGGCAGTAAATATGGCAATAAATATGGCAATAAATATACTAACCACTTAAACAAACAAAAAGTTAATTATTCACATTGGACCAGAAAACATAAACCATTTACACCCGTTGTGCAAGTAGGTTGGCGTCGTACGGCAGCTTGATGTACTTGGGTTCAGTGCACTCCTTTTCCTCCTAAGTATATAGGAAGATTTACAAGTTGTCAAAGATGGAGTAGTTTAGCTCACTACTAAGACATATTTTGTAGTCTTACCTCATGCAGAACTTTGTTAGCAACTTCATTAAAACTAATACGAGGTGTTTCTTGAACTAGACAAAATAATGATAAAGGATGATGCAACTTTGTAGAGCATTCCCTACACTTAGTATGGTGTGCCACAAGGTACTCTTAGACCAAATATTAGCGTTTACGTCATCCTGGATAGCATTCATCTTAGGCAACTTAATTTTATACCTGAATAGTTTGTTACTTTATAGGCTTCCAGTCTTTGAACGTCTCGATACAGTCTCTGCTCTCCGTTATTTTAAGTACATCTAAATGCTCTTTTCATAATCCTGTTGTAGCTTTTCTAAAACATTGACTACAAGCAGTTACATAGGTATTTCTATAAAATGAAGAAACCTAGAGTTCATTTTGTAAAAATGCCTATATTTATCTACGTTATTCAATCTTTAGTATAATTACAAACGAATTTACCAATTATTTCTTGTCTAGGTGAAGGTTCCTCTTTGTCTCTCTGTTTCGATGTAGGTGGTAAGCAGCAAAATGTTTTTTCCAATTCGAATAATCCTACAGATTTCATACATTAAAGAGGCATAGAAGCTTTCTCCTTGGTCAGAATCTAGTACGGTTGAAAGGTTAAATTGTAAAAAGACACAATACAAAGGGTAAATTTGGGTGCAGCGGGTTCTTGTCAAGATGCCCATCCCCCCGCCCCGCTTGCTCATAAAATTTTTCAAGGCATTGAAAACCAAAAGCAGTAAAACCTGTTGCGTTTATCATAAATTTTGACATCCAAAATGCCAAAGATTTTCTTAGCTCTGTTGACTTCATGGTTAGTTTGGATTTTTACATTCGTACCATCCGTGTAATTTTAAAAATGCAGTGATTAAGTTAGGTCATTAGGTCAAAAGATAACCTTCCTTGGTTGTACAAATGGTGCAAATCATACATAAATAATTAATCCATACAGTTCTCAACCTAAGTCAAGTTATGATTTTTATGCAAATACGTATGTTTTAGAAAGATCTCATTCTTTCTTTGTAATGACTTTTAAAAGGATAGAAATTTTAGTAAACCGCACCATATATGACTGGTACAGCAGGAGTACTTGGATTTCAACTTCGAGCAACAAGGTACTTTTGTGAAATAGGTACATCTTTTCCAACTACAATCTGGATCATATTTCAATATAGTCATAAACTATGGCCTCAAATGCCCATCATAGGCGACAATCTTGGCTAGATACCTTTCAGGCTTGCTTTAAATTGCCTAAAGAAAAATGATCTGGATCTTAGAAAGGCCTCCCAAGGAAACTAGATACACTGTTTCAAAGCTTCTTGATACATTCCATACACAAGTTAAGGCCCAAAATCTATTCCACTAACCTTTTCTGGAAAAATTCTCGATATAATCTCCCGTCCCATCGTTATTTTCTGGGGTTTAAAAATACTAAAAATTGGTTAAAATATCGGTTAAAATGTCTGGCTAAAGAAATTTCCACAGATGGTGGAAATTTCTTTCCGTAGATGGTGTATAGGTATACAACATCTACATCTTATCAATCAACACTGTGGAGTAAGAAAAAAATTAATGAAATGACAAGTGCAAAACTCTTTTCCCTTCTGTTTCTTTTTTATTGATATGTCTTGAGATAAATTGTCTTCTTGGGCTCTGGAAGCTTCTGGTCACTTCCTGTCCCACAGGACTCTTTTCATAATCATGTATTTGATCTTAAACCTTCTTTGGTTTGGACGATGTTTAGGTGCCTTTCTTATCTTCTGGCAAGTTTCCTACACAACATAAACCATACTGATACCTGTTCTAATTTTTTCGTCAATATGACCCAGAAATATTGTAATCACCTTTTAACGTGGTAAATATTGTTAAGCAAGATTTATTGTTGTTGCACCAGGTAGAGGCATTAAGCTCTATTTTTCATGCCAAGCATGACTTTCTTTTCATTTTGCCATGAAATATCAGAGGCTACTTTTAGATTCTTAAGAAGTTTTTTTATCTTTTGAAGATACTTGTTCCTTACCGATAGCTATGCATTGGAGGTTCGTTGGTTTTAAATCTCTGGTTCAAATATTTAGTAATTTTTCTTTTAAAGAAAGTGGGGTGTCTTATCTGTTATGCTATATAACCTAAGTGTGATTTTTTTCGGCCATGGGATATTTAGTTCTATCTAGCGGTATTAGGTTGTAATATACGTTATATATTAGACTCAGATATTTTTTACAAACAATAATACATTTGATAGGCTTCGTTTTATTTAGGTCTGCATTTCAAAGACTCTCACGGACATAATAGGAATGAATACACACAAATACCTGCACCTTGTGCAACAAAAAGCACTTCTTGATACTTATGTAATTAATACCAATATCATATCCATGTGCAGTTATGTGTCTTGTCTACACTTCTCAAGTGCTTTAAGACACTATACCGAACAAATGTATTATTGATTAAGCTCTTTTAAAATATGTTTTTACGAATCTATTTGGAATACAAAAAAAACATTCATACACTTTGCTTGACGAAAGGAGAAGTACTTATCGAAATATATATGTTATTATATAACCCAAGACACGATAACCTAATCATTCAAGACCATTGTTTAAAACATGATATGTATAGTAATGTGTCGTGCAGACATGTGTCAAATGCTCCACAATACTAAAACGTGTAATTGTATTACCTTTCCTATATCACAAGACACTCCAGCTGTTCCTTAATGAAATACAGTAGCTTTGAACACTTTTGTCAGCCGTAAATCCGTCTTATTCATACTCAACAACGTGGTACTGAACAACGTGGTATTGAGTTGATGAATAGCAGACAGGAAATGGTTCACAATTTAATTATGACGACCAATGCAGAAAAAATCCTTTACGCTACTGAACATCCCATAATTTTGAAATGGGATGAAGTCAATAATGAATGTTATAATCGAATAACACTGGCCTGCAAAGTTTTAAAAGTCAAGCATGTAATAACTGATTCTAGGGTAGATTGCTACGCAAAATTAAAATATCATACTCATTTTGTCCAATCAGGTCAAGTTTTTGAGATACGAGGTTGTAAAAGAATTGTCATTAACGCATTTAGTGCTTTTTAGTACCTTTATATTTGGATTTAGTGCTTCGCAAAAAGCATGCATTTTATCTAACAAACTTCAGAATATAAAGATTATACATTACAAAAAAGCTAGTAATGAATGAAAGGCCTTTTTAGTGACGTTTTCCTGTGCTGAGTAGCTACCACGTCTCGTTTTGAACACCAGAAGTAGTCCGCAAGAAAGTCCATATCCTACCGGCCTTGGTAGCGTTCTTCCATGACACAAATGTCGTGGGAAAAACACTCTCCCTGTTCTTTACTTAAGTATCCACAGTTCTGAGGAAAAAATCTAAATGGAGCCTTAGAAAGTGCATTTTCACTGACATACGAGCCCCTAGTTTTTGAAAGCTGTTCAGGAGTTGCTCGACTTCCTTCTAGTATTTTGCAGTCCGCTTGTTTCCAAGAAAGGGTGTAATTACTGACTTAAAACAGAGCCAAACAGACAGCTCAGCTCCTCTCAGCGCATCATTGAACATTGAGTCCTTCATGCGTTTCCGTATCTGAGGTCAATAAAAAATACCAGCCTTAAGCTATTTAAAGCTTAAGGCTGGTATTAAACTATTCGAGGGAACTTCTGCTGACGGTAAGAAAACCTTCTGTCTTCCGAGTCCATTGCCTTTGCAAAAATCTTCATAAGTCCCAGTTTGATAGGTAAGGGTGGAAGTAGTATCTTGCTTGGTTCAACAAGATGGCGAGACTAAACATTATACGAACCAGGTTCCACCCCTAGTCTTGGTGGCCATTCGTGTGTGATATAATGCTGATCCTCAGCCCAACTCTCCCTTAAACGTAGAGACCATAGATACTTTGTGTACCTGCCCTGTAGTCCTAAAACCAATCCAACAACTTTAAGATCTCCACAGATTAACCAACTATGGTCATGGTAGTTCTGAGCAGACGACAACTGATCCATATTATCATTGGTTTCTTTCATTTGCACAAAATAACCAATTGGAATAGAAGAGTATTTATTTCCATTATGAAGAAGAACTGGCTTGAGACTTTTGCTGGACGAGTCAATGAAAAGTCTCCATTTCGTGGCAACGTAGTCCACCCCCATTGATTTAATCAAATCAGCAATGTTGTTGCAGTAAACCAATGACGGGTCTCTAAGAGTTGTGAAGAACTGTCTAAATTCTCTTTCTCGCCCTCGATACCAGAAGAACGTTGTTCTAGAAGCCAGGAAATTGTTCTCACGAAGATGGGAACCCAGAAGCAGTGCCAATTTCTTTGAGAGGTTTAGGGTTCATGTCAGGTCATTGATATTTGCTGGTGATAGAGGCACTGGACGGCCATTCTCTTTTGGCATGTATTCATCATTCTCTGTTTTGTCATATGTATTATCAGATTCCAATTCAGAGGAAGATTCTATGGCAACATCTGGCTTAAAAACAGATGGATCTGGACCATGAGGGGCTGGTTTTATGGCAGATGGAACATCAGGATACAGAGCACAATGCTTGCTTTTGCGATTGATTCCTTAAAGTTTAGTCATGAAAAATTAAAGTTTGCCTTAAACTAAGTAAGAGGTTTTTCACTGGATAAACTTGAAAAGCCGACTTAACATGCATATTCAAACACAAATGTGGCAACTACCAAAAATATGTCGAATCTGTCGTCATCGAAAAAGCAATGCAAATTATTCCTTTTTATCCCCGAGCTTCTTTCATTTGTTTATACTTCCCAACAATGACTGAGAGTCCATTACGATTTGGTAACTCTTTCCAGATTTTTATTAAGGCTAGAGTTACTTTGTTTCTAGGGATTTACAAGTTAGTACTGTCTATTTTCTAGCAAGGATTATTTATTATTTAATATACAGTGACAGTAAGAATGCTGTCACTGTATAGTTAACCTCCTTAAAAAGCATGACCCCGTTGCATTATTTTACAATATATAATAAACGTCAAGGAGAATATTGTATCATAGGCGTATTCTTCATTCTCTTTTGTTACTCAAACATTTCTCTCCACTTGAATACAATGCTAATTAGACTCAACATTATTAAAAGTATGATCTTGTTATTAGAAATTATGATTATAAGCTAGTTTGTCGGAATTTTGTTTCGTTTTTTCCTTTTTTAAAGACCTGACGAATTGAACTTGCCAGAAATATGGGCTACTGTCATATACTATAGACAGAGGTCTTGTTCCAACCAGAAACCCATATAAATAGTATTGTATATCCCTCCCTATAGAATCATTCCGCAACAGATACCTTAACGTCAGTTGACCATTCTTGTCAAGCGACCAACATGAATATATATCAGGCGTTGAGTCAGAGCAAATTGCAAGTTACTAGAAGTTTATAATAACTTTAAATATTTTTTATATGTTAAAAGATTAAACATGATACTAAAGTTTTTTTATTGGTTGGTTTAGAGGACAGATTATTTAAATATTACTAGGAATAGACGACCCTCCTACTAATATCGTTCCACTTTTCCTCGTACCTTTGTGCAATATTAGCAGGAGGGTAGTGTCTAGCTCACTCGCAGATCTTTGCTCCCCCCATACTAATCGGGAGAAAAAATACTCCATTTGGTATTATTTGGCACACCACCTCCCACATTTCCACCACAATATGTTTCTGTAACTAAATTTTGAGAATGCGGTACTGCTTTGAATAGCTCTATTTTTGCCTTGCTGAATTCATGCCCGACTCTACTGCACAAAACTTTGAATTAGAAGCTGACTTTTTACAACTGTCAATTTACTTGTTGTATTGGCCCACCTCCTCCCACAATTTCACCTCCTAGTTTATGAAAGTTAATTATAACAGCTTCAGTTGGAATTGTGATAATGCGTATGAGCCATTTTTGTGCAGTAACTAAAGCAAGAATGATTTATCTCACTGCTATGTGGTAGTATCTGGCCCATCACCTCCCACATTTCCAGCACTTGATATTTCTGCAGCAAAATTACATAAATATGATACTGTTTTGAGTGGCTCTGTCTTGACTTTGTTTCATTTTTGCAAACATCTGTTGCGCACAACTTGAAATTAGCTCACTTGCAGATGTGATTTACTTAACTCAACTCTCAGTTATTTACATATTGGCAGTATCAAATTTACCTACTCCCACAATTCTTCCCTATACGAAAATTTGCCCAATTTTTATGACCCCCCCTAGAGTTTTCAGGCCCTCAGAAATTGTTAGAAAATTTCGCAAAAATTTTTAAGATATATTTTTGGGCTTTTTGGGAGCAAGCATTTGGTAATAGGACTGCTGCGTTTTTAACGCCACCCCCTCCCGAAAAGTTGAGTAAAAAAGAGATTTATGCTTGTGGAACGGTCAGCTATTTCCAAACTTTGGCAGAATGTAGGCCTGCTTCCACCAGGACAATTAAAAATTAGGTTGATCCAAGCTCTTTTTATGCGTGAATCCTCAGAAGAACAACTTTCGCAGTTCTTATGTTAAATAACAAACAGCTGCTGTCATAATATAAATAACCCATCTTGTAACTCACAAAAACTGGACAATTAACTTCTGTTGTTATAAAACAACGAACTTACATGTCATTTTCTTTGGTCACATACACCGGTAACAAGAAATCATATTGCTTTTGTATTATAGATAAATTATAGGACATTTGTTACACAGATACGTATCTTATCTTCTAATTGAAATGTGAGCGTCGCAATAGAAATGATTTCGTTCAGTGGACCAGTACGTTTGACATGTTCTGGTTAGTGCATAAGGTACAGAACAGCCTTCTGAATAAAAAAATAGACATTTTTGCATTGGCATCCAGAGATACTTATTATGAATCCGTCATTTCTATTGGACAACTAAAAATATACTGGATTTTAGTTTGTTGGCCATATGTGTGCATCCATATAGACATAAAAGGCTACTACAATAGGCTATGGCCAGCAACTTTATAGTTTTTCTTTACTTCAGCAGAACAACAAGCATATTTTCTGAAAATGTAAATTGTTCGGTAGAATAAGTGCTAATTGTAAGAAAGCCCCCACCACCACCAACCTCCACTAAGCAAGGAATGCTAAAACTCACTCAAAAATGCGTTGTGCAAAATTTTATATATATATATATATATATATATATATATATATAATAATAATACCAGCCTTTTCTATCCTCCCTATGATAATATTTTAGAACTCAGAATAAACAAATATTTAATGACATAATAAAAAATTTAGTAAATAGTGATGTTGATAACAATGATGATGATAATGACAGTAATAATGAAGCTGAAACGGTAATAAAGATATCTGAAAGTGGTGTTGATGAAGATCATCGTATTAAATAATGTTAATTACAGCAATGACGTCTCTATTAATCAAATTGTATATTATAGTACTAATGAAGAAGAGTTGCATGAATTTGAACCCCTAAACTGAATTTGCCAATATTACTAATTTACTAGAGGTTCTATGAATCCCCTAGTTTTACAATCTTGCAAAAAAAATAGAGTTAGAAAACCAAATTTTGCGTGTGGTTGATTGTGAACACTACTGTGTGTTTCGCTCCCCTTCTCAGCCAAACATACAGCTGTTTAATTTGTCTTCACTGTAACCTTTTGTTCTTACATGGATTTTACAAGCCAGTCACTATTTACCACAGACGATACAAAGGGAAAGTATAATTAAACATGGTTTCAACAGTTTTAAAGGAAAAGGACCATTGATATTTTTATTGTTTGCAACCAAAAATTACTTTCAAAAAGTTACTGGTAATAAGGAATAAAATAAAAGAGTAACTGAGCCAAATAAAAAAGAGAAATACCTACTTTGGATGGATTTAATTTTAATTGTTTTGAAATTAGCTAAAAGGGATCGTTGATAATTTCCTTCTGGATTAAAACGCTTACATGCAACATTCCTTAACGTGTGTCACCAGTTATGTGTAGGTGCTCAAACTTTGAATTGCCCAACAGGTAACAACATGAGATTAGCGTATTTGGCGAGTTATAACATTATAGTTCACTGAACTGGGTTAAGGGAAGAGAGTAAAATTACTATATTTCACTTAAATTATCGACAGTGACAGAAAAAAAGGATCCCAAAATTTACAATACGCCCCCAGTGAGTAATAGTTAACGCTCTCACATGTGCAGCTGCTAACCTGTTTTGTAAGAAGCAGTAAGCATGCTCATTTTCTTTCAATCAAATTTTAAAAGAAAATTACTCTCGCATTGCAGTAATGACAAAGGTACTCTTAATATTTCTAGCTGGTATGATCCTACCATATTTTAATATTGCTTAACATACCGGTAACTTGTATTGTAGAATTATATAAAATTTCAATGCACCACCCTCACTATGTTCCTTTTAACTTAGCTTTCAAATGCACGAAGAACATTTATGATTGAAGTAGCAGTCGTGGATTGACATATCATCTCCGCTAAACAGAGTAGTCTTGATTACATACTCAATTTTGCCGTCTGAAAATACAAATGGAAAATCACATTTCTGTGTATAAAAACCGTCAAAATACAGCAGCACCTGGATATTTTCAAGTGTCACATCAGCCTGTAAATGAGCAATCTTCAGGTTACTTTCACTACTGGCCTTACCCACAAGGAGCATTTAAGCACTCCTGTAATAATGAGAAATGGATTGCTTCAGTCCTGGCTAAAAATCAAAAGGCAGTCCGTCACTTTAAGAATAACGTATTTCCAGAAGTAACACAGAATAACTCCGTACTTGAAGCGCAACCGAAACTTTTAAACCGGACTGAAAGCACAATGTCACAAAATCAGCTGCCGTCTTACGTAGAAATGATCGCTTCTACAATTATGAACAGTGAATCCCAGAGCCTTACCGTGGCAATTTTGTACGAACAAATGTTTAAAAAATTTGGAAGTATTCTAGATAAAAGAAAAGCGTGGAAAAACAGTGTGAGACACACTTTATCACTCAACGAATGCTTTGTCAAGGTGCCTCGGCTTAATGATGTCAAATCTTGCAGTTGGATTATTCATCCCAAATTCAGAGAGGCTTTCAGAAAGGGACAATTTAAACGCCAATTTCAGAGGTATAAAACAAAGCCGTCTATCACTAACAACCAGTTTCCTGTAAATAACTGTGGCATGAAAGTTGCACCAATTTTTCCACAACTTAATGCAACTAAGGAAATGTCATCTGGATGCAGTAGTATCCTGTGCAGTTCAACCTACCTGCCTATGTATAACAGACACTTAAACCACGGTAATTTTGTGTCGATACTAAATGGCTCAAACGCAGATACAAGGAAACAGACAGCTTTTCAACTTTAATTTAAGGTAGTTATTTTTGAAATCTTTTTTTATTACTTTGTTTTTGGCTCCTTATATATTTGCATTGATGTATTTAATGCATAATTTACTTGATTAAAAAGCAAACAAAGAGAGACAAAAACATATTTGTAATATTTTTTGTAATGTTGCAAAAAGCAGTTAACTGAATAGCAATTCATTGTACACATTATTAATGTATATTTAAACCAAATAGATAGTATAAGAAGTCTATTGCTGTTTTAAGGCCCTACATTTAGCTGTGCACGGGCTATTATTATGGAGTAAAAGAAACATTTTTTTTATTTAACTGTCATATCTTATCTAAGAATAATAATCAAGAAATGTTTTCCCTTAAATATTTCAGTAAGTATGAACTAAAAAATGGCGTTTCATTGTTAAAACGTCCACTTTGAAAATTCAATGTTTTTTACGTATTCCTACAGTTTTAGTGGGTCTTGGTGGTAAATGGATAAAATATTTCATTCGACTTAATGATCAGAAACACAAATCAAATCGCATCACTTCAGTACTCCGAGTTTTATGTACATATAATCATCAGATTACCATAGTGAAATTCAAAGGGACGAGTTAGTTGTGTCCATTTGGCCCAGATAAAATCTCTGTTTCGTCTATGTTGTTTGTAACATCAACATGGTAAATTACTTAAGGTAAGGATATATATATATATATAGTCTAGGAGACAGTCGTTTTGTTTTCCTTTACAGAGTTTTAACAGTAATTTCTGGTTTCAGGTGTTAACATTCTCCCTGTTGTGGAATGCTCTGACTGTTTCCATTTTTCTAGTGCAGCTACAAGTGATATTTATGGTATTTTGTTAAATATTTTGTAGAGGTTGTTTGTTTCAGGAAATTCCTTTTTCAAATTTTTAAAGCATGTCTTGCCCGATGCTGATTTTTATGCTCAGTGAGAAAGGGATATTGAGCCATATGATTTTCCTAGTTCGCTTTTTTTCCTTCTTTATAATTTTGCTAGGTTATTTGCAACTGAAATTTTCACTGAAAACTCTGTTAGGAATGGCTAGTTGGTACATTACTTGAGTATGATCAAAATGTTTTTATTACAAGAAGCAATTGCGTTAGATCTGATTCATTGGGGATTTTTTTTACAATATTTGGATGATGATGGAATCTTTAGTGGATGTAACAATGTCTTTATGTTTTTTTCAGTAAGGTAGTTAAAAGGAAAATAATTAAACGAAATTTTGTTTTTGTAGTAACTATTAATACAGTCGTTGAAACACCTTATTATTTTTTCTCGCCTCCTATCAATTTTAAGCCCTGACAACTTTCTGGAGGTACCTAAGCCATCGTTACGGTATATGGTTACAGCATGTATTGAATAACTTCTCTAAGTTCTTTTGTGGTTTAGAATTGCCACATGGGATTTTAGATGGTCTTATCTCAGTCTCAAGGCTTGGCTATGAATTCCATTATTGTAACACCTGATATGTGTAAGCACATAAAACTCAGAATGTCGGTGTACTGCGGTTTGAATGTTATATCTTTTAAACTATTGAATAATGTATATATTCCATCAATTATATACTGATTAAATAACTTATAAGGCCCCTGCTTGAGAAGAAAATAGAGATATACACCACAAAATGATATCAGTGTTGAAATGTTGGGATGGAAAAGTGGGTAGTGATGGCTTAAGCAGAGCGTCTTGCATATTAGCAGTAAAGCATTAGTTTCATTTATGTCTAAAGTGATATTTAGCAAGGAGCTGTAAAATTTGAAACCCTCATTGCATTGAATTCGTGATAAAATATGGTACAAAAAATGTAATGAACATGAACAATTTTTGTATCGTTATTCTTCGTCCCAAGTGTCCTTCACAGCTCTAGTCTATTTGATTTCATTTTTCTAGTGCTCAGATTATTCATTGGGAACATCGACATGAATAGCCTTTAAGACAAGTGATTCAAAAATTAATAAACACTGTGGCAATTCTTCCGTGTTCTATGTTATTATGTCACTTTTTTGGTTCTCCGTGACTGTAATACTATTTACTTTGATAAAAAATAGATAAAATAAGAAAATGATATTTCGCAGAAAATAATTTCTTCTTTGACTTGCCTCTTGGTTTCTATTTACCTTTTTCCTTTGTACAACAGAGCCATTTTAACTGACCATGTCGCGAGTTTTAAAAGTGTGCAAAGTAACCTTTGCCTATCGATGTTGAGGCGTTACCAGAAAATATAACAGTAGACATGCTAATAGAATCAATGTGGGATGCAGTTGACTGTGTCTCTGTTTCGTCCAGGATGATTGTACTATAAATTTTGAAAACAATTAACTAATCTAATAAAAACTGCAAAGGTATATGTGAAGTTGTCAATTAAGAGGGAGGAATCGATAGAATCGATGATATGTGGTTATGTTGTAATGTCGACAATTACTCGGATTAGATAAATTACGACTTGCAGGTATCGATATCAGTGTATTGGTGACTTATTTTTGAAAACATGTTGTGTTTATTGATGTCTTAAAGGACATAAACCTATTCTGGGGTTTTAACTGTATATACAGATGTTTCCAATGATTGTTAAAAACCTGTTAAAATGGTGCGGTTTCATTTAAGTGGGAACAATAAGAGATGAATTGCGCACATTGTTCTTGTTTAGATCTGCATTTTGTATCCAATATCCTATGTAAAGTATATTCTCAGAATATATTTTAGATAGCGCAATTATAAGATAAATGGCTTTTCTGTCTTTGTAAAGTACTTCGAGTTGGTGTGTTACACTATACTATTTGCTCGTTAGTGGGCTACTTATGGTATAGTCATTTTTCTTTGAGCGGAACAACTGTCTTCGCAGACCTTGAGCTTATGGTATTAAGTGAAGGGACTGTCTGAAACTTTCTCAATGTGTTGTCAGTTGGCTCTTGAGGAACAAAATGTCCCTACAATTACTGAAGAGAAATTTTTGAGACTGATTCTTTTAGGTTTTTTTGTGTCGTCACTAATTTGAAATGAGTTATGGTACTATTCAAGACGTCATCAATAACAATAATGTCTTGCAGTTCAATACTCTTTCTACTTCAGCCTGTAACTAGAAGACTAATAGTTGGTCATAACTAACCCCAAAAATCCAAAACTGAAACATTTCAGGACACGAAGGTTACTAAACTTATGCAGCATAGTAAAAATCTCTGATTCGTGACACAACAAATAATACGGCCACTCGTTTGTAGAGTATTGCTTGTTTGAATTTGTTGGAGAAGATAAAAATAATAAAATATTGTATTATTAAAATTAAGATACCACAGAATTACTTCTACTTCTTATATGTTGGTTACAAATACATAGCAGATTCTAGCAATATATTTTACGCTACTTGCTACACAGCTCCAAAAAGTATGTTAGTTACAGGTGAGAAAATGTTAGCTGCAAACCACCAATAGCGCAGTAGTGTTTTTCAAAATATTATAGGAAAGAAGAAAAGATTTTTGACCGATATCTGACACGCAGAGTTAATTTCAAAGTACTTAAGATTGAAAAATCGGGTCTGGTAACAACCTTTCTTAAACTTAATGGTATTTAATTACAAATATTTTTGTCTTGACTTATTACTATCTAAAAACGCAGTATTTTAATTCATATACCTTGTCTTTGGAGGATAAAATAGGAACTGATATCTGCTTTCTAAAGATTGAAAAGCATTCAGATTTTCTGACTAAAAGCAGATTATCTTATGCAACACATTTAAGTAGCGTCTGGCATTTTAGGCAGCTGTGATACTTTGAGAATTTTTTTTATTCAGGCACGTTTAGTTTTGGTACTTCCATTTTGCATTGAGTACCAGTTTAAGATAGCAATCCACTTATATTCATTATGGAAAACATTTTCAGTAAACCCCCACTCCATCCAGGGTAAAAAAAAGTTCATGTTAAAACCAAACTGACTGCAAACAGTGAGGAAATACCACTAAGCCAAAAAATAGAAAAATAACGTATGCACTGAGCTTAAACGGAAAAATCTGCTAGAATATTTGGATCGCCTCTTGCCTGTCGCGACCTATGTACTGCTTTCTTTGAGCCCAATGAAGTTCAATGAGATAAAGAAATAAAGCAGTTTGCTTTTGAAAGATTTACCTTTCAAAATGACATTTTGAAGATATTAGTTATTTGTAATCACCTCCCAAAAAACAATTCTACTAACTGCATTTATACTAATACTCCATATAATGACTAGTTGTAGTTTTTGACCACTAACTAGATAATTGTATTCCAAAAGGGCAGCTATATTCCAAAAATACACTAGTCAATCCTAAAACCTACTGCCCGTGACATCTGACCTTGTCATTTTCTAACTTTGCTTCATTTCATGCTTGTAATAATGTGAGGCCTCGTGGTCTTGGGCAGGGAACTTTGGGGACAGATTTGTGAACAGCTATTACGGGACCTGTTGCCTTTTCCATGAAAAAACGGGTAGGCAATGTATTATATCTTTCCTAAACTGCAACATACTCCGACCGCGATTCTTTAGGGTTCATATATTTGGCTCTATATGTGGTATACTAATGACCTTATGCATAAAGGCACCCTGCGAGAAAAAAACTCTTTTGTGGATCGCATGTTCTTTGTTTATATGTTTTACTTAGGAAACTCATTCTTCACCAAAGAAGTCTATAGTGGGTCATTAAAGCACATATACGCTAATGACAATAGCGGCTAAAAAGTATACCTTAATGTAAAGGAAATGGATTTAATTTTTAATTCATTTTGCTTTCTCACGTGTACTGACAATAGGCAAAAACAAGTAACCTCCAAGTCTCATGAAAGTTCTAGATTTTGTTAACCACAATGAATAAGATTGGATTTTCCCAAAGCTTTAAATGTCAATTAAATGTTAATTTTTGGGGTATGTTTTGATTTAATATAATTTGTAATGATTTCTTACTCATTCCCTAAGGCAAAGAGAGGAAATAAATAGATCGAGATTTGCATATCTAAATATATAGAGCATCTTTAATCCTTAAGTAATGAGTACAGAACAGATCAGATTTAATACAAGACAATACTCAATATGAATCTTTACCAATGTTCCATCCCAAGAGAAGATAGAGAAAGGGAATTTTGAGCCCCGTCTAACCACTGTAATACCCTTGATCAAATCCCACTTTTATAGACTGCAGAGAGAAAAAATTGACATTTTTGTACATGAAATATACCGCCACTGATACTATCATTGACAGTAAGAAGCCTGTGAAAAGTACCACAGAGGCAGGAATTACAGATGTGATCAAAGAACTATTTGAGCCATCAACCGGCACCATCTAATTTGCAACTTCAAACGTCTGTTTCATGACGGGGAGCGAAACTCATTTGACCGTTTTGAGAGAACAGTACTACAGGCGGTGTTTATAAAAGAGATAAAATAAAAGTGAAGGATAAAAGTCAACTTGGAGGAGGAAGAAAACAAGAACAACGTTGGCATAATTGTGAAAATGGACGAGAAATCTGGTGGACATCGACAAAATAGACTAAGAGTCATTGTACTTACAGAAGTGTGGATGTTCAATATCTTTGCAGCATATGTCCTGTTGGAGTTTAGTCATTCTAGAAGCAAGAAAACGTCAGAGGAAGCTTTAAAGAACTGGTAAGCAGTCTGCTGGATGGTAATTGCCTCGCTTTAGAAACAGACCTTCTGAAGGAGTGAATTCATGAAAGAGGCAAGCACGAAGTCACCGAAAAGAGCGAAATCATGTCTTCCAACCTAATTCCATCCGTGAGAAAAGAAATTTGGAGGTAAGTGATTCTCATCAGAGTTATTCAAAAAATCATAATACCAGAAGTAAAATGATAAAGGAAGAAATAGATCTAAAAGGCTTGACCCTGACTGAATGTGCACAGTGGATTTTATTTCATTTGGCTAGAAAGAACATGTATTGTGTAAAATTTTTAGAGATTAATCACAGTTGTTTGGTCATTTAACCCCTTTATCTAAGAATTTTATTTCTATTTTGTTAACTAATCCCTACTTTATTAGATCAACTTTGATCTAGTGAAATTTGAAAATCTGACATTTTTTCTGTTTTAAATTTTGTTAAAATTTATCACCTCAACCATATACGTTGCAAGGAATACGAAATGCAAGGAGATGAATTCCATCTGCAATTATATTTTTTCTAACTTTTTATCAAAATTTTATTTACCGATCTGCTAAAAAATCATCAAATATGTTATGTTTTAAAATATGGAAACCAATACTATTACTGTATTAATAACACAAATGTTGAAGTAAATACCCCCTACCCCAATTACAAACGAACAAGTAACGAATTAATTTTCTTATTCTAGTTAAGAATTAATTACCACTTTAATGACAGTTGTCAAATAAACTTCAATAGATACCCTTACATTCTTGACATCTGCCATAAATTTTCTTTCAACCCATTCCTCTCAATCAAGCCTCTTGGCAAAATCTAATTGTTAAAGATAATAAGATTGACAAAAAGTGGAAATTTTATTTTATTCATTAAATTCAATGGTCTTTAGCCAAAAAAGTCAAACATTTATGTACTGCAAAAAAATATTTCGGAAAAGTGGGTATTTAAATACGTTTTTCAACTTTGAAATTTCTACTGTAAAAGTAGAAATTTCAAAAAGTAGAAATTCAATTTTATTCATCAAGTTCAATAGTTTTTAGCAAATAAAAAGTCAAACTCAAACATTTATGTACTGAAAATAAAATTTTTGGAAAAATTGGGCATTTAACTACATTTTTTAACTTTAAAATTTCTAATGTTATAATTTGAAGGCCAAATGTCACGATTCTGGTAATTTTTTGAATCACTTTCTTTTGAAAAAATAGTTTTGGCGGATCTTTGATCAAAATGTAGGGAAAAAAGACAAAACAACTGCTTTTTGAAACAAACAAACATAATGATAAGACTTTTTACCACAGCTTATTATCGTTCAAATATATCTTAATAAAATCAGTTCGTCATCTTTGCTAACTTCATCTTTGTTTTGCTTTTTATCGCAATTTGTACTGAAGTACATGTTTTGCTGTCTGAACCGCTCAAGCGTGCTTTTGGTAGCAATGAAATCTCTGCACCATTTTTCTTGGAACTGCAGATGAATGTGGATACGATTAACTACATCAACCATCTCGGATAGGAGGGTTCATACTTTTGTTTTTACATTTTTTCTTCTTCTTATGCCTTCATCCTACGTCTGTCAGGTCGGCTGATAGACACCTTTTTCTCCACTTGACTCGGTCTTCCCATTTTCTTTCTATCGCTCCCACTTCTTTCATGTCTCGTTCTATGACGTTCCTCAGTCTGAGCTTTTGTCCTCCACCCTGTCACTCCACTCCTCCACCCTGTCACTGGTGCTTGCCATACTGCCTTCAAAATATTGTCATTTTCTCTCCTCAATACATGTCAATGTCATCTTTACCTTGCTTCTCTTGCTTTCTCTGTTATTTTTATTACCTTCAAAAATCTTCTTATGTCATCATTCATCCTGTGTTTGTGCTAACCACCTTAGCATTCCCATCTCCGTCACTTCTAACATTATCTCCTCTGCTCTGACAGTGCAAAAACTATTTTTACCACAGCACTGGTGACAGGCGTTGGTCAACAAGACAATGAATAAATTACTAATTCACGAAAGGATACAGATCCTAATAATGTTTTGTGTTGTAATGTTCCTGACCATGATTGTACTGTGTCTGAAGTGATCTGACGTTAGAGACTACCTCTTTAGTCCAGCTAACATTTATGATTTTTCTATATCTTTCTTCAACTGTATCTTGATTGGACACTTGAACATAAGGCATTGGGAGATCTTTGAAGGTGATCTGCGATATTTGCATTAAAATCTTGCTCTATGAAATATTGTCCAGACTTTTGAAGATTGTGATAGACTTTGGTAGTCGTTTCTCTTCTTAAATTAAAGCCACTATAAGCATATCTATGCAGCGTTGTTTCATTTCAACAACTTCGCTCAAAGTATTTATAGACACAGAATTTGCATATCGGCCTAACTCATAAGAACAAACTGCTCCAATGCCAACCCTATTGATCGGCAACAACTCTTCTTGCTAATCAAAGATTTTAGTTTGCACGCTTCTGAAATGCAACGTCAATTCTTTCACCATTTGTTCTAGATCTCCATCAGTTTGGTTTAAAAACATAGTTTACTTGATCAAATTCTGTGACAGCCGGAGTGACGAAATGAAAATAAAGCAAATTTTTTGGATCTGAAAGCAAAATGCAATATTTCTCTTTCTAAACATCAGCATGAAGCATCAACAGTTGTCAAAATACAAGCAGGGTAAGCCTTAACCTTTTACTAGTTGACCACGATCTTGTAAATAACTTAATCTCGGACCAGTAATTTTGTTCAAGAGGCTTATTAAAACGGTAGGTGTATGCTTTTCCATTCTCCAGTGGGACCCATTGTTATGGATTTTTTTCAAATGTCTCTTTCCGTATTTTGCTTTGGCTGAATCGGATAATTTCATTCAGATTGAATTGCTTTTTCCCAAATGCCCTTTAATTTTACAAGGCAAGAGATATGCATCTATTCAGATGACAATCACGAGACCCACCTTTTATTGTTGACCACACAGACTCATGCTTCCTTATCATTGCAGATGCTCCATCACTCCCAGAACCACTGACAATTTCAAACCTGTCTCCTCCAACTCAGCTTTAAGTTTGGTAAAAACCTTGCATCCTTTTCCTACAACAACTGCAATGAGACCAGCGAAATCGGTGATAATCGTAGCCCCAGATTCGTTGTAGTGTTGAATTAATACGTAAATATACTTGTCTGTAGACATGTCAGTAGACTCGTCAATCAGTATGAAATACTTCTTGCTGGATACAGCATCTTTCAGGCTTCCATGGAGGGAAGAAGAAAGTATGTTTGTTAAATGTTATTTCCTTTTTCATATCCGACCATGAACTCCCCAAGGTGGTCTACAGAATATAGCACGAAATAACAACAAGAAGTTCCTCTAAGTCTTCTCGTCGCTATTTTAACTCTTGCAACTGGTAGGGTTAGAGTGTTTTTTGCCACGTTGATGCTGCTCGAATGTCTTTTGACTTTTCATGACCTGCCAGGCGAAATGCTCTTGGTACAACTCGAACATGACATAGCCCCAGAAGGTAGCTGCCTTTAAAACCCCAGAGAATAATTCTCCCATGATATAATATTTTCTATCACTATCTTCAGTTCCCTTCCATTTTCGTGGTATGCTGCATTAAGTTCATAATAAAATATTGTGTAGTTAACCCTTTGACTACCATAAGGAATTGGGCAATGCAAAACAGACAATCTTAGGGTTTTTTGGACAATTCCTAATGCTTACTTAAAATAACTTGCTTCCTTTTACTATGCATGCATGGTTACCGAGATACAGAGCGGGACACCAGTCTCCCTGTGGTAGACAAGGGATTCCGACCAGTAAGGGATTGATAGACTGTAAGAAATAAACAAAACAAAAACTTAAGGCATATAAATGATTCCTTGTAACTTCCTCGTGAGGCATATAAATATTGCCTTACACCCTTCACACTCATGGCTAGAGACAATGATGTCCCTGTGGTATGGAAAGGATACTGTTGCTTATGGTTCCTAATATTACAAGATTCATAAATGTGCAATATTTGAAATTACGTTGAAGCTAACAAAAAAATGTAGGTTTTCCAACCATTTGCAGATATTTTTCTACTCTTTTTCTTCATGTTTTCATTTTCTTAATCTTTCAATCTTTACATCATACCTACCTGCTTTCATAAGTTCTTCAGTCATTTACCCTAACTGGATTTTCTTTGGCAAATTCAGGGAAGGTTCAGGGACTGACGGATATGAATAAACTAACATCATTTTGCATCAAAATATTACAACATAACCAATGCAATCAATGAGGTACGATCAACGGCATTACCAATATTATAAGCAACATTTGAAAACTCTCATGCGATTTGAAACACAAAAACGGTTTCGTTCCTTTGTCATACAAAGTGCGATGCCACAATTTTCACACCTTGCAAAGGTATTTGATTCTTTGGCCTCGTCGACACAGAAATGACACCAAAGACGTGTTCAGAAACTCGGGAAGGTGCTGGGGTACTGTACCAGGCTTTGCCAATGCAGCGGAACGTCGTGATTGTCTTGGTGCTTGACAGTTTCTTTGGTGACTGCTGAATCTACCGATCAAAAACTGGGCAACAACGATTTTGAAATCTAACAATGTCAGTTAACACCGATTCAACATATTGAATGCAATAAAACTATTGACGCAAGTAATATCCATCAAGTCGAAAAATAAGCGCAAGTAATAAAGCACCTTTGATTTCCGATATTAACTCGGATAGATATCCTGTCACACCATCACATCTACACCACCACTTGAAGCTCCACTTGGTAGGCTTGCTCTTGTTGTACTGCTTCATTGGATTTTTACCCATACACTGTCATGTGTTCATCAACACAGTGTCCCGCCGAGTCAGAAGCAGCTTCTCTAAAGGGATTGTTTAGCAATTCAATAAATAAGCGTATCTTGTTACCTTTATCAGTTTTGTCAGCTGTGTCATTTCAGATTTTGCAGAATATCCTGAAAGCGTTTGCGAGGCATGGCATGCTTTATTCCTTCGTTTCCAACAAAAGAAATGCACTACCAATAAATGTCGATTGAGGGCAACTTGTTTACCGACATGATGTATATGATTCCAAGGAAAGCCATCATTTCTTCCGAATCAGTCAAGACGTTTCTTCCATTTTGTGCAGCATATAACGTAGACTGTACCAAAAGTAGATTTACTAAGTTGTCCAGGTTTATTATTTTGGAAAAAAAATTAAATGCTGTTGAGTTTTCAAGGAATTCTAGCAAAACAGCCATTTCAAGAGTGCACTCATTTCGCTTGTGTTTTTTGCTCTGACGTTTCCATTTCATTGCTTGAATGCCATCCTTAACTTTTTCTGAATGGAGGTTCGTCAGTTTTGCCATGGCTGCTACCAGCGATGTGTATATGTGCATCTGGAGTGGTGAGTTCATGTGAATCGTCCTCAGGTTTTCCGCGTAGTAGTTCATCCGAAACAAATTCTGTATTAGAATCCTCGAACGAATTGTCCACATCATCCTCTTGGTCAGTAATGCGAAAACATCATCACTTAAAATTCCCTGCTCAATGCGTATATAGTTTTCCCTCTGACTATCCATGACTACTATCTGGTCAGTGCAGCAGTTCAGCAGGATATGAGATGCAAGGAGACATACAACTAATCTTAATGTTTGCTTAACTGCTCAACTTGCTTGCTATTTGCATCAGTCTCAGTTTGAATAAGCATATTGTTTATGATATCATTATTACTCAAGATACAGCATTTATGTAGTTTGATAACAGTAGGAGTAGTGTATGATATGTATAGGAAGATATGTATAAGTACTAGTCGCCACACAGTGTGCAGGCATATTGTATACCCTTGTCTACCACAGGGACACTGGTGTCCCACAGTAAAAAAAAATTGATTTATCCCATGAACAAAAATAGATTAAACAATGAAATTTGAAATATATAATCTTTGGATAGTGCAAATACAATATTTAGCCTAGGATAATTATTTTTCTTCCATGAAGATAAATTACAAGCGGCTTATAGAACAATAGCAAAAACTTGCCCTAGTACCCATTTTGTAGACCCAAATTGTTACTTTTACCCACTTATTTATCAAAATATTTTTGCCTTGTTTTGTAAATTAATGTTAACTACATGTAACAAAGTAAAAATATTTGTGATATCTCTTTTATTTTGGGAACTGTGGCAAATCAAAATCCTGGGACACTAGTGTCCCATCGTAGACAAAGGGTTAAAGGCAAGTTAAAACAAGTATTGTATCCAATCACTAACAGTAGAGAATATGAAACTATCTTCCGACTGGTTGGTGGAAAACACAAATGAAGATCACCCTTTTCCCCACTTATACTTTTTCTTGAAAGCAAATTTGTAGTGAGAATAACGAAGACAGCTAATCTAACTAACGGAACATTCATGAGATCATCTTAGATGACAACAAATTGACGTTGAAGAAAGTTCTAAAATATCAGTTTTTACCCTTACTTGCTTTCTTGTCCCTTCTTGAATATGGGGTCCTTATGCATGAAGCCTATTACACTGACAAACCTTACTTAATAGAATTAAAAATTACACCTGAAATTAAATTGATCATATGGTTCTATATTTATCGAGGAATAAAATACTAATTTCCAAA
>RDPX01000210.1:1088894-1131103 GCA_003991215.1 Morbakka virulenta
AAGGTGTCCACATCTTCAACAGTTCTGCCCTTGATCTCGATTGGACGGTTTTTATTGTGATTAAGTCTCAACACCTTGGTCTTGTCTGTGTTGATTTTGAGACCGACGCTTTCAGCATATTTACAAAGCATTTCAGTATTAGAATCCTCGAACGAATTGTCCACATCATCCTCTTGGTCAGTAATGCGAAAACATCATCACTTAAAATTCCCTGCTCAATGCGTATATAGTTTTCCCTCTGACTATCCATGACTACTATCTGGTCAGTGCAGCAGTTCAGCAGGATATGAGATGCAAGGAGACATACAACTAATCTTAATGTTTGCTTAACTGCTCAACTTGCTTGCTATTTGCATCAGTCTCAGTTTGAATAAGCATATTGTTTATGATATCATTATTACTCAAGATACAGCATTTATGTAGCTTGATAACAGTAGGAGTAGTGTATGATATGTATAGGAAGATATGTATAAGTACTAGTCGCCACACAGTGTGCAGGCATATTGTATACCCTTGTCTACCACAGGGACACTGGTGTCCCACAGTAAAAAAAAATTGATTTATCCCATGAACAAAAATAGATTAAACAATGAAATTTGAAATATATAATCTTTGGATAGTGCAAATACAATATTTAGCCTAGGATAATTATTTTTCTTCCATGAAGATAAATTACAAGCGGCTTATAGAACAATAGCAAAAACTTGCCCTAGTACCCATTTTGTAGACCCAAATTGTTACTTTTACCCACTTATTTATCAAAATATTTTTGCCTTGTTTTGTAAATTAATGTTAACTACATGTAACAAAGTAAAAATATTTGTGATATCTCTTTTATTTTGGGAACTGTGGCAAATCAAAATCCTGGGACACTAGTGTCCCATCGTAGACAAAGGGTTAAAGGCAAGTTAAAACAAGTATTGTATCCAATCACTAACAGTAGAGAATATGAAACTATCTTCCGACTGGTTGGTGGAAAACACAAATGAAGATCACCCTTTTCCCCACTTATACTTTTTCTTGAAAGCAAATTTGTAGTGAGAATAACGAAGACAGCTAATCTAACTAACGGAACATTCATGAGATCATCTTAGATGACAACAAATTGACGTTGAAGAAAGTTCTAAAATATCAGTTTTTACCCTTACTTGCTTTCTTGTCCCTTCTTGAATATGGGGTCCTTATGCATGAAGCCTATTACACTGACAAACCTTACTTAATAGAATTAAAAATTACACCTGAAATTAAATTGATCATATGGTTCTATATTTATCGAGGAATAAAATACTAATTTCCAAACAGCAACATTCATGGACACACATTAAACAATGCAACAGCCGTTTTAGAAGAATCAGTTTAAATAACACCTGGTAAAATGAAACTGTTCAAAAGCTAACGAAATTAAAATTTTACGCCACCAAAATGGCCAAAATTTGTCCTTTCAGAAAATTTTATGGTCTAATTTAGCAGCAAATAAAAAAATACATTTAGTCGGATTTCATCACAACCAAAAAGGTTTTGACCGCTGACAATAACTTTCATGTGGCTATCCTGGTCATGTGTGACCAGATAGGTCTCAAGACACATTCGACCAGTTGGTAAAATTTGAAAAGCGCGCTCTTTCTGCGCTGAAACTTGGACATTGAAAAAGATACTTCAAGTTGCATAAAGACCAACTAGTTCTTTTCCTGTTTTGCTGTTTCATTCTTTTCTTTATTTTCGGCGGTGAATTCATCAGATACCACGCTTGTTCGTGCTTTTCATCCCTGCATTTCAGTTTTTGTCAATCTTTGGCTTCCAGGTGCTTTTATAATAAAGATGGCCATGAGCAACAGACTGAAAGTGGCAACGAAAAACATTCTTTAACGTCTTCTTATTATAATGTTCTTTATGTAACTGTAATGTGAAGTACAGAATAGTGAAGTAGGATGTCCAAGTAACTCTACTTTTCTTTATTTTCATTTGTCAAGTAAATACTATGCCGGTTCCCAATTTTAAAGTTTGTAGCTTCGATGAAATCTCCTGCCTTTAATTAAAAAAATGTTGATTTCTGGCTACAGGATTGGACTTACTTAACACTTTAAACACACACACAAAAATGGTGATTTGCCATAATATTTAACTTTTTTTATATTTTCAATTTTTATCCCCCTCATTCTTTTTTTATTTGCCATTATGTTTTTTAAAAAAAAGATAATGGTAAATCAATTAAGCATTTAACTGAAGATTGATAATATTGCGCAAGGTAAATATGCGTCTATCTGGAATAAAATACGCAAAACAACAAAAATTTAGTGGTTAAAACAAATACAGAAAACTCCTGATACAACAAACAAAAAACAAGTATTCTTTAGCTCGAAACCATCGACGAAACAAAAGAAAACCCCTTTTAACGTAATGGAGCCATTTAGAGCGTCGATAGACAACGAAGTTTTGAAGTAAAAAAACCCTAGTATGTCAGTACCAAATGTATATCCGGGACTTTAATTCATATTAATAAAGGTAAAAGAGATTGCAGTTACTTCGATTCGATCGATTCGATTTTTAGGCACTTAAAATCATTAAATGATTAAGTCTGCTTTGTTTCATAGTTAAGCGCAAATAATGAACTTTGATAAATTTAGTCTTTCGTCAGACATTGGATTTGTTGCTGGTATTACCAAAATCAGGTTTGTCATTTCAAAGACGTCGCTTGGATGGCTTTTTGCTTCATGATTTCTTGAAAACTTGGTTATTGTGTACATTGAGGCAATTTCAGTTGGTTTGAAGCATTCGGGGAGGGTTTCCAGCTGCACAAAAAAACCGATTTATGTCAAAATCATTACCATATTTTGTCCTAACATCATTATCTTCTTCATCGAAGTCATCTCTCTTAGCTTCTCTGATAAAGAGATTCTCCAATTTGATATACGTTTTAAAATCTTCCTTGTCGCACCAATCATAGCATTAATTATATTATAGAATCCATCAATTCATAGTAAATTGTACGGTAATGAGAAATAATATCACTGTGAAATTCTGATGCTGCATTTTTGTCCAGAAACTTCTTATCCTGGCTAGTGGGTTTTTTTTCCTTGTCAATTTTGGTGGATCTGCATATTAGTAGCTGCTTGCTTTCTACATCTTCCCAAATAGGTGATACGTTTCAGCACTTCTCATTTTCTTTAGAGTTGCAAAAGTGTGTTTCGCTATTGTTTAAGGTTCGAGTGCACCCAGATCTTAAGCCTATAACGATGTACCTAGGTTATTACTGTGCCTAAGGAGAAAAATAGGTAGCCTCAATGAAAATGGAATATTCAAATGTCTGTCTCTTTAATTGTATTCGATGTATCCTTCCTTTCTCTTTTCTGTCTTAATTTTCTTCGAAACATTAGTCACTTACCTCTTCTAATTTTTGTAATTTTCGTAAATTTTTGATAATGAACTACCTAGAACTGTTCAACAAGTTTCATTAAACAGTTTCAGCATTGCAAATTTGTCACTCTTTTTATTTTCACTTTCATAATATTCGTAATATGTTATATCCTGTGAATTTGGGACTGCTACTGTAAATTTCTGGTCCAATCAATGCATGCTGATTAGGTAAATGCACGTAACAATAAGTAGGTGCGAGATACTGATTATCCTTTTAATCCTGTGCTATAGCTCCTTTTTTCCCTACTCATTACGATACTACAAGCATCGTAACACTGGCCTTGTAATTTTTCGCGATTGAAGCCAAAGCATGTGCTTTTTTTCATTGACCATATTTGTTGCATCAGTCCTCTCCATTTCATATAACCCGAGGAAATCCTCATGAGTATACAAATCTTACTGCACCAAGCGAGCGCAACAATGGTTTGGTAATGAAAGCAATATCAAAGGATTTATCAACCATTATCCTGTGAAAATCAATTTTTTTAATAGAATCGACAACATCATGGAAGAATCCTATCTTTTAAGATTTAATTCTGGGTTTCTGGAGAAGTGTTGTGGTTTATCCTTTTTAACAATTGTGTAAAAGCAAGGTCGGATCCAGCACGAAAAGTTGTTTTTGAAAATTAGTCTTCGTCATCACCATGGTATTTATTGACCTGTTTGATATTGAAGATGTGACAGAAGTTTTAGCAGAAATGCTGTCTTTTTGCATTGTGTTTTGGCTAATTTTTTTCAGCATTGCAGAAATATCTTGTGTAGTTTCTGGGTAGCTTTATGGTGACATTTCGAGTATTCGTGTTGGTAAAAGCCCTTATTCGTACGCTTGGCATTTTTCTTGTTAGGACACCCTATTTTCCCAATCAGGATATGAATTGAATTTCAATTTTTGAAAATATTGATACGTTTCAAACAGGAATATGCACCTCGCTTCATTTTTTTTGTCCTTGTCTACCTGAAATACTGTAATTATGTTAAACGGTAATTTTTATTTACTTACTTATCCTCTTCCAGCCATGAGCGACTCATAAGGCTTGACAGCATTCTCCGCCATCTCTCTCTGTCTTTGGCTATGTTCCTAACTTCGTTCCATGTTTGCCATCCCAGGTCATTTCTTTCTGCTTCCGCACTCCTCCGCCATGTTATTCGCGGGCGTCCTCTCTTTCTTTTCCCCTCTGGTGTCCATGTTAGGGCTACTCTACAGCTATCATTTTGTGGTTTCCTCAGAGTATGTCCAATCCATCTCCATCTCCTACACCTTATGAGCTCTCCTACTGGATTGGTCTTCGTCCTAAGGTAGAGCTCGGTGTTTGTGACTTTTGTGGGCCAGAAGATACGGAGAATCCTTTTCAGACATTTTCTCTGAAATATTTCCAGTCTGGTGACATCATTTCCATTTAATTTCCACATCTCTCCTCCATAGAGTAGCATGGATATCACGTTGCTGTTATACACTCGAATCTTTGTCTTACTACTGTATTGGTTTGACTTCCAGAGTGGGTTAAGCATGGCAAACGCATTTCTTGCTAGACTCAGCCTATGTGTGATATCTTCAGTGGATCCTCCTGTTTTGTTTATTATGGCACCGAGGTATGTGAAGGTGTCCACATCTTCAACAGTTCTGCCCTTGATCTCGATTGGGCGGTTTTCCTTGTGGTTAAGTCTCAACACCTTGGTCTTGTCTGTGTTGATTTTGAGACCGACGCTTTCAGCATATTTACATAGCTTTTCAGTTTTTTCCTGCATATGTTGGTGCTTGCTGGACAGGAGGGCGATATCGTCTGCATAGTCTAAGTCTTCAAGCTGGGTGGTAAACTTCCATCTTATTCCTGTTTTCTTTGCCGTTGTTGCTTTCCTCATGACCCAATCCACAGTAATAATGAAGAGGAAGCCTGACATCACACAGCCTTGTCGAACTCCAGTGTTTACAGAGAACCACTCTGATGTCTGCCCGTTGTTAATGACGCAACTACTACTTTCTCTGTACATTTCCTTTATGATCTCTATGAAGAGATCTGGAACTCCATAAAACTTCAGAATCTTCCAGAGCTTCTCTCTGTCGATGCTATCGAAAGCTTTACGGAAGTCAATAAAGTTAATGTACAGTGATGCTTGCCACTCAATGCACTGTTCAACAATATTTCGAAGTATGAAAATCTGCTCAGCTGTCCCATGTCCTTTTCTATATGCTGCCTGCTCATTTCTCAGCTTTTCTTCTGCTCCTTTCCTGATTCTTTCTAAAACAACTCTGCCGAAGACTTTCCCAGGTATGGAGAGCAGGGATATTCCTCTACTATTGTCGCATTTGGTAAGGTCACCTTTCTTTGGTACTTTAGCTATCATTGATTTCTTCCAGTCACTTGGCATATTGATGTTCTCTCTCACTTTTTCGAACATGTGTAGTAATCTCTTGTATGTAATCTTGCTTCCAGCTTTTAACATTTCTCCGCTGATGTTATCTACTCCTGGTGCTTTATTGCTCTTCAACTTTTTTACTGCTATCTTCACTTCCTCTTCTGTGAAGGGCCCTGTGTTGATTTCTTCGATGGTTTCGACATTACCGCTCTCAAACTCATCTTCCTCTACATTTTTGTCACATTCATTCTCAACATTTAATATTTCTTTGAAGTGTTCTTTCCATCTTTGAAGTATCTGACCATCTTCAATGAGTAGCTTACCAGTTTTGTCTCTCACGCCAGTTGCTGATTTCTTTCTCTTGTTGCACAATAGCTTCGTAATCCTGTACAGAGTTCCCATGTCATTGTTTTTTGCTGCATGCTCCGCTTCTTCAGCGAGCCCATTTATCATCTTACGTTTATCTTCTCTGACCTTTTTCTTTACACTCTTGTCCATCTCACTATACTTCTGTTTTTTGATAGCACGAATTCTCTCTGATCTTGCGCAGTTTATCTCATTTTTCACTTTCTTCCTTTCGTCTATAGCTTTCCAAGTTTCACTGCTTATCCACTCTTTATGCCCCTTCCTTTTCCTACCCAGGATCTTTTCAGCTGTCTCCGTGTAGATTGTGGTAAAATCTTCCCATTGTTTTTGTATGTTTGCCTCTTCCATGGTTGTTTCCATGCTCTCTTCCAGTGTTTCAAACCTGTTTTTCAACTCTACTGTGAATTGCTTTTGGATTTCCTTTTGTTTCAGAAGTGCAGTGTTGAATGTTGCCCTTCTGCTGGTGTTCTTGAGTTTGTGTCTCGAAAGCCTGAGCTTCACTTTGCCGACCACAAGGTTATGGTCAGTTCCAGCATCTGCACCTCTCATGGCTCGTACATCAGCGAGAGACCTCCTGTATCTACCATTGATGATGAAGTGATCAATTTGGTTTTTGTCTCTGTTGTTTGGTGAGGTCCATGTGTATTTGTGAATATTTTTGTGTTTGAAGCATGTGCCTCCAATCACAAGATCATTTTCTTCGCATAACTCAATAAGTCTTTCGCCATTCTCATTCATGACGCCTAAGCCTTCCTTCCCTAAAACTTTCTCATGGTTTTTGTTGTTACAACCCACTTTGGCATTTGCGTCTCCCATAACAATCAACATGTCATGCTTCGGTGTTGATTCAATCTCTTTCTGTAATTGTTCGTAGAAATCATCCTTCTCCTCTTCATCTGCATCATTTGTAGGGCTGTAGATCTGAATAATGGTGGCTTTTACATATTTTGAATTGAATCTAGCACTAATGATCCTCTCATTCACTGGATTCCACTTGATTAGGCATTTCCTAGTCTCAGGGCTCAACATGATTCCTACGCCTCTATGATGTTGTTCATCTGATCCAGAATACAGTACAGACTCTCCAGTGTTGACCTTCACTTCTCCGAAACCAGTCCATCTTGCTTCGCTTATGCCTAGTATCTGTAGATGGTACTTCCTCATTTCCCTTGCTATTATTGCAGTTTTTCCGGTGGTGTACATGGTTCTTACATTCCAACATCCTACATGGATGTATCTTTTTGGTGTTAGAAGTGATCTCATGCATGTTGTTCTCAGGTTGGAGACTTCCCGTAGGCTTTCGCCCCCAGCCGTCATATGCGTGTCTTCCCATCTGAGGTCATTATCTTCAGGGATTTCACACGACATGGTTCTGTGACCATAGGTTTTCATATTGTTTGCTGTCCAAGTTTCCGTAATCGGTGGTTGTTTTATGGGAAGGGGTGATTGGTCCCTTGCCAAACTCTCCTCCTTTCTCATCCAAGCTTGGGACCGGCCATGGAAAGTTAAACGGCAATTCTGCTAGAATGTAAAGCCTATGCGCGATTCAAAACTTTTTGTGCAACATCAAATTGAATGGCCCAATGAAATCTTTTTCTCTTTAATTTGTCCCAGTTTCTGTAAGCTCTTGGAGAAAAAGAGTCCAATGCCTCACCTGGTAGAGCATGAGTTCATGAGGGTAAAAGCAGATAATACATCTCTTACATTATTTTCAACTTAAAGTTTATCTTTTCCACACATAAAGGAACCATTATCCGCAATTGAGAGGATACGGACCTTTTTCATACTTTAAATTTTAGGGGAGTCATCCCCGGCTCCCATTGACTTCTACATCGACGAACCTTCAAGAATAAACTGAGAATCAAAACCAAGCCGAGAACAAATTCTCTTTTAATACGGGCTAGCTTTAAAAATTTATGGCAGGGAATGGACTAACAGTTAGTGATATACGACACGAGTTCAAGAAAACCCAGAGCAGCTGATTAAGAAAATTTGTAGCTACGTGTCAGTAAGATGTCTTTGTCAGACAGTGTGCTATGACCTCAAAAACACTATTATACACTTCTTTATTATGTCACTTCAGAGACACAGTGTGGCCTTCGTACATAAAAGAAGTAATTCTATTCCTCGAATTATCGCAAGTTGAAATTGATTATTTATATGGGTTGACGACTTATGCTCTGAAAATGTCGTAAATCTTTCAATCCATTTTGATCCAATTCTGTTTTCCTCTAAAAAATATAACCAAAACAACAAAACATATTTTTATTCATTCTGATCGGTAACCAATCTTCTAAGACAAGAAAATAAAAATCAATGCACAATTTTTTAACTGATGACGTGTTTGATGGGAATATTCTTCGACTGATTGGGGCCCTCTGACATCAAGCTTTTCCTCTACTTTTAAAAGAGTAAAAGGTTGCTCAAAGTGACAGTCGATTTCTTTGATATTGATAAAAAAAATGTGAGATGTACTTTATAAAACTAAATCGTTAATGTATTAGACCAAATTACTTGCGAGAAAAAAAAGGCACATTAAACCTTGCCACGAACTCTACGTCAAATGTTTAAAGGACGAATAGCTAGCTAGTCATTTGACACCATAATTGAAACAACATGCTTTTAAGCAGCTACTAGAGTAGTGTCCGTCATTCAATTGAGTTGAATTAATTGGGACATGATCAAATGAGTCCAATATAATGACATAATTAAGATCAAAGTTTAGATCAACAGATAGACCAATCGGTAATAGAGATAGAATGAATGAGGAAGAAAAGTACTGTTTAAAGTCATCTAACGTGGGATAAGATCTAAAAAATTTATACTATCAATATCAACAATAACTTTGTTTTAAATTTCGTCAACCATTCAATAGAAAAAATATTGAATTTTGAATGGCTTCTAATTGGAAGTAGAAAGTTACTTTAACACAACATTTTCCATAACAGGTGATTCTAAGAACTAAGGTGGTAAAATTTATTAAAAAAAAGAAACAAATATGAAAAAAGAGATCCCACATGAAAATTCTAGCTGATGCACTAGCTCATCTATCCATTCAACCCCTCACCATTCTGAAATGGTATTTCAAAGACAAGATCTTGTTAAGTTTGTGGTCCAATGATTAAATAGATGTAACTTATAATTAACCGTTTTGGGCTTTTCATATTTGGTATTAAGTTTCCATATACTGTCTCTTAGTATTTCAGTAAAATGTTGCATCATTCCATTAAAATATCACTATAACCCAAAGTCCTGTCTGCTAAACAAAAGCAACTACCTTGTCATATATTATTCTACATTTTTATTTTTTTTAATGAATGTAGAAAATCTTCCTTGTCAGCTGAGCTGTCGTATCTTAATTTTTAGACACTATTTTTTTCCTTTTATGGGTTATCCAAGTGCATTTTTTCTTTTAATTTTTGAAATTTGCAGTATTATCCTATTCTCCCTATCTGTTGCACTGCTACTGAAATAAGCCTCTCTAATAGGGCAAGAACAATAAGGTAAAGCTGATTTCCTTATCCAAGCTACTTTTTTTCTCTTTTTTTCTGCCTTTAACCCTAAGCAAGGAGACTTTAGAGCCATTTAATTACAGAGGGTTACTTTTCCTTTTCATTTTTTCTTTTTCTTTGTACATTATTTTTTGTTTATTGATTTCTTCCCTCTTCCATTTTTTTTCTTTGAAAATATGTACAAAACCACTATTGCACTTAAATTTTAGCAACATTCGAAAAATAAACTACATCTACAGTGGCTTCTAATTTGAGATACGTTACTTCTATTGATTTTGGAGCATTCTTTTTATTAGCAGTGAAACGTAATACCTGTACCATTAGACAAAAAATTTGCTTGGTTTTTAGTAAAAATGACCAGGCTAATTCAAGACTCAAACCATCAATATTACATCAGACCTCCCGTATGCATTGTAAAGGAAGTTTCAAAAGAACGTAAGACTTATGCAAACCGAACGCACACAATATCAGTTTAGAAAAAAATTTCTGAAGACGAATTGTTTCCAGTTCCTCCTTCTACGTATGCTGAGGCTGCACGTTGGAAATGAAACCTATCTGAATTAACGATGGTTGAGGTAAGTGGATAGAAACGTACTCGTTAATATCACGGGTGGGCACTCCGTTTCGTATAATTTTGTATAGTTTCGTATAATTTCGTGTAATTTCGTATAATTTCGTATAAATTGTATAATTTCGTATAATTTCGTATAATTAACTGCAATGAAAGAGTTAATGTCCTGCTTTTTCTGTCTTTACGAAAAGTAAAAGGGTAGACTGAGAGCTCAATTAGAAGATTGGATAATGAAATAGATGAATTTTGATCCCCTAGTTAAAGATGATAATATACGTAATCAAGTAAAACCATGGAAAAAAATATTCTTTTTCTGAGAAAATTTCAAAAAAGTTAGATGACTCCACGCTAGTTTTCAAGATTCAAATTTGTTTTAACAGTGAATGTATTAGTATATTCTTTCTGAAATGTAATCAGCTTAATTTACACAACAAAGAACATCTCAGTAACAAAGAAAGTTTAATAATCTGCCTCAATTGTCACCAGGGTAACATTATGGAGAGTATGCTTAGAGATCGTTTAATGGCAATTTAATGTCCAAACCTGCAAAGCAATTAATAGTACCTCTGCATTATTTTCTGTGTATACAGTTGGGGGTACGTGTTGACATCGTTTTCGTTTCGCCCACTAAGTACCTTATCTAAAATTAAGGGTATTATAGATAAAAACTTTTTGTAGTGAGGACAAGCAATTGAAAGCGTTTGTAGGATGCAGCTGATACAGTGCTGTTGTTTTGCAATTTCATTCTGGTCATGGTATGACCTACGCATGGCTTACGCTGAGCTACCTTTTAAGAGGTACTTTCTCATCAACATCCAAATAAGCTAATAAAAAATTTTCGTCAACCACAAAACTTTGCGAAAACACTTTTGATTGTGAAGCTTTCTGAAGTCGCATAAAATGACGAAAACCATTTTCATCTGCAGACTTGTTTAGTTTTTTAAAACTAAACAAGTATTGCAACTAAATGTTACGTAACATTCTTGATTTTATTTTGCCACTATTATAAGCGGATATAATAATTGGTTTTTTTATGTGAAGTCCAGTTGAAATGCGATTTAAAACGTGTTTTTCAAGTAAAAAATGTAGTCAAATTTCACACTAGAGTCGGCTTTATGGCTCTTTTATGCGCCTTCTTTGACTTTCCACTGTATGAGGTACTGCTGCTTTTTTGAGATCCTTGCAAACAAATAGTTTATTTACTCTTTCTTTTCTATTTTGTCTTTATGTCTTGGTAGAGGGGTTTTCCTGAGATAACATTTAAATAGAAGGCAGAAACTTTTTGTTGTTAGGAACTATTGATAATGTTTTACTACTTTTTACCATGTAGGAAAGTTTCAACTTCCCCTTATTTCTATTCCTTTATTTTTTATGCGTATTTTGTATTCAAAATATGAGACCTCGTGGTCTAGGCCGGGGAACTTTCATAGAGATCGGTGAACAACAAATTACCAGTCTTGTCTTTTCCGCGAATAAAGAGCGGGCCCCAATGTATCAATTTCTTCCAATACCGTTACCTTCACAAAAACAAAATATAATATAAAAAAGTTATATTGTATATTGCAAAACAACAAAGTCGAACTAACATTGGCTGGAAAATTAGCTTAATTACTGAGTATTGGCTCTGAAGTAATATTTTCCTTTCTGCTCTCTGAAACAATAAGAGGTTTCCTTGTGTTTATGAAATTCTACCATAAGATTGGTCAATACCAATGATGCGCTAATTTACAATTTTCTAAAAACTGATTTTCGTTTTGTATTATTGAACTTTAACAATGCTCAAATACGCAGAAGTCTAGCTTATCTATGTGTGTTTGTTACAAATGAATTATTATATGAAAACACGATAGCGTTAAAGAAACTGAACTACATTAGAATTATAAATGCTCGCATACAGGAAGTGAAATAGAATTCAACAATTAAGAGTAAGCTCACGCAGTCCAACCGCGAGATTTGCGTTTCTGACGTAACAAAATTCTTCTACAAAACCTGATATTTCTACCCTACATTTATATACATATTAAAGATAAAAGTTAATTGAACTTTGCTCGACTCTTGGTGATCATAAGACAAGGTTAAATGAGCTAAGGTTACCCACCAATCATATGATAAGTTAAAATTATCTATTGCTAAAGTTTAGAATCTTCTTGTCAGTTGACACAAATATTATGGTTCTCATAATTTTCACAAGTCCATAGTTCAGGTTTAGCCATATGTTTGTTTAATTAGTTATTGCTCTTTTGCATCAAAACGTAACATATACCTCCATTTGGGGTTCATATGACCCGGGGTCATAAATAGTTATTTACTTGCCAGATTTTTCGTTGTTGTAGACAGCTTACCAGATAACTTTTTATGGTACTCTAAATTCCACAATTTGCAGGACTAGCATTAATAGCAGCTTTTTGTTAAGCAGACGCTCTGGTATTCTGTTAAAATATTTGGTATAGTAATAATAATAATAATAATAATCAATTCCTTTGATCAAATACATGGTCTTGATTGTTTATGACCCATAAGTTTTCAATTCTTTGGAAAGATCTGGGACCAATTGTGATCATGAACAAAGCTGACCACGGTGCGACACTGTTCATCATTTTTTGTTCATCGTTCCTTGCAACGCCTGTGAGATCATTTACTGCTACTGATCTTTCATGATTTAGATATAAGGGATGGATGCAATATTCACTGTATAGTCAATTGTGATGCTGAGTATATTTCCTAGTAACACTAATATGACTGATAGTACCTTAGATAATGCTGGGAAAATTAGGGTAAATGGGACAGTTGGACCAACAGAAAGTTACCTTTGTTTACAAATGGCTTTTATCCAGCAAATAAGGTATACAGGCCGGACCGGATGTTCAGATGATACTCAACTTCCTCTTCTTGGTGAACTTTTCAGAAGTTTTTATGACCTAGACTCTTTGCTATATTGCTACTATGTGACAGTGTAGCTCTTGGTTATCACACGGTGATGGCTAAAGATGGTCAAGAAAAGCCAAAAAAAAGTCCCACAAAGATGTTTGGGTCCTCGTAATAATGCTGAAAGAAAATCGATGGAAATGTAAAGAAAAAATCGCATTCCTCTTGGATTTGTGAGCCTGGCAGTTTAAATAATCACATCAGTACGTCAAAGACAGAAAACTGAAGAGAATTACTTTGAAGTTTTAAAGACATACCACTGTATGGTTATCACTGTCGAGGATGGTAGCAAAGCATTACATCCAGTCAACAGGTGGGCCTAGCCATTTAAACTCTGGGTCTAATTTGTACCAATATCAACCAAAGCCTTGCAAATATGAAAAAAAGGTATGGGGTGAGTGTTTTCGCCAATAGCAAGCTGAACCCTAATGGGGGATAATAACTACCGTTCTGCTTGATGGGAAAATCTGAGATGCCAAATTTTAACTGATGGTAGTATAACAAATCCAAGCCTTGGACATTTTCCTAAAACCAACCAAAACATTGGTCATAATCTTTTAAACAAATAAGCAACATTTATTTGGGTTACTTATTTGACTAGCATCTCTCTGAACCCACGCCAGTTTACAAGACACGTTTAGACAAGTTCTCCTCTTCTCAACAGTTTTTTTTTACATCCTTACACTTCTTTTTTTCATCTCCCTTCAACATCTTGTGTAAAAACAGCTTTGCTCTAAGTCACACAAATTCTTCAAAGATTTCTTCACCTGTTTCATCCTTCAATATTCCCACTACTTTCTTGTTATAGCAAACCTCTGTACCAGAGGGGTGATCCTTGGAGAAGTTGCTTCTATGAAATTTAGTAGCGATATCATCGGAGATATCTTTGTAAAAATCTTCAGTTTCAAGCTAATACCCTAGACTGTCTGCATCGGTGAAAAATATTTTTTGTTTTTGAACTATACTTTGCTTTGATACAGTTGCAATGGAAATCGTACGTCATTGTTTTGCTGAGATCCGGAATGCACATGCCTAGGTAAACTGGCTTGTTGAATGCCAGAGTTTTTTCATATGTGTAGATACTAGATTCTCATTATAGATATTATATTTCAAATTAGGTTTTGTAGCTAGCTTCTTTAGTATATGTTATAGGTGTTTATGAATAGACACTTGATATAGTATCAAAAGCTTAAAGAAATATGCCTTTGATATTTCTTTGCATAGCTCTTTGTAGGGTTAGCCCACAAGGAACAATGGGTTTAATTAAGGATTCAAAGTCAACATAATAATAAAAGATACCTTTATCAACCTATTGAAGTTGTTAAATGAAATAATTGAACTCTCTTCAGGTATCACTATTTTGACAGCGTCATTTGTGTTACAAGATTCTTGATGTTTTGCTGGAGACTCTTGGGAATGAAACGAGTTTAGACATCTCAGATAAAAGTGCTTTCATGTGGATTGCTACCTGTTTGTGACGACAACAGACGACCCACGTTTTTAAAAAGACAATAGTATTGTTTAAAATCTGAAATTAGCAGAAGGTTTTTGATTGCTTTGTGGTCTGTACGCTTTCCAATCCTTAGAGGGTAAATATTAGATTTATACCCAAATGCGTTGACAGGGATGTCTGGATTCTGTTTTTTTTATCTATTGTTTTAAGGGTAACCGGATACTCAATATCATTCATAGTTAAAATATTTTCTCTATCTTTTAGTGATTTGTCAATATGTTTGGGATGTTCATCAACAGGGTTTAATGTTATAGTAATACTTCACAAAAATAATTTTTCGTCTTCATTCTTCGTGTTAATAATTGTTTTTCTTGATGCAATTGATTTGGGTCGGGGGATGTGGGAACTTCCTTTCAACGGTTCCTACGCAACAGCACGATTTCAAAAGCAATGATTGATCTAAATGTTGCTACCACTCATTTGAAATTTGGATATTGTTTCCAAACCTCTGTCCAACATAGTGTTATTCATGTCATCTACATCATTACCTTCTAGGTTTACCTCATCATTAGAATGAAACATAGCTGGTTCTGTGATTGCTCCACCTTCACTTTTAATGTTCACCGTATTCAAACTACATCGAAGAATAAGCTTTACCTTTATCTTACGATTGTTCTTTAGAAGATTAATTATTGTAGGTCTCACCTTATCCACCTTTTTACACTCCTCCCTTCCCTTAATTACTTAAATCTCCTCAGAGCAGATCTACTATCATTTAATTCAAAATCAAAACGTTCCTTCAACTCATTTTTAACATAATCAGCAGGTGAAGGTTTTGGTTTCTGCATTGATGGTTTTGTAGTCTAATCAACCAGATCGTTTATATTTTTTTTCATAAAGCCAGTCAAATCTGGAGCCTTTTTTTCTTACCCCAGTCAAACACGTTTCAGACTTACTTCAATGCAGGATTGAAAAGTAAGTTTATAGCAGATAACGCTTTATTACGTCTAGGTGCTGATACAGGTCTTGATGCTGGTACAGATCTTGATGCTGGTACATGTCTTGATGCTGGTACATGTCTTGATGCTGGTACATGTCTTGGTGCTGGTACAGGTCTTGATGTGGGTACATGTCTTGATGCTGTTACAGGTCTTGGTGCTAGTAAGGGTTTTGGTGCTTCAGTACTTGATATATTGATTAACTCATCTTTTATGAGTCTTGAATAACTTTTGAATATACACTGTTTTGCCGTGGATTTCAATTGTATCCTTCTATTCAATTACATTTTTATTAGGAGGTATATTTTCTTCAAATCATTTGCATGTAATTCAATTTATCCAATGGTTACAATGAAATACTAGTTCATGGTCAGTGATAAGTTGTATAACACTTTTGTCGGTCTTATACAACATTATTTGTCAACAGTGGTTTTATACTTTTTATAAGCCCTACCATTCCAAAATGTTACTATCATGGAAGAGTGGTTGAAAAACTTCCCTGCTTTGCTGATTGATGAAAATGTCATCTTATTTCCTGTTTCAATATTTTTCAGTACAACTCGTTTTGGGTTTGTTCTGATGGTCTTTAATCTCTCAAACCTAGTGTTAATTCGCTTTGGTGGTTTTGGTGTTTCATCTGGAAGAAACCCTCTTTCTCTTAATAGCTCAATGAGCTATTTCTTGGTGCAGTGGGAGTAGCCTTTGATCTTATTTTGACGAAGAATCTCTCTCAACTTTGGCAGTTTGTCATTTTATATAGTTTTCATTTTATTTAAATCATTTTCATGTAATTTAGATTTTTTGATATTCAACACTCATATTGTTTCCATCAGACTGGAAGGTAATCGTCTTGTCACTAATTACAACTGCGAATGCTTCTGTGTATGCGGGCACGTTGGCATTAAACTGTGTATTTATCTAAAGGTCTGTAACATAGGTCTTCAGTCTCTCACTCTGCATGCCTACATCAAGAACAGAGTAGAAACAATGTCTTGTAATCAGCTGGAGTAATGCTGAGGGTAGATACTAATTCATCCATGTGGTAGAACGTAGATTTGAATGATGCAACATCACCATACACCCGACCAAATGAGTGTTTAGCTAAGGAAAGGTTGCAGTCAACAGTTGGATGCCTTATAGAGCTGAGCATTACATACATATTCCTCACATCCACATTGTCAAAGACTGATGGATTCTGTACATGGTCTTCATCCTTATTAGTTTGAAACCCAATAATTACATGGGGTGGCTTTTCCGGGGGTGATTTGACTGAAAGCCACCTCGTAGAGCTAGTTGAATGTTAGGCGGAGATAGAGCCATACTCTCTCATCCTGTAGGCTGCCGTTGGAGAAGTCTTTAATTCAACTTTCGTATAGATTTGAAATTTTCAGCATCGGCAAGTGTGGCATAAACCAAGACACTTTGTCGAAAGTAATCATGCCAGCTGCTGCAGCATTATCTCTAAAGATTGCATCATTATCAGACCAAAGACAATTTTTTTATAGTCTTCACAAAACTCAAAAATATGTTCCTTTTTGGATAAGGGTACTGATTTAAGTAAGATTGTCTAACACCAAATCCAGTGTTTTAGCATTGTTGATCCCTGTCCTTGGTAAAAGAGGGATTCTCTATCTTGACCTGAAAGCTAATACTTAATATTAGTAAAAAGATGTAGAAGAGCACTAATTGTTAGAGCAACATTATCAGCGTTTGCATGAGCAGTTCCACCAGCTTTTGTCAACCGTCCTTCAATGATCAAATAACTCTTACATGGACAAGAAAAGAGATTTTGTGTTTCAATATTGATTCTAATTCCTCCAGAATTATTTAGATTTGTGCCTGTGATTGGCTCACACTCATAACATTCATATTCTTCAACACTCTCATCTGCCATAGGAGCTTCGGTAAATCTGAAAATGTCCATTACAACTTTTATCAAAATTAGATAATTTTTAAACCCATATTATACAGAAGGAAACGTTTTTGAGTGCCACATGCGCGTCTGTTGCTCCACAATTTTACATCCTTCCGTGATTTACTTACATTGTCTACAGCAAATCAAACAGTTTATTTTCATTATTGATAAATACACTCCTCAACTTAATAATTATACGGTGTTTTTAAGGTGTTGATCTATCCTTTCTTGAATAAATCTTGCTTCCATATATAAACTTTATCTTACCAATACCTTCATTGTCAAGATACCAATTATCCTCCTCCTCGATCTCCTCTACTTTCTCAACTTTTTCTTTGGACAATCTTTAAGTTCAAGGATCTCACAACCCTTCAGGCTGAACATTTCATTTTTGATAATTGTGAATGTAATGTTATATTTTGTGCAATCAACATATCTGAATTACATTGATTTTTTAAATAGAAATCAAAATCCTTTAAGTCATTTTTATGAAAACAGTTTTTTATTCATTGTCGATCGAGTGACAGGGTCACTTAGTTCCAGAACATTTTTTCCATTATCAACCCAGATACTTTCACTTTCCAAATTAGATTTTGAAAGGCGATTGCCTGCAATCAATAGATTAATATTCCGTGCTCCTTTGTTCAGGTATTTACTCAGCTCTCAGCAGTAAATACTTCATAACAATAAGCTCCCAAAGGCTAGGTGTATCTTAATTTTGTTTGACACCAACAACAATATTGTCATCAATTACATCAACACTAGTATCACCTATATAAAACTGAGTACTCTTTGTTAGAGATCTTATCATCTGTCAATTTTTTTGAAAGTAGATCACTGATTGTATTGAGTTTTTCCTCAGCCAGCAATTTAATCTTTCCATGTTGCTCAACCTTTGCATCAAATTTTTGTTATCATGTGCTCCAACGATACGTACCACTCCTTTTCCTACAGCTGTGATTTCCACAGCGACTGCAATTAATGCACCAACAATTGTTGAAAGGAGGCCTGCACCTGCTACACCAAGAGCCATGCAAGCTACTAAAAGAGCAGAATCAACATTACTAATAATTTTGACTCCTTTGTGATGTTCCTTATTGAGGTTCTCATGTTATTTTTTATCGTCTTTAAGAGTCCGTGAAACACTACCGTGGGTTTTTCTCCCGATTTCTTCAGACCACATAGAGTATCTTTCCTACTAAAACTTCACAACGGGTCATTTTCTGAAGGATTTAATGAGCATAACATAGTGGTTTGCTTCTCTTAATTATAACGGTAGTATTTTACTTGTTTTGGATAGTTCTTGCAACACTCTGGAGGAAACTGTCGTTCTGTAAACTACAAAATTTTTATTTTAGATCTCACTTTAACAATGTCAACATCATTCCTTTTGTCAATACAACATCAAATCTTAACAAACCTGTCTTGATTCCATTTTGTGGAAAGTTGTTCATGAATAACAATTCCCAAGTGACAGGTGTTTTGCTTTGTGGTGGGCACTCTATATCTACCTTAGGTTCCCAATATACTGTTAATGGTTTGGGACGTAGATGAAATATTTTTGGTTTTCTTTCAAGTTTGTGAATTAACATCTTTTTTAGAACGTAATATATTTTTTGTTATACATTCCATATTCAATATCATTTACTGGAAAAAAGTAGCTGGCTCGCACACTCTTTCTACAAAATCATTCCTAGGATTGAGATATTTTTAAAGGAACTATTAGGCCTCAAGGGCAAATCTTTACCGTCATACAACTGCCCTTTTTTCTTTAAATAAAGACTTTCACCTACCGACTCAAAACTAGAACCTGAGATTGGTCTGAGACAAAGCCCTTTCCCATCTGGTTCTATCTCGCAAATACATCCTCCACTTTTTTATTATAGATCATTTCCAATTATGTTTTGTACCTCAAAACTTGAAATCCCTGACAGTTCTCATACCCTCAATGCAGAAAGAATTTATTTTGCTAACATAGATAAAGCTCTAGCAGCAAGACCTCCCAACATACTAAGAAAACCAACTTCAACTTTGATGTTGTTTGTAAACTGTCGCCAGTGCTATTCATTTGCTGCCATGCTGCTGCCATATCATCTGTAAGGAGGTGTTCAAAAAGACCCAATCCTCAAATTTCCTTTCAAGGCGTACCGCTAGAAATGTAATATGCAGATGATGGGCTCTTAATTGATGAAGAAAAAGATACATTTGACAGACTACTTCCTATAGCTGCCAAATGTCTGAAAAATTCAAACTTATTCATAAATGAAGCCAAGAATGAATTCACTCATGTATATCTGTCTGGCACACTAGAAAAAGGAGAAAATGACGAACCTCTCCAGGAGGGAGAGGTTCGTCAAGGGAGCCGGAGGAAGAGCAAGATCCTTGGATCTCTTCTCTGCAGTATCTTGGACATAGACGCATGTTGTGTTATGGGAAACATTGCATTTTAAGCATTCTGGAAGATATGAATCCAATAATCCAAAATCTTCTTGACCAAATCCCCTGTAACTATATAATGTAACAAGTGCGTCAATAATGCTATACAACTGTAAGAGCTAGGCAGTTCCTAAGGCACCTGTGGACAAGTTTGATGCCTGTGACCGAAAACATCTGCATAGGATCACAGAACGTAAGTTGCTGAACAGCTTAATCTCAAATGAGGCTCTATTTAAGACGTATAATATCACACCACTCCCTACAAAAGTGACTCAATATAGACGGTCAATGTTCGGACACATACTTCGGATGCAAGAAGACACTCCAGCATATAAAAGCCTTAGGATTTGCTGTAATGGAATCTAACAAATACAAGGCCCCCTAAGGAAGACACTGCACAAATCTACTTAGTGTACTAAGAGTAGATCTCAGAGATTCAGGTCTAGGAGCTCTAAAAACTACAAAAAGATTCCGGGAGCTACGAATCCTCGTTAAGGATAAAATGCAGAGGATCTAAATGGGGAAGGACTGGTTGCAACTGTAGGACGTTTCTACTACTCCAGATGCATCACACAGTAATCATCATCATATTAATTAAATTTTTAAATGCTTGAAAGCCTTGAGAATAACTAACATTTTTAAATTTAAAAGGCTTGAAATTGAATTGGATTTTTTTATCGTTCACTACAATCTGAAATGAGTTTTTAGGCTCTTTGCTTTGAGCTATTTTCTCACGTAATGCTTCCATTTTTTATAACAACAATGTATTTCAAATCCAGTTTGCTTGGTAAGGAATGTGTCAAAACGGCTCTTATACTTACCATCATGCATAAGATTTGTTACATCAATAAACACAAAGCCATGTAACTTTTTCCAAGGTGTTTTACACAACTTTCTAAATTCATCCTTAGGCAGGCCCTCACTAGCATGGTCGCTGTAAATGTGATTAATGCTTTTTTTGCTCTTGTGTGAAGAGAGGGAGAAGGGTTGCATTTTCTCTTATCATTTGAAAGGTAGCTTGAAGTAGTTTTGTAAAAAGTAGAGGCAATTTATATTCCTATGTCTTCCATGAATACAACGAGACCCACGTTTGTTCTTCTGCCCTAAGAGTAAGTCTTCAAAAATAATTAAGTTCTTGCTTTCTGAACTTAGGTTTCGAGGGCCAGGAATATCTTCAGCGGATTCAAAAAAACTACACTCTTATGTCTGAGGAACGTAGTCTTCCCTTATACCCCTATAATCTTTTATCTCTTTCCCCCACTCTTTAACAAGTGCTGATGGTGATATATCTAACCTTATTACCTTGTCAAGCAAGTGGAATAAAAGTAAAATAGCTTCCTTCGGTAGTTTTTCCTCAAAGGCTGTTTTGAGGATACAAGATTCTGGCTAGAAAAGACTCTTTCCGAACACAGTTAGTTTGTTATAGTCAGGTCAACCTTGTCTGACAACGAGATTAAGCAACAGAGTGTTTTTTTCACACACTGATTTGCCTGTTATCACTCCTCTTTTACTATTTTGTAAAAGCAAGTGATTGAAAAGCTTCCACACTACTTTATTTCATTACAGATATTTCACTTCTATTTTTTAATATATAAATATATAATTTTAAACATCAAATGGAAAGAAATGTGTATTGTGTCAAATGTAAACAGGTCACTGATACAGCTGACATACAAAACATTGTATCTAAAAATGGAAGAAGTTTGAAAAGAGGAAAATGTCTTGTATGTGGGGCAACAAAGACTCAAATCTCTTTTGAAATGTATAGTAGTGGTAATCCCACTCTCAGAGAAAGACTATATAAGTCCATAATTGGGAACATCATTGGTGGTAAGCCAAGGTTTTGGATGAGAGTATCTTTGAAAAATCCACGAAAGTAGAGTCGCCAGGGTGTCTTAAGATCACAGTCATCCATGTTGCAAGCATTTTGCTGTAATGGGATCTAGTTTATGTAATGTAGTTTATGTAGCTGGTTTATGTAATTATTTCAGCATTAGCTGAATAATTACATAAACCAGTAAATAGAAAATTCAGAAAAAGAAAAGTTTGAGCAAATGGTATAGATGAGGTATGGGCTTCAAATTTGGTAGACATGCAAGCATTCTGAATATTTAATCGTGGTGTAAAATACCTTTTAGATGTGACTGGTACATTTTCTAAATGTGGATAACTACTACCATAAAAAGACAAGACCGGGAAATCAGTTGCAAGACATTCAAAGAAAAAAACCCAACCAAGTTATGGGCAGATAAGGGAAAAGAGTATTAAAACAAAGATGTGTATAAATTAATTGATCTTTACCCTACAGGAAATGAAGAAAAATCAGGTGTGGTAAAAAGATGAAACAGAACGATGAAAGAAAAGATGTTTAAAAAGCTTTTCTGTCTAGTCTACTGGAGTCTATAACAATGTTTTTGATGATTTGGTCAATCATTATAATAACACAAGACATTTGACTATTAAAATGACATCTGTAGAAGCAAGCAAGACGATAAATGAAATCAGAATATAAAGGAGCCTTTTCCCTGATCATTAAGAACGAAAGCAGAAGCTAATGCTAATTATCTGTTGAAGATAAAGTAAGGATTACCAAGAGAAAGAAACAATTTGAGAAGGAATAATTAGAGAAGTTGTTTAGTGAGGGGAATAAAAGCAATGTGGGTTGCATCATCTATGATACAGAAAAGCAACATTAGCCATTGTACCACAAGTTAGAATCGGAAAGAAAACCGGTACTGCACAAAACTGAAGACCTTCCGCTTCCGAATTTCATATAAAATGACCTTAAATGTTTAATACAGAATGCTTTCCCCCAAAAACAAGTATTGGATTGGAAGAAACCGTGGTTGTATATTTTGCATATAATGAAGACAAACGACAGAAATTATCTATTTTTAATGACAAGTTGAGTTGTACTCCTAGAAAGTTTGAACTGTACAAAGATCAAATCTAATCTTTTAGTATCTTGTCTAAAAGAAAGATGTCTGTTTAGGAAATACTCTTATCATAATCATTAAGAGGAATGGGGATCTGTCAAATCAGGTTTCTGGCCACTCTGCTTCAGTAAAAATGTTGACGAAGTATTCCATCATAATTCCAAAAACATTGTGTCCTAATGGCACTTATTCATCTGAAAGAGTACTACGTGGAGACAAGCAGGTATTCATCGATGCTTGAACGTACGTAAACTATAACTAAAAATGTGTAGAAAATTGTAAGTAAGATGAATGGAATGCAATTATTATTTACAAAATAAGTTTTCTTTTTGTACCTATAGGAAAATTATGAAAATGATTGGCATTTGCAACCAGAGTTACCTTTGCAAAAACTGTAAAGGCAAGGAGTTTCGAGCTGCTTGTAAACCCCAAATATAGTTTTTTTCTCTTCTTTATGTAAAGCTTCATCTTTTAAAATAAATTCTAAAGCCACTTGCCAGAAAAGGCTCAGAAGGTTTTAAATATATAAAGACTATGTGACTGAAACTTCAGGAAGGCAAAACTAAAAGACGATGTATTTTTAGATCTAAAGATTTAAAAAAATCCTTTTCCAAAAACTGTCTCAAACCAAACTGAGAAAGGAAGAGCGTTCGACTTGGGATAGGTAACTTCAATCTGTAAAACATTAGCCAGTCTAAAAACAGAAAGAAGAAGCTAATATAAATACATAGTCTTGTAAAGGAAAAATTGGAACACTTGTAGATCTATCTTGGGCTCATTTGCCTTTTGTATCTTTTGGTGTATCCATAACGAGTGTAGATAAACGTCGAGAGGAGAGATGTGCTCTGAATACCCAGATCTTCTTCCTCAAGCACAAAGCATAGTTTGTGTCATAAAATTTGAGGAAAATTGAATGACATAAAGGAACTGGTTTAAGTGATCCAGGAGGTAAAAAATACGGCATTGAAGAAATGGAAATGAGGCAAACCAGGTAGACAGGTCAACTTAAATTGACAAATAAGCACGTTACTGTTCTGAATTTCCGATATTTAGAAAAATACATGAGAGGTACAGGGATACTTTTGGACAAAAAGGCTACGTGTGCAATAATTTTTTGTAAGTCTGTGCTGGAGAAAATACAGGCACATCGGATGTCTACACTCACATTGCAAAGATGTCAATAGTACAAATATATGTGCCAACTGAAATTGGTCAAGAGGAGATAAAAGAAGAGACAGCTGAACAAACGTCCCTGCCAAGAGTCAAGACGTCAAAAAGTCAATGGAGTTTGCTCAACTAAAGCTTAGCAAAATGAAAGATGGGCTAAGAGCTTTAAAGACATGTTAAATCAGCTGGTACTAGAGGCACATATTTCATCTGAAACCCTACCGACTTTACTAAAACTGGATATACGTTTTACATGTCGTCACAAAGATAATGAATTATAAAGCATCTAGAATTGATAAAATCAACAAGAAATTGTTTTGAACGAGTAAACAAGCAACTAATGTGCTGTTATAACTAAAATTCACATGCATTTTAAAATAATTTTTCATTATTTAGATTAAAATTTTTATTTTTATATTTTTGTTGAAATTTTCAATTTTAAAAAGAATTTGATTAATTTACATTACTACACCACTCTCCCATCCCTAAAAAGCATAATTGACTTGATTCTTATGCATTTGACCATAACATTTTTTTAAGGGTATTATTATGTAAAAGATGTAAAGATAAGTTCAACCATTCAATAAAAGCATTTAAACAATCATTGGGATGATACCGTTAATTCTGCATTGGGTATCAGAAAGCTGAGCTTTTTGAGGAACAGTAAATTGCGAACAAAAGTGAACAAGAGGGGAAGTTTCTTTTTTGCATATTTAATAGCTGTCTGATTCCTTATAATAGTATAGACTAAAAAATATTTAACATTTAGCACACTTTAATGATAACTAACATTTAGTAAAACAATAATAAAACAAATGTGCATATTTAACAAATTAAATCTGCACAATGGCTATTAATTATTATCAGTCATTTTTTATATGTAAAGTTTGTAGTAAAAGTTTGTGATAAAGGTTCTCATTTTAATAATATTATCTACTTTGCTACCAATGCCTTTTACGATATTGCTCCAATAAATCCTATCTTTGAAATTCTTTTTTCAGACTTATTTACAGGTATTTTTTCAAACTGTAAATCTAACAATTGATAATTTTTTGAAATAAAATGTAATTTAGATTTATCATTCTTTTAAAATCTTCATAAATTTCATTTATTATTTTATTTATTTCATCAAATCTTCTTAGAATTTTTATTTTGTCATTATAAGTCATATCAATATTATATTTAATATCTAATTCAAGAATCGTATTAGTTACATGGTAATGATCTTTGTATATTGATTTTCTAAAAATATTAAAAACTATATTCAAAGAAAGTTCTATGGAGACTTTCTCTTTATGGGGTGTAAAAATTGCTATAGTACCTTTCAATCCTGCTGATCCGTTTTATAAAACCTTTTTAAGTTTGATTCTATATTTGATAACTTAAAAATTTTTAATTTGTAGATACTTTATACATTTCAGTAGATCAAGTTTACTCAATGGTTTATAAAAATTACTCAATGGTTTTATTGACTTCAAAAAATAGTACCGAGGATAGAAATGTTGTTGAATGGTAATGATTTTACTAGGAGCAAGCCTCCTACCCTTTGTCTTTTTTGAGTTCTTTATTTTTACTTTCAACCAGGAGCCGTGGCTTAATGGTTATTACAGGTGCACCGTAACGAAGAGGCTTCGGGGTTCGATTCCCCGAGTGAGCGAAAAGACTTTGAAACTAAACACAAGAAACAAACATTGGTTGGCGTCAGGAAAGGGCAACCGGCCAAGAAATTCCTGACTGCCAAAACCAAGTCCCTGTGAAGGGCATCGTCTGAGACCAGTTATGGGGAAAATGACATTAAAACCAACCGGTGTCAGCTCGTCCAACGACACTTCGTCCACGTCTTTTAGTCCAATGTCTTTTAGTCCAATGTCTTTTCGTCCGATGGACTTTTGGTCCAATTTTAAATGCAGAATTCATATTATTTGTCCAAAAGGACATCAAAAGGCACAGACACTCCTGGAATAGGTTACACAATAGAATTTTAGTCTCTCTTTCTAATAAAATAAAAACTAAACCATTAAATAAAAAATAGAAAATAGAAAAAAAAAGAAAGAAAGAAATACATACATACGCAAAAAATGTAAGATCTTGTTTCATTTCAGCCAAAAAAAGCCATTAAAACTAAAAATTGGACGAAAGGACATTGGACTAAAAGACGTGGACGAAGTGTCGTTGGATGAAATGACATCGGACAAATTGACATGGCACCGTCAGGTCTGTACTCCATAAGTTGTTTGTAGGTTTTAGTTGCCTCTGAATTTGGTCTTAATCTTTTATTCCGGAAAAAAAATTCCATTTCGTGTTTCAAGCTTGGTGTCCGATAATTGTAGACTATTTACAGGGCTTCATGTATTAAACAGAAACATATTTTGTTCTTGGTTATTGAGTTTTCCTTATTTAGTGCCCAGACAAACAAATGTCTTGGTTTTAAAATAGAATTAGAAATTCTAAATGTTCCAGATGATATTTTGAGACAGCTGGTGTATCTATTATCTCTTTTAAAAACCACCATTTATGAGGAGAAGATATTTTTCAAGATGAATCTTCTAATATGATGTTTTGAATACCATGTTTGGTATATGCAATACCATTCCAATGACAATACACCTACCAGTTGCTGTTGCGCTGTTCCGATACACCATATCATCGTCAATTTCGAGTGTGATTTCAAAAGTTTATTTACCATTAGGTGAAATTTGATTTTTTTTAATGTTAAAGAAGCCAAAATGATTATGTGGTAAAATTGCTTTTTTGTCTTTTTGCAAAACCATCGTTATAATTTAAACTTTCTGTTGTACCAACATTCTCTGCATTTCCAAAGACAGCTTTAGTATTATAGTTTTATGAAACTGGTCTTGTTCCTGTATCTGGGAAATGAAACATAGAAGCTCCAATCCTTTTATAATCATTGGAATTATCTAGGAGATACTTGACATTAAGCCCATTATTAGCTTGTTGTCAACTAACAAGAGTTGTTTCATTGTGTATAACACTAATAAACTTTACGAAACTACACACACTGTTGATCGTTGCAACTTGATCTGTAGCAACCTATTCTGTCCCATTTAATTTTTGAACTTTTTTGTAATCAATTTCAAGAAAATTATTATAATGATCTATCGGACGCTTTTGTTCATGTTATCAAAGTCAAAGCGGTAACCGCTCATTATTTGCAAGAAATTAGCAGGTGATGAATTAATTGGATTACTAAGATGGTAATTAACATACTCGTAACGTTGTTTATTCACTGCCGTTTTAAATTACATATTATACTATTATTATTATATTGTAAAATTCTTTAGAATTGCTATTTTAAAATCCAACACCGAGTCATTACCAGTGACCTAGGGTGAGGGAAGTTGGGTAACAAAAACTTTTAAGGCGCACAAGAAGGGTGTCATTCAAACCGGTCAAAATATAAAAACATAAAAAAAATCATTTTTGACAAAACCACGAACATCAATTCGCAACAGTTAAATGGAGAGGGCTTTCCTAAGAAGATCCCCAGTGCCATTCAAAACAATTTTTTGCACTTCCTGCAATGTGGGTTCACTCGGTATTTGCTTCAGGAAGGTGTCAGTTCCTTTCTTAATAAGACCCAATGCTCCAACAATCACTGGTATTGTCTTTGTCCTCAGATGCCACATTTTACCTATCTCAATCTCTAGATCTTTATACTTAGAAAGTTTCTCGAAAATCTTTGCAGAAACATTCCTATCAGAAGGGACACTCATGTCAATCAACAAGGAGGTGTTGTCTTTCTTGTTTTTTATGACAATATAAGGACGGTTCGCCTGTATAGTGCGATCTGTTTGTATTGGGAAGTCCCAGAGAATTGTCACGTCTTTACCTTCTGTGACCGGAGTAGGGTGGTGTTCATACCAATTTGATGGCGTATCAATGGAAAAATGTTGGCATATTTTCCAGTGCAGATATTGGCCTACTCGGTCATGGCGATTTTTATACTCATTTGATGTTAATACTGAGCAGCCTGAGATAAGGTGGTCAATGGTTTCAGTTCCATTTTCACAAAACCTACACTCCGGGGTGGCACCATTGTGTAAGATATTGGCCTGGTAGTTTCTGGTAAACAGACTCTGATCCTGAGCGGCAAGAATAAAACCCTCTGTTTCCCCTTTCAGTCCGGAGCTCCTCAGCCACTGATGGGTTGCTACTTTATCTACATCAGCGTTATTGCTTCGGGCTGCGAACTGTCCGTGGAGGGGTTTTTCTTGCCACCGAGACTCGAGTTTGTCCAAACCACTTTTCTTAGCTTTTTGCTTGGTTTGTTTAGCAGCTAGCGTTGGGGATGGTGGAGTTTCTGCATTTAAATCAATACCAAATTGTTCAGAAAATTTTCCTGATTCTTTGAGAATCGAGTGAAGTCTTTTTGAATTTTCGTGTCTATTGACAAGTTGGAGCATCCAATCGTCTGTTAAATCAAGATATTTTGCAAGGCCAATGGTGGATGTCTTGTAAGAAAGTTCTAACTGGATCATTCCCCTGCCTCCTTTATTTCTTGGGAGGTACAAACGATCAACGTCTGACTTGGGGTGATGCATTCTGTTACATGTTAGTTGCTTTCTTATCTTTGTATCTAGCTTTTGAAGATCACTCAGATTCCAATTAATGATATTAAAACTATAGCTAACAACCGGCACTGCAAGAGAATTTATAGCTGTTATTTTATTTTTGGAATTCAGTTCAGTTTTCATAATAGATCTCACTCGTCTAATACATTCCTTTCTAATCTTCTCTTTCATTTTTGAATGTTGTATGCCGTCTCCTTCATTTATACCTAAGTATTTATAGGTTCCCTCTTGTTCTAGTTCTTTTATCACAGTACCTTCATCTAAATCAATATTTTGAGTCTTATCCAGTTTCCCTCTCTTAAAAGTGGCTTTCGCACACTTATCGAGACCGAACTCCATTCCTATATCATCACTGAATGCTTTAACCGTTTTTAAGAGTCCTTCGAGTTCACCATCATCCTTAGCATACAGTTTCAGGTCATCCATGTAAAACAAATGATTAATCTTTCGTTCCATGATCTTGTACCCATAGCCTGTATCATTAAGGAGCTTAGAAAGTGGAAAAAGAGCCATGCAAAATAAAAGAGGTGAAAGAGAATCACCCTGAAAGATTCCACATTTTATTCTCATACAATTCGAAAATAATGTACCATTTGCATGGGTAAGAATAAGATTAGTTTCCCATAAGGTCATACTAGTTCGCAGAAAATTAATAAGTGTAGGGGAAACTTTATACATGTCCAATGTTTTTAAAATCCAAGAATGCGGAACACTGTCAAATGCCTTCTTGTAGTCAATCCACGCAGTGCTTAAATTTCGTTTTTTAGAGTGGGTATTTTCTAGGATCATTTTGTTTATCAAGAGCTGATCTTTACATCCATAAGAACCTCTCTTACAGCCTTTCTGTTCAGTAGGGAAAATATTTTGTTCGTCCATATGAATGTAAGTCCTCTCAGTTAGTATTGATGTCAGCAGTTTATACGATGTAGACAGACAGGTGATCGGCCGATAGTTTTTAGGGTTGCCAGTCTCACCACTTTTTGGTAACAGATACGTTGTCCCAAGGCAGAACCACTTGGGTATTGATTCGGGTTCTAGAAGAAGTTTATTAAAATTAGCTGCCATTCTACTATGGGCTGAAGAAAGAGTATCAAGCCAAAAATTCGGTATTTTGTCAATTCCAGGGGACTTCCACTTGTGAGACTTAGATAAAGCTGTTTTAATTTCATTGGTACTAATGTCTTCCCAATGTTGCTCCAGGATATCCTTGGTGCTATCCGCCAAATCTCCTAACCACTCGGCACTTTCATTGTAACCTTTCTCGTTACCCCAGATCTTATTCCAAAACTCCCTAACTTGTTCTTCAGACGGCACTTCCTCTACCGATATTACATCTTTCATAATTTCACGGAAAAACTTTTTAGTATCTGTTTCAAAGATTCTATTTTGCCTGTAGAATTTCTGGCGTTTGTCAAATCTACGGAGTCTTTGAGCCTTCACCTGCAGCTTCTGTTTTAATTCTTCCTTTAAGCTTGGCAGTTGATCTCTACTTTTGATGTCATACTTTCTTAAAACTTTTCTAGCTTTACCTGATTTTAAATCCTCATTTTTCTGCAATTCGTCTAAAAGGGATATCTCCCGCCTAAATCTTTCAATTTCCTTTTCAATCCTAATTTGCCATTTTGGCTTACTCGTTTTCCTTACACTTTTCCTTTTCTTGACCTTAACACCACATTTTTCTTGGATAACCTTGCCTGTAGCATACATCAATTCGTTCAACTCTGTTAAATTAGGATCAATTTCATTAAAAATCGATTCCAATGCTACGTTACAAAGATTAAAGATGTTACGAAACCTTTGGGGATGTCTAATTTTGAGTAAGGCCTCCCTTTCTTCAATGTTGGTATGTTTAACCGATGAGAATTCTTCTAGGATGTCGTTTTTCATATCATTTAGTTCTTGTTCATTAAGTAATATCACAGGTTCTGGTTCAATCGCTTCTACTCCTTCTTCTTCTAACACATTAACATTCTCAATTACGTTTTCTACCTGGTTTTCAGCGTCCCGTTCTAGCTCTATTTCCTGATCTAAATGTTCCCTCGTATCACATTTTACTCTATCCTTGATACTTGAGACTTCGATTTCTGTTAACTTCTTTTCGCGCATAATGTACCTTCTCTGATTTGCTAGTCTATTAGCATCCATATTTTCAATTTTATCATTATTAGTATTTCTCTCGCACCATATTCTGAAATTATCATCAGTATTGTTAGTTTCTGGTTTCTCAAGTGCATAATGAAAGCAGTATATTACCTCAGCATTCTCTTCCCTGGTCCACTTTATTCGTTTTTTCTTTTGAAGGAAGACACTAGTCGTAATTGATGGTGGTTCAGAAGGGCCAGAGGTGAGGGTAACCTCGTTCTGGTGACCTTTCGTACTCTCATTTGGGACAGAGTTAGACCCAGTAGCATTCTTTTCCACCTCAGGCTGGTCTTGCTCTGAAGGACGCGTCCCTTGTTGACCCGCGCGACGGACGATGCGGTATGTTTTACGTCTTGTTCTCATTTCATTTCGGGGTGCATTTTAACCTTACTGCCAAGGGGCTGAGTATTCCGCGCCATTTACCAACTGGTACTTCGAACACATCGCGGATCGTGGACAGACTTAACTCCGCCGGACGTCAACCCGATATTTTAAGGCCTCGAAGTAGGCTAACAGGTGCTACACCTTGCCCAAGGGTGACCTGGAGTTAGTTGTGGCAAAGGGTAACCTCATCCGCCCAAGTTGAAACTCCACAACCAGATCCAGTTTAATGTCAATACCCAGGACGGTTATTATTATTATTATTATTATTATTATTATTATTATTCTAGTGTCTTGATATCAAATACCGTAGACGAATCATAGCGGTGCTTTCTCTCTCCACCTTTTCCTATCTCTTGCTACCTTGCCCAACTGTTTTCCATCTTTAACTCTCAATCTCTCAATCTCGACAGAAATGTGGTTCTGGAGAAAGATGAGGAGGATATCATGGACAAACAAACTGACGAATGAAGTAGTTTTGGAAAAGGTGGGAGCAGAAAGACAACTTTCGACCACTGTCAGAAGGAGACAGTGGAGATTTATTGGGCATGAGTTGAGAAGAGAAGGAGGGACAGAGTGGAATATTCTGGAGGCAGAAATGGCAGGGAAAGATGCTAAACTGGATGATGGAGAGATTGAGAGTTAAAGATGGAAAACAGTTGGGCAAGGTTGCAAGACCTAGGAAAAGGTGGAGAAAGAAAGCACCGCCGCCATGATTCGTCTACGGTATTTGATGCCAAGACACTAAAAGAAGAAGAAGAAGAAGAAGAAGAAGAAGAAGAAAGCATCTTTTATAGCATTAGATTCGATCAGTATGAGCTAAAGTAGATATAATGTGTCGCAATTTTTTAATGATAATACCGTAAAATATAGTCACGAGTCTGGCAACATATTGACGACAATTACTCTACCAGATGGTAATTACAGTTATTCTGATTTAATTGATGTCATTCGATCAGCTTTGGCAGCAAATAATCATTCAAAGACTGGAATCACCCTTGAATTTATCTAATCAAGGCTCCATGTCTATTCAACCCTCGAAACGCACTGTCAGATAGATTTTTCAACAGGATCATTTTCTGATTTAATTGGTTTTAATGAAACGATTGTAACGACATTTTTTTATTACCATAATTTATCATATTTGAGCTATAGTTGGTATAAGGTGTGGCATATATTCGGTCAACCGATTATACTTTAGTACACTGTAATCTGATTTCAGACAGTGTAATAGTGGACTGTCATCTGATGTTCTATATCGTTTCACATTTGACAATCTATAACTATCATATCCATTAAGTGTTAATCCCAAACGTTTACTTTTCAGTAAAATTAATACTAGTAGGATATGAGATTTATGGATATATATTACTGACAGCAATAACAAAAGTAATATTAACGATCTTAACAATATGCCTATAGACATGACATTGTTAATCATGGAAGATTAATCTCCTAACACAAACACACACACACACACATATATATATATATATATATGTATAAGATATGATAAGTTGGAAAGAATCAAAAAACTACACAGTCCATTTCGACAAGCCTGTTTCGTGATTTTATTCACTCTTCAGGTAATTTCCTGAAGAGTGAATAAAATCACGAAACAAGCTTGTCGAACTGGAATGTGTAGTTTTTTGATTCTTTCCAACTTATNAAATCACGAAACAGGCTTGTCGAAATGGACTGTGTAGTTTTTTTATTCTTTCCAACTTATCATATCTTATATTACGCTCTGCATTTATGTATTGAGCACTTTAATACGGATAACCGAATCGAAAGCTTTATATATATATATATATATATATATATATACATGACAAGGATACACAAAATCGACCATTTGACAGGTGAGATTATATGGTATGATGTAGACACAGGTAGAAGAATCGACCCCGATACGTTTGAACCAATCAAGATAGTGATGGTATTATTTATTGTATAAGATCGGTTTGGAAAGAAAATCGTTTTAAACTAACAAGCAAAACTACTAGGAGTCTAGTCACAAAAGCAGCTGCAAAAGCAGCTGATGAAGTTGAATCAAAAGTTGGGTGAAAAAAGTAAATGGAAGAGGTTATAGTAAACAAGATGGATAGCAAATTCAATTAAACTTCAGAGAATAAGGGTGATCAAATAATCGAATTACTGAAAAAACATCCTTATCATAAAAACGTACAACTTAAAGAACAAATAACAAATAAAAAACAGTTATTTTCTGATGAATTTGATAAACTAATTATGAAATTAATTAGTAATTTTATCTAACCTAATAATATTATCTCTCCATCACCCGATTTAGCATCTTCAATCTTTGTCTTCCTCTTGCCCTTTTCCCTGCCATTTTAGCCTCCAAGATATTCCTCTCTATCCCTCCTTCTCTTCTCAACTCATGGCCATTAAATCTCCACTGTCTTCTTCTAACAGTGGTCAAAAGTATATGCTTTATATTTATCAAATACATTTCTGGTGAAAACCTGATAGTCAAATCATGTTATTTACTGTTTATTATTCCAGTATTACAGCTCATAAAAATTGGAGTATTCATATATATATATATATGTATATGTTATTTTAAATGTCATTTAACATAAAGGTCGTATTGCTCCTTTGAAATAACACTAAGCTTTAATAGATGATCAATAATCTCCTATAACTCATTTTGCATTGTAATATTGTTGTGAAGTGCAATGTTACTGAGCATTTTTAAATCGTTCAGTATTTGTTTAGCTTTTAAAGAATAGCTTTTGGAGGGATCGTAGCATTTGCTTAAGAGATTAACAAACCTACAATCAACAGCATCTTCATATAAACTCGCCTATTTTTAAAAACAACTTGAAGGTAAAGAGTACCATACTAACCATAATTTTGGACCTTATATGCATCCAGCTTGGGTTGTCGATAATGTCTCTTAAAACCTTCTCCTATCAAGTCTTCAACATTTCTATGTATTGTTCCATTCTTAGTTTTTACAGCTATTAAATGTTTGCTTAGTACTTTTTCCTCTTCTGCAAGACCGCTTTCAACAATATTTTTTGTAGTCTCTTACAATTGAGATGATTAATTCATAATCGAACATCTTTCGGAGCAGGTAATAATTTCATGGCTGGATTTAAATTGTATTTTTCTCCTATCTTTATCTCCTCATCACTAAATATTTTCTTTATCCTTTTTGTCATCGCTATCTTTATCTTCCATAAAATAATAATTGGCAAGATAATCTGGCTCCAAAAGTTTATTTTCAGGCTTTTTATTATAGGTTATGGCTGGGTATCTATAATTAAGTTTAATACCCTGAAAATTTTGCTTAATTTACTTGCAATTGTTAAAGGTAATTGGATCTGTTTTCGATTTCCAGCATCTCAAAAGAAAAGAACATCACCCCCCACCATGAAATGGTCGGTCATAACTCACACACAGCCCTATTCAGATAAATCGAAAAAGTGCAACTTTTGTTTGCGGGAAAAGTTCGAGATCCTTAATTACGCTAACAAAGAGGAACTGTTGAACAAGCGTAGTGAACTCGTTGCAAAATGTAGACACTTAAATAAATTCCTGTTACCTAATTATAAATCAAAGGACTAGGTGTGATAAAGCAATTAAAAAATCTTATCATTACTGCATCTTCAATTATACTAATTATGTCAATCCCATGAGGGTAATTTTATATCTTTTGTAATTTGTTCTAGTTATAACTAGATATGCAAGAGAAATATGTACATTATGTTTAGCCGACGATTGTGAAAACATGAAACTGATAGTTTTAAACTAAGTTTTGTTGGGTTTTTTTCTCGTTCGCCATATGATAGCTCTAACATTCTTGTATTCTTATATTATTGAGCACTGTCGATAGCTAATAATTACTTCGATACTGGTATATTTATATGTATACATATAGTGTAGATAAATGCAATTTAACATTTATCTTATGATTTAAATGCTGAAATACAGTTATCTTGTGATCTAATAAGCTGATATAATATGAAAATACCAAATCAAGATTTCCATAAAGATGAAAGCAAAAAACGAAGATTAAATGACTTTCTGAATGAAATTTTTCGTATGCTTGTTTATCGTAAATGTGCATGCGGTAAAACAAACTGTGATCCATTTGTTAAGAAAACCATTAGTCTATTATGGTAAAATATATTTGTAAAAACCAAATAAAGATCAAGAGAAACTTAAAGACATGATGAAATTAATGGATGGAATTTGTCATGATACAGGTCATACTGTGTTAGAAGATGCGATCCGGAACGATATGAGAGACACGTCAGAATATCCTAAAGACAACCAAAAAATCGTCATGTTAAATGATGTCATCTGCACTCCTAATAAGTTTCAGTTTAAGATAGCTAACCATCTCACAGATGAAAGACAGCGTAATATTAGTCATATATATATATATATATATATATATATATATGTATGTATGTATGTATATGTATATCAAAGCTTCTTTGATGTACCTCAAAAAATGAAGCAAAATTGTTCTCATATGATATTGTGTGAACCAACAACTGGAAATAACAGTAGACCTACTCCTAATGAAAATAATATCGATCCTGATAATTTAAACAGACTGATGAGTTTCTNTGATAAAATATATTTGTAAAAACCAAATAAAGATCAAGAGAAACTTAAAGACATGATGAAATTAATGGATGGAGTTTGTCATGATACAGGTCATACTGTGTTAGAAGATGCGATCCGGAACGATATGAGAGACACGTCAGAATATCCTGAAGACAACCAAAAAATCGTCATGTTTAATGATCTAATCTGCACTCCTGATAAGGTTCAGTTTAAGATAGCTAACCATCTCACAGATGAAAGACAGCGTAATATTAGTCATATATATATATATATATATGTATATCAAAGCTTCTTTGATGTACCTCAAAAAATGAGGCAAAATTGTTCTCATATGATATTGTGTGAACCAACAACTGGAAATAACCGTAGACCTATTGCTAATGAAAATAATATCGATCCTGATAAGTTAAACAGGCTGATGAGTTTCTCATTCTTGAAAAAGAAAAAAAGAGCTGTAAGAACTTTGTCGAAACAGTTTAACTATATATTATATGACGAGTTACTGCGTGAAATGCAAAACGAGGAATGGATTTAAATACACATTGCAAGATTTCATAAAACGGAAAGGAAATGCAGAAATCAACTTGTTCAGTCTGTGGATCGAAAAAAAGCCGATTGGTAAAGCAGTATAAAACAGGTGGTGTAATTGATATTCATAAAATGATTGGTAAAATGTCAAGATCCAAAGTTGGAAAGGTACCTGGCTCTAATAAATATTATGGTCCGCTCAGTCCGTTTGATCAACGGTCAGAGTATGTCAAAAATACTGGAGACGTAACTAAATGGTATGTACAGCTTTACAATGACCTTGATAAAATAGCTTCACGACACAATATTTTGTTTTGCTATGGGGAAAGGTAAGAAAGAATGCGATAGGAAAATGGTCGAGTCAGTAGATATGATTCCTTACGGCAAGATGCCGAAATGGGGTTTGGTAGCAAAGAATGTTACTAACGCAAAGAGAAAACGACATCTTGGTATTTCAAAAAACGCAAGAAGCAGTAGAGTATAAATAACTGGCAAGAAAAACTGGCTGATGAATTAATAAGCCAAAAAGGTGTAACTGTACTCGGTGATGTGTCATTGTAAATCATGTTGATAAAATATGGTATTATGATTTAGTTGAAATGCAACATTTTAGTAAACAGAATAAGGGATATAGATATCTTTTTATGGTACTAGATGTATTCAGTAAATATGGACTGCCTGTTCCATTAAAGGATAAGAAAGGTGGAACTGTAACCGATGCATTCAAAACCTTTAAGGAAAATAGAATTCTAAAGTACCTTTGGACACCTAATTGGACCGAGGAAATATTCCTAATCGATCAAATCAGATACACAAATCCAACAACATATTGACTTTGAGATTTATAAAACAAAGAGATACAAGGTAATTTCTACTAACAGGAGCTAACAGAGGCTAAACAAGATGTTTTTCGTATTGATCAAGTCATTAAAAAGAAAACCCATAAAAATAATCAAGCATTGGAGATGTAGATAGGATATGATAACAGTTTTAATTCTTGGATCATCATAATGTGACGCTGTCTCCAGTTAAACCAGATTGCGCACTAACATGTGAATGTATTTTCCATTGATTCCTGTCTTTCGTTACAATATTAAGTTGGTCTAAAGCTAACTGTGAGCAAACGTAAATGTTGTCATGCTAGCGTTTGCACGACCGTCCTCATTTTCTCTTTCCTTCTACCATACCTTCTAGACATATCTTAGATAATCCTTTTGATGTGCCCAAAGAGTTCAAGTATCTTGTTTTTGATTACTGGAGTGATTGGTGTCAGTGTTGTGATCCTGAGGAACTTCTTAATTGAGATGTGATCTGTGAGTCTGCTGCCAGTCATGGATCTCATTATATGATTTTGAAATGTTTCTATTTTCAGCTACAAGGAAGTTGTCCAGTTAATGCACTCCAGACCATAAAGTACAACTGGGAGTATGTAAATCTTATAAATGCGAGCTTTGATGTGATATGGTACTCTTTTTGAATACGGATACCGATAGAATATTTAAAGAAAATATAAAATTACTTAAAGAACTAAACTCTATAAATTTTATAGATGCAGAAAACATTAAATCAATCAATCGATTGAGGACAAGAAATAGGTTTGGTGAGTAAAAAGATTTTTATGATTGATATGTATATGCAATGAATGTTTTCTACCAGCCACACATATCCTGGAGACAGTATTGTTTCAAAATTATTCAGCAAGTTCATAAAATATATCTTTGAAAATCTTCAAGAAAATGAAGCAAAGAAAATAGCCAATTGTTTTATCGAAGACCTTGGTAGAAAATATACTATGCCAAATCATGGTTTTACATGTACCGCCTATAATACTGCTATGTGCTGTTGGAGGAGTAGTATGCATAACCAGAGAAATGTTACGATCGATCACTATAATTATATATATTTAAGGTAAGACACGAAAAATAAGAACTATTAGTTGCAATCATAGTTCTTATTTTTCGTGTTTTACCTTATGTATATTGTTCTGCTATATGCATTGAGCACTTTTTGATACGAATACACGAGATTACACACACGCAAACACACACACACACATATATATATATATATAGTAATAGTAGTAAAGTATACCAATGTTCACTAAGAGTGCTCAATGTTTCCAGATCGTTTATAAATCGAGTATAGTATACAAAATAACTAGACAAATTTAGCAGTTACTACTAGTTTGTTAACAATCTTCAAACTGCAATGGATTACTACAAAATTTCGTGTATTATAAAGATGCAAGGTAATTATGGTACACTCGAGAGAATAAAGTATTCATTTATATTTTATAAATGAATAAAAGTATACTCAAGGGTATACATAAAGTCACAAACCGTAATACGTACTCAGGCAAACAATGGCTATGCACGAGGACTATTACATACCGCGCACTGACAAACAATGTCGCATCCCCCGTGTATGAGTGTGTAAAAATGTTCAAAGCATAATAGACGTTATGCATACGGGGTCTACTTGACATTACCGATACTATATTTATTACGGTGGCGACATTTACTAATCAGTTCATTGCGTTTATTCAAATGCTGCTCTGAGTCTGATTTTATTATGCATATTTTTTCGCATAAGCACAAGTCACAACGTCTAGTACCACAAACGTAGGGGGATGTTTTAATAGCTATTGATGAATTGATTTTAAACGGTGCTTTATCGTCCTTTAGTTTCCATACTAACTTAGAAAGTTCGGTATCATTTTGGTAGGAGCGATTACGGAACGATTTAGTGTGGTTGTTGTATCGATATTTAAATTCGCTTTCTGATGTGCCTATTTACGTATTATACGTAAATAAATTATCTTGATTAACTACTTCAGCTTTGTACACAATGTTTGTTGATAAACAACTACCAGTGAGAGGACAGTTCTCCTTATTCCTGCAGTTGCAAGGTCTTGTTTCTTCTTTAAATTCATTATTAATAATTTTTTGTTATGTTTTTTAATTAAGCGTGACATGTTAGGCGTACATGAGTAGCTTAACTTAAGGGTGTTACGATTAAATATCTTGTGCAATTTGTTATCTCTTTGGAAATGTTTGTTAATTAAACTTAAGAAAGTTTTACCAATGTTAGATTTCACATTTCTGCTAAAGGGTGGCTTAAACCTTATTACGTTTCTCAAACGTTGCTTGCGTAGTTTTACATTATTAGTAGCTCCACTAAATGTAAGATTGTGTTGGAATAAAAAGAACATTTAATTTAGTATTAATAAAATCGGTAAAGCTTATATTACAAGCAATGTATTGTTATACTTTGGAAAACATTATGGAGAGAACATTGATATTTCGGACTATCAAATTGAGACTGGCAGAGGATACATATACATCGGGCAGGCTGGATCTGGTAAAACAAAAATGTTATGCGATATGGTTCAAAAATAAAAAAATTCGACTGTGTAATCTTTCAAAAAAATAAGCATAGTTAATGTTAAAAACACATTAATTAGTATCGGATTGGGTAAACAATAATGGTTTATGTTTGATTCTTATTTTTGCGAATGGAATTGTAGAGATATAAACAGTTTTAAAGATAAGATAGTTTTCATAGAAGAGTTTAGTATGGTACCAAAGAAATGGATAACATTAACTCATAAAGAATTTACGATGTTTAGTTACAAAGTAGTTGTGTAAGGTGATCCAAACCAATACTCACCGGTTGAACTTTCCATATATTATGATTATCTAAAGTCGAACAGGATTTGTGAAATGTCTCTACTAGTAGAAACTCTTTCATATTCTAAAAGGACATGTAGATAAGATATACAAACTAATACGTTGCCACGAAAATTTTTGAAACATACAGAAGTATAAGCATTCATTCAAGGTATTAACAATAAATATATGAAAAACATACGTTACTTAAATTCAACAAGGATAAAGGTAAATACCGATTGTTGTGATTAATTTTCAGAAGGAAAGGGTTATGAAATAGTTGATTTGAAATATGACGGAAAGAAGGAGAGTTCTAGAGTGCGTTAAAGGCATGTCATTATTGGCTACTCGAAATATCAAATGTAAAAGGGTTTACAGCAATATAGTATATGTGATAGAAGACTTAAAAGGAAAGGAATTTAAGGTTAACAATAAATGGTTTAAAGAAAAAGAGTTTTTTGAATCATTTATACCGAACTTTTGAGTAAAGGTGTACAAATATCAAGATGCTGACATCAACGAGCCATTCAATATATAAGAAATCGATAGAATGGATGGAAAAGAATTATACCCTGCCTAAAGTAGAACAATAAAGTTTGAATATATACTTACCAACAACTACGAATTAAACAAAAAATAATTTCAACCGGAAACAACCAGTGTTAGAATAAGGTTATAGTAAGTTTAATAGTTTATACAAGAAAGGAAAGATATACAAAGTGACATATGACAACAATTTGGTTTATGTAGAGTCGACAAGTGAAAAATCACCGACCCACCTTAAATGACATTTATTAAACAAGAAGAATCAAGTATGTCAACATAGGGACAAAAAACCTAAAGTAGAATTGATTGTTGATGCACCAAGTAATGACAAAAAGAGTCTTGGGGAAGTTGAAAATGGTTACATAGCAAATTATGCCGAAAATATGGCAAATGGTTAATAAATATAAAATCAAATCCAATAAAAAGCAAAAAAGGACGAAATAAACAGTCAACATAGAAACACAAACACAATTAGAAGAGAGGATTACAAGACTAGATAAAAAACTAACTATAAAAGACGATATAATGAATAAATATTTGTTTGTTGGTAGCATTGATGGAAAAAGGGGTTCACACCGAAGCAGGGTACAAAAAGCGTTCAAAAGAAGAAGCATCATACGCAAAATTAAACAAGAAGAAACAGGAAATAATAAAGTTAATAATTTATTTTGAGTAATACTACTTTCATTAAACAAAAATAATCTTATCTTTTTAATAATGATCTGCATTGTTATGATGTGATAACAAAGTCTATATATCTCCTCTTATGGTATGATTATCATAAAATGATTTAACATCAATTGTTTTACAAACTATATGAAAATATTCCAAATAGGTTACCAACAATTAATCATTATTTTTTATAAAGAAAATATTTTTGATTTGCATCCATCCTCAGCTAAAACATAAAATGAAAATTAAACATTATTAATTACCATTTGTAACGAAAAATTCTAAAAAGAAAAACCATATAAAACCTTTATCTACAATGTTAAAATGTTTACAAATATATATATATATATATATATATATATATATATGATAATGTTTTTGGTAGTCAGGTTTTCACCATACATATATATATATATATATATATATGTATATGGTGAAAACCTGATTGTCAAATCATGTTATTTACTGTTTATTATTCCAGTATTACTGCTCATAAAAATTGGAGTATTCATATATATATATATATATATATATATATGCGTATGATTAACAAAAAAAATGCTAAATATCTAAGACATTGTCACTGAACCACAAACGGAAGTCCTCGTCAACTGTTTTGAAATAATCTCGAATACCTATCAGTTGGCAAATCAATACGTGTTAATGTATTGAATTTCACCACAATGACAAAATGGATTGTCCCTTAAACCAATTGAATGCAACAAATCGGCATATCGTCCATATCCAGATCGTAATCGATTTAAGAGCACCCATTGTTCACGCTTCAGGTCATGTCCTGGAGGTTTCACCGTAGGTTCAGGAATAAATTGGGAAAGCTGGTTGTCTGTATTACTCCATCGCTGTTTCCACACATTAGCAGCCCAAGATTTGACAGATGCTGTATGGTTTATGGTGGAAGCTAAAAGGTGCATGCGATTCGAAAGTGGAACTCTGCTCTTCAACCTACTGTTTGTAAGTGGATATTCAACCAATTTTTCAAGAATGTGCCTTTCCTCTGATAGCACAC
>RDPX01000210.1:1132705-1175657 GCA_003991215.1 Morbakka virulenta
AAAAAAATGCTAAATATCTAAGACATTGTCACTGAACCACAAACGGAAGTCCTCGTCAACTGTTTTGAAATAATCTCGAATACCTATCAGTTGGCAAATCAATACGTGTTAATGTATTGAATTTCACCACAATGACAAAATGGATTGTCCCTTAAACCAATTGAATGCAACAAATCGGCATATCGTCCATATCCAGATCGTAATCGATTTAGAGCACCCATTGTTCACGCTTCAGGTCATGTCCTGGAGGTTTCACCGTAGGTTCAGGAATAAATTGGGAAAGCTGGTTGTCTGTATTGCTCCATCGCTGTTTCCACACATCAGCAGCCCAAGATTTGACAGATGGTGTATCGTTTATGGTGGAAGCTAAAAGGTGCATGCGATTCGAAAGTGGAACTCTGCTCTTCAACCTATTGTTTGTAAGTGGATATGAAACCAACTTTTCAAGAATGTGCCCTTCCTCTGACAGCACACGATTATATAAATTCAATATATTTTTATCGCTTCTTAAGTCGGCAGGTTCAATACCACAAAGAATAGGAAGAACATCAGTTGAATCGATTTTATACAACCACTCATTAGTCTTAAGGCATTCATTAAGTGCAACATCAGCTTTATTGCAGTGATGACTTTGGCTCCAAACAGGAGAACAATATTCAACAGCAGAGTAACACAAGGCCATCTCAAAGTTGAGAAATCAGCACCCCACCGATTGCCAGCAATACGCATTAGTAGGTTACATCACTTGGTAACTTTAGAAGAGACTTCTATCAAATGATGTTTGTACGAGAGAGAGTACGGTATAATGGATAATATCGTTTCAGTGATTGGTTGTCTGCGATTGTAAAGTAATCCAAATTTTAGGAACGAAGTAACAGTCTTTTGAACTTTCATGCTGTAGTGAGCAGTCAGTTGTTGGTAACAATTCCTTTTCTTGATTCTTATCAGGACTTGGTTGCATCTAACCTTAAAGCAGTACGTAATGAGTAAGGGAAATTATTATTTATTTCATATATTAGCTATAATGGTGTATAGAATTCCGTCAAGTCGACATTTTCTGTACTCCAAAGAAAAGGCCGATCTTTTTGCTAGCCTGTTTTTCATCAATTGCTTTCCAAATGACTCTGGTGTTTCTTTGTTAGAGAGCCCTTCCCAATCTGATCAGATTTTCACTCTGTCGTTGTAAATCCAAAGTTAGCTGCAAAGATTTTTCATGGGTTTGAACTATCAGTCTTGTTGTCTAGCCTTTTTAACCTTTGCCTATCGGAATCTTGTTTTCCGCCATCCTGAAGAGTTTCTGATGTTGATCTTGTCTTCAAGAAAACAAGCGATCCATCTGACTTTAGAAAATATTGATCTATAAGCCTTTGGTCTGTCATTAGTAAGATCATTGAACGACTTATCAACAATGCACTAGTAGATATCTTGCAAAACTTAGGTCTCTTTGTTGATGTTCAGCATCGATGTAGAGAATCCACTCCACTGATTACTTTTGACTGTAATCACGGAACGTTTCTATAGGTTTAGGAAAAAGTATGGTGAAGGACGAGCTATGACGCTTGATATTTCAAAGTCATTTAATAAGAGAGTGTGCTGCTGAGATTTCTTTGTTAGTACCAGCTTAGTTTGTCGCATCTCAAATGATTCGTTTCTTTCAACGTCTTCATCCTCATGCACTCGCTGTCCCTCATTGTTATAACCATTGTTATAACCATTGTTATAACCATTCTATGAAATGAAGTTTTATTTTCCTCGGAGTGCAAAATTGTGGAACTTTTTGGGATCTGAGTGAGTCCCTACATAATATGACTTTAATGTTTTTAAGCCTATGGTTAACTCTTATCTCTTAACTTGGCATTTTCCTTTTTTTGTTTCCTTTTGCCTTTTTGTTTCCTTATTTCTTTTTCTGTTTCCTTTTTCCTTTCTTTTTCTCCCTGACTATCTTTACAGTTCCATACACCTAAAGTCGTTATGGTTTGTATCCTAATTATTAAAAGAACTAAAAACCAAAACTTTTTCATTAAAATATTGCATTAATGGAGAAACAATATCCGGGATTTTACAGCGAAGAGATGATAACTAACTATTATTAGATGTTTAAGGGGAATACAGCTGAGAAAAAGAGCCACAGAAAATCAAAGTTCCAACGTTTTTGTCTTTTCATGCAGTAAAGTGTAATTTAACATTTTTTGCACAGTCATTTTAATTTTATACAATTACTAACAATGAAAATATCTATCTGTTATTCACGATACATATTATGAATACACTTTACTTACCTTGAGGACCTTATAGCTTAATAATTCGTTTCGGTAACCATAAGAATTGGCAAGAAAAATGTACATCAGATCAGTAATCATCACCAGGAATAGCAAAGAGAAAAAAAAAGAAAAAAGCTTTTACTCTTTCTGGATAGTGACATTTCTGAGCAGTTTACAGCAGTCTCACAGTTGTTCCGAATTGGTAACTTTTATATGGCGCAATTTTAACCTAATAGCGGCCAAAACTGGTTCATAGTCATTTTTACAATCAGCTGCTGAATATGTTTGACCTTGTGTAACAGTATTCCTAAATCTTTCATTCATGGTGATATAGCCCATCTGTTTTTTCATTTTGTTTCCTCGGGTACTCATGTTTGATTTGCGTATCTATTTATGTTGAAAACAACGTGTTTGGTTCTATTTGACTGTGAGGTTTGCACCAATCTATGATTTTTTCCCCATTTTTTTTTTTTGTCATAGTCCATCTATACTTTTCAGCACATTGGGTTCCCCAACTTTTCCACTGAAATCTACCTTCACTGACTGTTTCCTTCGATTTGCATTGTTGTTTCGCTGTATCAGACAAATCCTAGAATTTCTGCAGATATTCATACCTACCCTCTGGGGTCGTTGCCAAACGCCTAAACTGATATTATTTATATCTGCTTGACACAATGTCTAAAAGTTCCACTTTCCTACTCTAATCTTTCTTGTTATTCATATTCTTTGACGTGACCGCCCAGTCTGACCTGCCTTTCATGAGGGTCTTTATTAATCGAGGTAAAAGTAAGATGGATGTTCTAATTATTTACGCTGTTATGGATATTCTACTGTAGTGCTTTTTTATCACTTCTTTCACCCTAACCAAGGCTGATACCACTTCCGTTCTTTACTTATTTATTTGTTCTTTGTACTTTTAATCCTTTTCTTCTGTTTTATGGGGGTTAATACCTCTTCTAATTTTATGTCTGAAGACAATTTAGTAGTATACCACTTTTAATGAAGAAATGCATTGGGCGTAGTACTTCCAGGAGCGTGGCCGAGAGTTATTGATTTAACCACTCGACCAAAAATGTCATTTTTGTTTGTTTTAGGGCAGAAAATCTATGGAGGGTTCCCACCGCTTTCCTCTGAGTGTTCTTATGGAGATACCATCTCTAGGTGATAGCAAATATCGGTTCCACAGTAGTATTTTTATCCAAGACCAATCAATTCAATGACCCAATGACTTTTTTAGGGTAAGCACCTAATCTCAAACGGAGGGATCTCTGTCGGCTAGTATAATATCACGTGTAGAAAAGGTGGTAAAACCTGTCTTATTTTAGCTTATCAATAAGCTACGTCTTACTTTACCATATTCAACAAGAATGTATATATTGTGGCAACCTGTCGAACTTTTAATATACGGGATATAGTTCGTCTAATTAATCCAGGACGATTCATGCAAACAAATTTCGAAATAGATTGATCCACCTTGGTCCACTTTCAGTGGTTTCTATTTATAGCCTGAATTCATCAATCAGCCTTCTTGCTAATCTATTTTGTACTTTACAAAATGAGCGATTTTATTTATAAGAGGACTGATCTCAGTTCCTTGATTATCATTCAGTTAACTTCTTCCTTTCAGGACAGCGGGATCTTTACAATTACATTAATAACAGTGTTTGTATTTCCAAGAGATATCCTTCTACTTTGGTCCCACTTGCTGAGTGTTAGAAGTAGACTTGATTACCGGAACTGATTTAAAACAGAAAGCGCCTGACAAAATATAACAAGCGCTCTGTAGAGCAAACAATGGATTACAAGACCATAGAAATCGCTCTAAGGGATTCTGTACTACTCGAATATGCACGTCAGACAAAAAACACACATTTATATATACATATGTATATATATATATATATATATATATATATAAATATATATATATATATATATATATATTATTTTACCTGATTATGATAATAAAGNAACTTCTTCCTTTCAGGACAGCGGGATCTTTACAATTACATTAATAACAGTGTTTGTATTTCCAAGAGATATCCTTCTACTTTGGTCCCACTTGCTGAGTGTTAGAAGTAGACTTGATTACCGGAACTGATTTAAAACAGAAAGCGCCTGACAAAATATAACAAGCGCTCTGTAGAGCAAACAATGGATTACAAGACCATAGAAATCGCTCTAAGGGATTCTGTACTACTCGAATATGCACGTCAGACAAAAAACACACATTTATATATACATATGTATATATATATATATATATAATTTTACCTGATTATGATAATAAAGCTAAAGTTTTGCTATTTTTGAAACAACATTAGTGCTCTTTCTGTTGATAAAAGCTGTAACAATACCATTTTCAAGTCAGGCTATGTAAGTAGCAAAATTCACATCTTCCACTTTTATAAACAAAAGAAAATGAAAATTTCAAAAATGTCTTTCATGGGTGTTCAGATGTAATAAACTACTCTGACGCATATGCTCTTTCTCTACCTTTCTACCAGCTAGAAAAATATGTACCGGAGTGATATTGTAGACAGTGTTTCAAGTGCTTTATCTTTGATAAAGCCTCCTATATTCTGTATTGAGTGTCTAACAGCTTAAGTGAAATCCTTGTCACTTTGCCCAAGTTTATTTTTTAATCACGATATCTCACAATCTTTATCTAATTTTTATTATCTATATCTAGGCAATATTATATACTACCTAATAATTACATTTCACAAGCAACATAACATTTTAAAGAAAGGCATTTAATACAAGGAAATTGCATACATTCACACAACTCGAGTATTTCAAGTTGGCAGCACTTTGTAATAGGATGTGCTCTGAAGAAAATTTCCCACTGTACAAACAGATGTCTGAAAAGATTTCCCACAAGCTCCAACAATTATACAAAAATTTGAAAATGAAAAGCCGATCTGCTTACTTAGCTGTCTGTTTTATCTACCTACCTACCTATCCATCAATCTTTCTTTTTTTCCAAGAATTTCAAAAGCTATATGTTTTAATACATTAACAAAGAAATATATTTAAACTGACACTGACTTTGTTGAAAAGACTTGTATTGTAGTCGTAGTCAACCAATTCAATATTTTTCACATAATTTACTTAAAACATAGTGCAAGATCTTGCCAGTGTTGGTCCATTCCTCTCAAGAAAAGTATAAAATCTGCCGAAAGAGATACAAATATTTGAAAAATCGTGAACTCAAATGCTTTTCCATTGAAGAAATAATGACATAGAGTTTTGTCTTTTAATGTAAAAGTCTTCTTTCGTCTGTCTGATTTTAGTAACATCCAAGTCATCATCAACATTACAGACTGCACCAATGAGTTTTTCTAAGATCTGATAAGAAAACTTACAACCAACACTGTTTCTTATGATTGATTACATGCTCAGATCCAACTTTTGAATGTTCGCCGGCTATTTATACGTACATTGAATTTAATCCCTCTCCCAAACATACTGTCGGTTATGTTTTACAAAGAACATAAATTAAATATTACGACTTACACGATACTTCAGGGTTTTTATTGTCGATACAAAGATATTCTTTTAAGCATTGCCGACAGCTTAAATACTAGTCTGAAGATATGAACAGGTCGTACATCTCTTATTTGTACACTTTTGCACAAACTCAACAGAATTGCTTCCAGTAGTATATTTCACCAATCTTGGCTGAATCACTACAGGGCGCACCTCTTGTTGGCCCGCACAACGGGAAAGCGAGGTGGCATGATCATGTAAGTTCGGGCAGTTATTGACAAGTGTAAATAGTAAATTGACACTTTTGGTCCCTCTCTCACACACTTACATGTATATTATATTTTCATATACTTTCAGCAATTCGCAATGGTGCAAAGTGAAGAATGACGAAGCTGTCAATAATCCACAACAGTAAAAGACTATTTCGACTAAAACAAGTCGCAGTCACGTCGAAGGCAAGTTTGAAAGATGCTGGGTATTACCAAGTCATAAGGAGAAAAACGGAGTCGTGGCGGTGAAATGACGAAATGTAGGGGGGAAATGGTGATCGATGTGCAAGAAAGAGTACGAGATTAGATTAAATGAGGCAAAGCTAGGGGAACTAAATGTAAAGTATGAAAACATACAGAAATTTGTAAGGGAGCTCAGATAGAAAAGATGACACAAGGACTTACATCGTTTGACTTGACCGAGGCAGGGGAAAAAAGGAACTTGCAACTGGTTTGGATGATAATAGCAAAGATACAGGTAGAAATTGTGCTGGTAACTGAAGAAGCTGTACGGTAACGATGAATACTTCAAGATACTAATAAACATAAAAAATGGAAGAATGATGAGAAAAAACAATAAAGCTGTAATTAGGTACATCCAATCATCGAAAAGAAAACCTGGAAAGATGAAAATTGGTAAAATACTTGATCACACAATGTTCTCTTGGTAACGAGGCAATAAATCTGTTGACAGACTTCTTATCAGTATCAACTTTGAGGAACAAGTGTACTACTTGAAAATCACACCAAGTACCCAAGATATAGGCTGATGAGCCACAAAATGAAGCTTATCGTAGTGAATGGTAGATCCAAAGTGAGAACAAGAAATCATTATCCGTAAACAGCAACATAAGTTCATGCCAGGGAGGATAACCATTCATACATTGATTGGTCTGAAACTCCTGATGGAAAAATACAGAAAGCAGTGAACTGCATATTATTAGAATTGGAAATGACGTATAATATAGTGCCAAGTGGGAGTAAGTGGTATTGTAAAAACATACGTGAAGACTAACGAAATGTCTGCTTCTTGTTTGACAAACACGTTTACAATAGAGGTGGCACACTACAAAGAATCCACCCAAAGCCAGTTCCTGTTGTCGCTGTTATGCAACTGGTTAACTGGTGAGATCAGGATGAAAACACAACGAGAAAAGATACATGTCGACAACATACTCTTGTGTAGTGAACGTAGGGAGTAAATATTCTTCAGTCGGACTAAGACAATACATAGGGGTGTCTGAGAAGCGATGGAAGTCAATACCTGCAAGAAGAGGTAAGGTAAGTGGGCGTGTTAAAATACGTGGGAAAGAGCATTCAAAGTAATTAAAAAACACAACTAAGTTATCACATAAAATTTCTCTTTGTAATTAATTTGGATTTTTACAATTACAATGGAGCAAAACATTACCAATTTCGAGAAAATATCTTTCTTGAAATGTTCCTCTTTTACCCTTTCTTAACTTTCGGTTTTGTGTGAAACTGATTGCGCAATACAGATACACTGTCGTACTTACTGACGGTATGTCAGGTGTATCTGAAAAAAATATTAATGAAACAGGCTACAACTTAGTATTTAAATGCTTACCCAGGGCAAAAGGTTAACAAAACCTTTTAACGACACTCAAACAAGCGTTAAAGGTGACCTGTTTGTAGGAGCCACCTGTCTACAACCAGTAACCAATAAATGTCACTTCGTAAAGCTTATCAGTACCCTGAATTGTGTCCTCAACTCAGAGACTGATCTCATTTGCCATTACCAAATAATACAACTTCTTTCACAGTTGATTCAATTTTAGAGACATCAGTTCGAACGCCAATTTCGTTTTTTTATTACGTCCTCTTTGATCAAGGCAGCTTCTGTAATTTAATTTCCTGTTTATTGTCAGTATACCCCTTGTAAATGGTATGCTAGACTACCTTACATACGAACTGGGATGCGGCGAAAAAACTGAAGTATGGAGGGTCAACTGTTTTAATATGCTTTCCCAAGCAAATGTTTACTGGACAATACAGAATTCATCTTTTAGTCTACCTGTGACGTTGCAAGACATGAATTAGTCCACAAAAAAACCCCGAATGTTATTATATTCTAATCCAAAAAAACCCCAACAATTAAACAAAACCCCCATTATTCAATTATCAATTTCTTGCTAGCGTTTGGCAAACCTCTGGTTTTGGGCTCGATCTTCTAAATAACAAACAAGATTAACACGTCATCAAAATAATAACACTTACCACTAATACATTTGGCTAACCTGTTGTTATTCCACTTATTCAGACCGATCAATTATTATTAAGTACAATACAATTCCGCATTTTCTAAACACTCAAATCAAAGTCGCAACGCATAACTGAGGGCTTTTTATACTGATACATCACAAATTCTAAAAATATTAAAAGTACGACGGAAACATGCAATTAAATTGAATGGGGAAAAGTCACATGGTGAGATGTGCGTTATAAATTTCATATTATTAGGGCCTGAGCTGCTTCACCATGTGTCCAAAGAAAAAAAGAAGAGACGGCTCTGTTTAATGGTGTAAATCAAACGTAAGGAACCGTTTCTAAAGATCACGCTTTTGTCCTTATCGTCAAAGAAAAAATGGGGTCAAATGCCGCTAACACGTCTGAAATGCACACAGCACATACATGGGAAAGAATACTGGTATTTTCGTAGTAAATGAAGCCAAAACGTTTGCCAAACGTCAGAACATATAGCAGCATGTTGAGTTACATTCACACATAACGTGGCGAGGCAAATCATTGCAGTGCCTACATATCTCCCATTTGTTTAACTCTTTCCATTATTTCCACACACTCTTTGTACATGCATTACCTACAAATATGAGCAAATGTGCTAGCAACCATAAGGGGCTTTTAATACTTATCTGTGGTTACTTCATTATGATTTTTTATACCATAATAAAAGATCGCTTCGTTCGGTAAATTTTTCAGTCCAATTAGATCCAGTTATTCCGATAAACTTAAGGCTTGTAGAAAAATCAAACTGGAAACTCACATTGGCACTGTTCATAACTAAGAGCAGAGTAAAATAACGGTATTCAAAATTAATACTTCAAATTATATTTTTTAATAGATTAATACTTCATATTTTCAATCAAAAAAGTTATACGCAACTGCGCATAAACAGGAAATATCTTCACATAGTTTTATTATCAGCCATCAATCGGAAACGAATGAAATTTGTGTAAATAAAAAAAAAGTTATCTAAAAAAAGCCATTTTTTACTTGATGTTACTGTAGGCTTATGTCAAAGCAGCTCCTTTAAAAATAAAATCTCTATTCAAAACAAGTTAAGGTATTTTTTTCTCATCAGTATCTAAAACAAATTCCAAATTCTACAATGTACATATTCGTTTGACGCAATTTATTTACACATTCGACCAACACAACGATTTCTAATTTAAATGAAGATATTCCGCTACAAATACTCGAAATATTTTAAGCATATTTTCTATTGTTGATTGATCTAAAGCAGCTTCGTCATCAGTTACTTTATGCCATACATCCGGAAAAGGAATACTTATTAAATGCATCACTGGGACACCTATAAAAATATGAAGGAAAAATTGGTGAAACAATGTACTTGATTGTGAATGTATTGAGTAAAAACTACATAGAAAAGAGAACTTGACATTAAACCCAGTACAAATTTTACACCCTTTCTTTACCCCTTAAGTAAATATTCATGGGTATCATTTGCTCTCAACACGTGATTCACTCAACCACTCATATCATTTACATTTTCAAAGCTTAACCTCATAGACTGCCTTGATAACATTAAGTCAAAATAGTACATAAAAACGGTGATGTTTTTTAACAACAATGGATTTCTCCGTGAATTGTGTCTTTTCAAATCATAGATTAACAACCAAATATGTCAAAAAACGATATAGCAGATGATTTTCTTATAGCTAAGCTACGAAAATGTGATTTCAAACTCACGGTTAGAAGAAATTTTGACAGAAAGGTAGCTATTCCGTTGGAATTACACTTTTATCACCAGATTACAGATGGCAGTGGTAAGGCATAACAAAAACACAATTATCATCCATTATTTCATAATCGATTAAAATTGATAGGTCCAAATTTAACATTTCAGATGAATTCAAAAACCAAATTTTCTCCTGTCTCATTAAAAAAAATCCTATTGTGTATGAAAAAATGAAACGAAAAATACCCAGATTTTTTGCAAAGTTCTTTCCACATAGTCAAAATTACCTGCCATAATCTCCCCACAGCAAAATGTGAAAATAAAGGACTGGCGCCTTTTGATTAACATATTTAACATATATTAACATATTTAAATATATACACTACACCTGACTCCAATTTTCTAAATGTCACGCCTAGCAACAGGTAATTTTCAAAAAACATATGTATGCTAAAGTAACAAATGTTTTAAAAGGCGTTACTCTATATAACATTTAAAATATTTTTTAATTTAATCACATAAACACAACTTCAATACTTTACCAATAGTCAAATAAAGGACATGCTGTGCTTGAAATCTAGTGTGTTTAATTTTGTAAGATATTTGGCTATCACTTTGATAGTTCTGTGAGCCCTAGGCTGCTCTGTAAATATGCCACGGGAAAAAACATCTCTTCACTTCACTGCTGCTACCTACACTCTAATCGACAACCTGACAACGTTTCGACTCTGAGATTGCATAACTATGATGGGTATTTCTTGCAGAAATTTGAGCTATAAATATAAAGTTGACTTACTCCATATCCCCACACGAAAAGAATAATAAAGTAACATGTTGGATGGTCAAGTACAAAAAAATGCATTGTCAGCTGCAAAATTACCCACAACTTTTTAGAAGGTACAACTCTTTGACCTCAATTCTGACCCTGGGGAACTAGGGGAAATTAGCTAATGCGCAAAGACAAAATGGAATAAAATAACAACAGCAATTCCTTTCACACAGCATCCTTTGTCAAGCCGCGTAGATGAATATTTTTTTCGTCACCCATTAGGCACAATGCTAGTTTTATCATCATCAAAAATTTCACTTTTCCAATTACAGGCATAAGCCAATATCCAAATGGTAAGCTTGAATGTAATAGTAAGTTTGACCACTTAAACAAGTGAAATAAGAGTGTTTTGTTCCCAAGAGTGCAAGAAAAGAACAGAATAAGTATTTTACAAAATATCACAAATCCTTAGTGTAGGGAATTAGTACGTTATACTCTGAGAATGCCATGAATAAACATACACTGTCTCATGCGAGTAATGACAAAACATACAATAAAAAACTCACTGGTGTCGACTTAACCTACCTTTTTTAACGAAAGGAATATGATCATCTTCCACAAATAAGGGGCCATACGGCGGTTTTCCAGCGAAGTATGGCTGATAAGGATCATAATGCTCCAGCTGTTCAGCTACAGCAAGTCTTTTTTCTGCAGAAGGAACAGAAAACCAGTCATAGTGTGAGACTTAAATATGAAGCCCATAGGACAATATTGTTAATTTAAGGTACGAAGTGTTTGTTAAAAATCGCAAACATGCCTTTGTTAAATAAAAAAGAGAATTGTAAAATGCCTTTACTCAACTTGAAGAAACTCGTCCGCTCTACCAAATCTGGGCACATTGGGGTAAATTGCGACCTTCTATTTTCCACTTTTTAAACAAAAGGCTTATCTGCTCTTAATCAATATTACAAAATTCTGAAAAAATTATTAAGCATGCATCAGTTTGAATGAGAAGAGACATAAATGAGATAAATGCACTGCAATACTAAAAAACAGCCGCCAAAAATATTACTAATTCACACATTGATGTTAAAAAAACTTCAATAAAGCCAACCGTTACCAGTCAAGTTCATGGAAATCAGATAAAAAATATTGGTCACTGGCTATAAACTGTATATTACGCTGTATACGTTTAATAGAGGTACATACTATGTTAGAAAGCCTCAAGAATGATGTACGTTCATAGATAAGAGCTGCTAACAGATGCCCTTTACGAAAGAGCTTTCTCTCCTGTTTGTATGAGAGTGATGTAAAATCTTGCAGTAAATGCCAAATATTCTTACAGAAATGCAATCATAAATACTACACAAGCTTATATATCTAAGGAAAAATATAAACGGCTTTAAATGCACCTAATCTCTTTTACACAGTGCTATGAACAAGTTCAAAAAAAAGAAAAAAATGTCTCAAAAATGTATTCAAAGTATTCGGTGCTTTCTAAGTGTGTCCATTTCAACAAGACTTAATAAAGATTAAAAGAACGTATACAAAATCATACACTAAAATTTTTACGCTTGTATTTAACATTATTAGCAGCGACACAATAGTAGGCAAGTATAGCCTGCACTTGTTTGGCTAAGGTATACTGGGGCCGATACATATGACTCCATAGTGGAGTAGGTAAAACAAATAACATAAGACTGGGCGTACACAACTAAACAAAAGCCTTGTTGAGTTTATTTAAGTAAATTGTTGTCTATTTTGGAGATTCAGTGTTTGAAAAAAATAAAAATTACAAAATCAGTAAAAGCTAAATACAGCCCCGCAGTAAGATGGATAAATATTGCTAAGCTTTAGCCAGAAAAGCGTTTAAATGCTCCTAACGCAGCTTGGCTCTTTATCGGCGTTTGCTATTAGACAAAGCAGTTAACATGAAACTTTCATGTTCCCAATTGAGTTGTCAGTAGCAGCAAAATCTTCCAGCAGCTAAAATGCGTAACTATCACACAGAGAGCAAGCGATAAAACAAATTTTCTTTTTACTTGGTAATGGAAAAGCACCACAAATCGTGCCAGCTGTGACTCGTGGCTGTTACATTCACCATGTACTAACATTTTCTTTACAAAGTACAGATTTTTAAAGCAAGAACTTGTACTATTTAAATCTCAACGGACTACACTATATCATAGCTGTTACTAATTTACCTATGTTTTGTAGTCTTTCATAAAGGGCCGACGTAGCTGGGTAAAGATCAAGAAATTGTGGATTTTTGGCACCAATCAAATCCAGTAGAATAAGTCCATCCTGTTAAAGAAAAATAGAATCATCTTTAATAAAGTGGCTGCAGACATATCCTTAAAAATATACGATACACGTATTTTTAACCAAATTAAGCTATTAAATGTAATTTATACTGTAGGTTTTTGAGTAGAGAAGTCAAGCTTCTGGGTATGGATGAAACGCGAGGACCCAAAGTGGATCTCATGGCATGGAGATAGATATGTGGAAGATCTGAAATTTTCTAGTACAGCACCAAAGCCGAAGAACACCTCTATTATCGGAGGGGCGCCGCCACATCCAATACTGTAAAGGAGTAGGCTCCGAAACAGTAGGTGTGGTTTCTCCTGATGATGTCCAGAGGTAATGGATCCACAAATAGGGATGCTAGTAGAATCCGCAGCATTTTGAGGTATTAGGATCTCAGATGTTTAAAGAACCAATCATTTACACTGTAGGTTGGGCTGCAATTTTTGAGTAAAGGTGTTTTATTTTTTTTCAGGAGATTTACGCTGTTAGCAGCTTTCTTGACAGATCTGCTCTGACATGTTTAGTGTATTGTTTAGAGTAAGCTCAAGGTATTTGTACGATGATTTGTGACTGATGGTTGCACATTTGTAATGGATTTTCATTGGTGGTGTATCAACTTTGCTTAGCCTTTTACTAGTTCCAAAAACAATTACGTCGGCTTTACTTTTTTTGCTATTCAAAATCAGTTTGTTTCTCTTTAGTTATTGCGTGAAACTGCTAGTATCGTAATTGAGAAGCAGGAAAAACAGCAGTGGACCTAACACTGATTCTTGTAGAACACCACAGGAAATCAGTTTCTGTTGCATATTCACTGATGGGTCTTCAGTTACTTCGAAGTTTGTTAGCTTCGCAAGAATAGTCGAATGGGTGATAGTACCAAAATCCCTGTTTAAGTCTATGTAGATTGCACTGTTAGAATGCTGTTACCCACAGATTTACTTACTTCATCCAGAAAGCAGGCCTTTCCTAGTTCAGTTCATCGCCGTTTTCTGATTTCTTACTGGTATAACATGAGTAGATTTAGATATGTTTAGATATGTACACATCTTTCCTGGATTTTTGAGATGACAGACGGGGTGTTAATTAGGAGGTACTTGTCGAAGATTTTTTTTTGGCACAAAACTTTTAGACAGGAATCACCTTGGCATTCTTAAAATCATTAGGAACAACACTATCAATCTAAGAACAATTAATGATATGACAAAGACGCTTAGACAGTACAAAAGCTGGTTGTTTGGAAAAAGTAAGGGTATTTCAATAGGACCAAAAGCCCAATTTCGTTTTAAGGTTCGTAATTGTTTCAAAAACTGTATACAAATGACAGTGCTGAAGGTGAACTGGTGTTTTGCAAACTTCACTTTATTGAAAAGCGTTGACTACACGAACTCTGACAGCAGGAATGCTTTCTTTTTGAGAAAATTGGCGACTGTCGAAAAGTTGCAAAAAACTTCGGCAAAGGTTGTTTATTACTGGTGATTTTATCATATACTTTGAAGTTTGATTGTAGTTTTTCGACTTTTGACTTTATGGGGAATACCTTGTTGATTACCTTTCAGAAGCGATCAAGTTTGGCCTCAATTAGGGCCCAATTTATTTTCATAATAGGATCTTTTATTTTTCTGAGTTTCGTTTTCTACAGTTTCTTTTCCTTTTGTAGGTGGACCAATCAGAATCGGAGTTCGTTTTACGTGCATTTTTTATTAGTTGGTCTCGAACTATTATATGCCTCTTTAATTCATTTGTTATCCAAGGTGACGGTTTTCTCTTGAAACTTTTTTTAATAAAAGCGGTACGACACGCAACATAACAAAATAATAACTTTATACTTCTCTTGATGCATTACATGATACTATTGAAGATTCTAATGATCACATAATACTACTGAAGATTCTAATGGTAAAGTCCCTGACAAAAACAGGTTCAAATCATGTACAACCTCGGTTTAAGGTCAAGACACAACATACTTTCAAGGAACAGTTTATTCAATTAATTTTAACTCTCATTATAAAACATGTCCAACTTGACTGGCATTGAATCCGAGGAAAAGAACTGTTGAATTGAATCATTCCCCGATGAAAGAAACGATTTACTGTGTCAATGGGTCCTTCTGACAACAAGTAAACAGACTACATGATTGAGCGCACGGTATTTCCTCGATTAAGGGCCAATCCTCGAATTTCCACCTCATTCACATGAATCGTCAAGAGAAATTATTTTACGAAGAGCCACCTTTGTAGATACGTTTCCTTTGGTAGTAATCACAAAAAATAAAATGGTCTAACAATGTGAAAATTGTAATAGATACATTAAATAGTTCAAGTCCTTCTTCGTCTTTTAGTGAAAGTTCTAATGCAAATAATTTTTTTTTCTAAGCTTGCCTCTAATATTCCACACCCTGTACTTAAAGCTATGTTAGTGTTTTGGTTTTGCTCCATTGTTATGCTAGAGACTTTTATCCAGAATTCAAGAAGACTTGTCTTTGTATACCTAATGTCCTTGAAACATGGCTCAGAAATCAATTTCACGAAGCAGCTGCTTCACAGAAATGATTAAATTCTTGTCATGTAAAATCGTTTACTTCCAATCATTTGGAAGAGGAGTTTATTTTCTGTGCTTTTCTGTACTCTTTCAACGTGACCACGTCTCCTGAAATAACTCCGGCAAATAATTTATAACACTGGAATTTTATGTAGGTCTCATTTGATTTGAACACATTCAATAAATTTCAAAGTCACTTTCCGATTGACTTAGTAGTTGCAGAAGTCAGGATAAAATGGAAGTAAAACTGATATTGCAGAAATGAAAGGTTAGAGTAGCTCTTAAGTGAGTTAGTCAATGGTATAAAAGTATAAAAGAAATCTGAAAAAAAACACCATTCAATTGCTGGCGCCAAAAAAAAACACGATTAGATTGGGGGAGGAACTAAAGCGAATAATTGATTGCTTGAACAATAATTACTTGAATAGATTAAAGGGGGTGAAACAAATATATGTTATGAGTTTCAAGAAGTTTCTTAATATACGAATTAACGGATAGTGATGTATATATTGTTTATTTATTGAAAAAAATCAGTAACGAAGATTGGCTGGGGAATTGGTGAAACAAAATGAGTTGTCGTTAAAAAAAACAACAATAATAGTACAAATAACCTCCCGACATAATTTATCAATAATCTTGTTGCTAATGTAATAAATGTTCGTCACAAAATGCAACTACAACTCTAACTTTAATATTTCCCCTGATAAGACCGCAGTTTGTATCAACATGCTTTTTGAACCACCTGTTTGCCTTGTAGGAAATTGAAAACTTTTGTAAAGTCCACCGGACACAAGAAAGTTGCTTTTCAGTATGTATACCAAAAAAACCCAAAAAACAAACAAAAAAAACCCAGCATAAACAAATAAAACGAAAATAAATTTATTGGTGGCAATAGGTAGCAATAGACATGAAAGCTACAGCTTTATTTAAAAATTAGAATTAAACGCATTAAAAGTTCCAATCATTATGCCTCGATAAACGAAACCTAAACAGTGAAAAGGATTAAAATGTTCTGCTTTGATTGCTTGCCAAAAACGTTGGGAAAGTGATTAGACAGTGTAAAACGGATGATGCCTGATCGCTATACCAAATTTAGGCAACATTCTGATGTTTTCTTGAACCAAGCATTTAAAACTTTTACTGATGGTACAAAATAGATTAGTGTATGAAAGGTCTGCATGAGTTTACTAAGAAAGGCAACAAAAAAGCGCCACCAAGATAACGTATTGTTTACTTGTTTTAGATTCCTGGGAGAGGCTTATTGTCAGATCAAAAAAAGGATGTGACCCTAAATAAAAATGCTCATGAATTGGATGAGAATAGTCTATAATGAATTAAAAAAACAACCTTCTAAATGTGTTAGATAAAGTGAGTCGGGCATGCTTTTCTATTGACTCAATATTAACTCTCTCCAAATCAACCTCTTTTTTTCAAATAGGATTTTGGAATGCATGCACAGCACGATTATCTTATGGAATACGGTATAATGTACAGAGAACTATAAAAATGTTGTGTAATTATGTTGTTCGTGTAATTATTTTTACCTGTGACTATCAAGAGTGATAATAAAGCAAATAACATTTGTAAAAATACGGCATGCTACCTGTCTAAGAGACTTTCATGACGAAGCCTGATTTCTGATCAAACGTTAAAGCTATTTTTTTGCTACACACAGACAAGAGCACACTGTCATGAATCAGACAAACCAACGATTTGAAATGACATTCGAAAATTAAAAAAAAAAAAAAAAAAAAAAATACTGGCAAGGTTTGTACATTATATAACTTAAACAACATTAAGGCTGTTTTGTGTCAGAAAGAAAACCCTTGCTTTTTCCTTTCTTTCAAAATAAACAAATCTACACACATAATACCTATACATAAAAACCAAAAATATAAGTAGTAATTCTAAATAGGACTACTGTTCTACCATCGGGTGTTGAATGGACTTCAATTAGTATACAAAATACGTTTTAGTAGATCATATCCTGATCGGAGCTATGCATGAAATTTGTAATAATAAAAGTATATATATATATGTGGATGTAGTCAATAAATAAATGATGATTGATAACGTAAAAACAAAATGTTCGCTAAATTGAATGGTGCTAAGCGCCTGTATCAGAAACCATCAACACAAACCGTCCCACATTGTACAATGAGAGGTTTTCGGTGCTTTTTGTGGGTCTACATGTGCTATTTGTAACATATTCCTAAAAGCTTACTTTAAGATTTTCAGTAAAGCAGAAGACCTTCTAAAAACCAAGTAAATCTGAAAATGTGTACTTAGCCAATACCGCACCACAGAAAATGAAACAAACGTACCAAAGCAGTAAGCATGGTGTCGTTTGGCGGTGATCCCTTTCGAATATGTGAACGATGTGACATTACTTCAGCGAGATGCCGAGATCCGTAAAGTGAATCTTGCTCATTCCATTCTACAAATGCTTCTTCGCCATCAAAGAATAAGAGTTGAAGTGTAACATCTGTCTCCTGACAAAATAAAAAATAAAAAATGTTGCAAATTATTTGCCAATGAAATAAGTGCTTTTGTGTAAAAAATCACTCTCAACGGTTTATAAAGGGTTCGTACAGCGTTCAAGCATATCACAGTGGCAAACTGTGATGCTCTCCTAGTTTCTAGTTTCTTTAAGTGCAAAATTGTGACAAAACAAAAATAAACCTAACGTTTTATATTGCTAAAAATGGAGCCAAAAATATATCCGCAAGCATCTATTAGTCAATACACAAATTTGCAAGTTGCGGACGCTAAAAAAGCGTTTAAGTATCGTTAACTTTAATTGCGTTAGTCTTATTGCACATTTCGAACTAAAATCATTAATATAAAAAAACATTGGGTTACAAAAGAAGCAAATATAAATCATCTGAACGAAAAAACCGAGACAGTATAGCTCAATCTGCCCCATTTTTCCTGATAAACAACTTAATACTCACTAATTTTCTTTCAGATAAAGGCAGCCTGCTTTGATTCACATGTCTGAAAGCATGTTCACACAAGAGCAACCTTACACCCACAATAGTAGACTTTAATAGACGTCAAATCTAAAACACTTATGCATATGACTGACTGTGCCTATTCCAATAATAACAAATGTTATGTTAACGAATGTGTAAAGTTTGGTAGTTTATATCAGGGTATATAACACATACCAAAGAATAAGAACAGAAACGTGAGTGTGTATAAAAGTGATGCTATTTTGCTATTCATAAAAAATGAACCTTTTGTTACAACACGCCAAAAACATGGTGCACTTTTATCGGATGAAGTCGGTACGCAAAGCAGTAGTATTGATATTCCTTTTATCTTTTATTGCAAACAGTTACCACTGTTGCTTTACACAGCACTACTGTTGAAACGACTTATCTCGCTAAGTTTACTATTTTTAGATGGTAAACCAGGGCGTGTGAGTATTATACGAATCTTCGCATGACGTCAATCAACGTTAAACGGGCTTGGAGTTTTCAAAAATTCTGCACTTCATCAACAAACACAATAAAAAGTACCTGCATAATCAGCCTACGTCCGGTAGGCGGTCAAATTATTCACTGAATTAATACTCTTAAAAATTAGTATCGTATCTTACGAAAACAGCCAACTAACAACACCCAGAAGGTCACGATCATGTGTCAGTTTCGATAGTAAGTCAGTCAACTCCACTGACCCTTCGAAAATATTGCAGTACGTATTGATACCTATTGATTTGTGTGGCCGTTTGAAATTCATAACCAAGGTATTAAAATGCACTCTTTTGGAGTACCTTAACAAAGCACCTGTGGTGCCTGTCCATGCTCCCCGATTTTCCAGGCACTGTAAAAGTACATGTGAAGTTAGTTTCAAGCTAACCGATTGTAAAGACACCAACCCTCTGGGTATGATATTGGTAGCAGCCAATTAGATGTTTTCAAAGAAAGCAGTTCTACTGGTTCTTTCTTCCTGGTAAGGCAAGTGTGTTAACAATAATTCAAAATGTTCTTCCTCACAAAATTAGATTTTGCAAGTCTGTTGTAACACAACAATGTTTTCTAGAAAATGAGCTATTGAAACGTCCTATTTCTATAAATAAATAATAGTAATATAAATATGAACCGGCTGGAAAAGATTTGCAGAAAATCAGCAGCAAGAAGCTCTCGTATTATCAGCTACAAGTGTTTTAGAAGCTTGGTCTTCTCAGCTGGAAAGCTAAGATCTATCCCTATTATACTTGGGAACGGCAACTCTTCCCTGCAGTTCCATTGAAAAACTCTAAAAGACCATATAAGTAGATCACTTGAAATACAAAGAGCCTGTGTTTTATCAATGGCAGTGCAGAATTGAAAATAACAACGTTTATGAACAGGTGGCCTCTTACTGAAACTCCTTTTTCAATAGGGGGAAAAACTAAATATCAAAATTATTGGAAGAGTGCTTTACACTTTACACATATTCCCGTATTTCTGACCTGTATTTTATTGATGTGCTCTCTAGAAACTTACAACAAGAAAATTGTTCATGACTGAAACTAGGTACTCCTAAAAACTCAAAATACAAACCTTTGTACGTCGCATTAGTTTGCTATGAAGAGTTTCCGCAATATCTAGCAAGATGGCACATGGCACTGCTGAATCTGTTGCCCCAATGAAGTACTTTCCGTTCTCTGGTATCATATATTTTGAGTCATAATGTGCAGCTATTGCAATACGACGACGTGCTCTGGGATCTAAGGTAGCTACAATATTTGTAAATCTTTTAGTTCCGAATGGCGTTGGGGAATCAAATTCGTCTATCTTTACTTCCCAGTTAAGGTCTTCTAGCTTCTTTATGATAAACTGAATGATAAAAGTTTGAAAACCAGAGTCATAATTTAACAAAGATAGGGACAACAGGAAAAAAGATAAAGTATAAAGAGTTCAAAACAAATCTTTGGCAATCTATCCAACATTATGCATTTTTACCATTATCGAGGTAACACCTCGTTTCAGCCATGTGGCTTCATTCAAAGGTATAATTAAAAAAGCCATATTAAGCAACATAAAAGTTTAAATTTATACAAGTTTAAATACAAAACTTCAAATAAAGCCATGTATAAATCTCAAGACAAATGCTAATTAGTACATTAATTACATACGGCATTGATTTCACAACACCAAGATGTTTCGCCCAGAGCAGTCTTTTGAAACCAAGAATAAACGCCAGATTGTGTTTTTTTATCAAAAAAATTAAGAAAGACTGCAAGCAAGATTGAAGGTATTACCTCAAAATCATAAGAATTGGCCTCGAAAAATGATAGACAGTGATGTGATACCGATGTCGTTCCATTCTTTTTTAAAAACACTGTCTGGGCATTTTTTCATGCAAAAAGGGCCTTCGTGGCAGTGGGCATATTTTTCTATAATACAACAACTCACAACGTTAGTTCTTATGATAAAAGTATCGTTAGAGTATAGGTTAGAGGATTACAGCGTTAATTACTGTTGCAGATTGGGGTACGTCCATAATCTATGCTTCAGATTCTCTTTCGGAGTTGGGGATGAATTTACATTTCGTTTACACAATGTTTTTATATTATTAAGACCTATTTCTTGTAGTCAAACATCCCTCGCTTGGGATTTTGGTACAGGCTCCATTGCAAACCTCTCCTATAGAAGCCCATTTATGTTTATGCCTACATATGCCAAGCCATCAAATAGTTAACACGAAAATTATATCTAACGACAGTAAAGTGTAACAANAAAACAATATGCAAGTGGGGCGAAGAAAACTTAAGTTTCCTTTCTTCTCCTAATGCTTCATCCGCAGTGAATGGTACTCAATTACACATTACACGTAATTTTGATAATCAGTAAGTAAGGGGGAAGGAGGTTAGAGGATTACAGCGTTAATTACTGTTGCAGATTGGGGTACGTCCATACTCTATGGTTCAGATTCTCTTTCGGAGTTGGGGATGAATTTACATTTCGTTTACACAATGTTTTTATATTATTAAGACCTATTTCTTGTAGTCAAACATCCCTCACTTGGGATTTTGGTACAGGCTCCATTGCAAACCTCTCCTATATAAGCCCATTTATGTTTATGCCTACATATGCCAAGCCATCAAATAGTTAACACGAAAATTATATCTAACGACAGTAAAGTGTAACAAATTTTGTCAAGGACTCTTTAGTGCGGTTAGCTGTTTAACTTAAAATTAGAGCCATTTCTACAATGACAAGTCAAACCTTTTTTGTATTACAGAAAAACCGAAAATAAAAATTTCATTAAATTCCTGGGGGAAAAAATTCAACTGTAACATCGTCTTTATCAGTCCGCAGCCGTTGCTATCAATATAACATCTACGCAACGGAAGGTGTGGGCTACGGTATTATTCATTCACGATTACCGAAAAATACTTTTCTTTTACTGAGTAACAAAAAGATATTATTAAGAATATCATCAGTTTACTAAATATGTTATGAAATCCCTTGTTTTATATTTTTACTCTAAAATCCATGCAGTCAAATGTCGCCTTTTGACTGCAAGGAATTGGAAAAATGATATTCTTGTTCAAGCAGTTAATACGGTCACACATCTGTTTAACTTCTAAATTAGCAGCTGTAATAGCTGAAAAAATCTGACGATTTACCTTTTCTAGCGATGGTTTCAATAACTCCTAATCACCAGCTTACGACTGGTTATTTAAGAAAATAAACTCTCATCAGGTGTTGTCTGCTTTTCTTAAAACTAAGTCAATAACAGTTACCAACTTCATATCTTTTCAAAGCAGAAAATAAATTTCTAAATCAAACTGAATCAAAGTTGTATTTAACGCTCGGAAGTTATAACTCACCCACTGCGAAATTCAAAGTAAAGTGAACTTATGAATGAAAAAAAAAAGTTTTTTTGGTAAACAAGTCACGAAAGTTAAGACAGGCCTCACTATTAGTTGGCTACATGAGGAAATAACGAAGAAACCAACAAAATTGGACGTGTCTCAGTTTATTTATCCTGTGAATGATAGAAATTAATCCGCATCAGGCGTACAACGCAAAAAATAGCAGCGTAGATACAATAAGCTGTAAACAGAATAGGATAAAAAAGAAAATAAAACGCGCTTGGTCACTTTTAATAACCAGATCTGAAGATCTGACAAATATAAGTAGTCGATAACCTCAGATTTATACAGATAAAAATAATTGAGAACCGATACTGTTTGTATCACAATAGCCTTTGATCTTGCTTGTCATACCCATTTCGGGGATGAAAAGGAGTCAAACACACAAGAAAACGCTTAATGGAAAGAAGAAGCTGAAGATACAGTTTGGATAAATCAAAACACCTAGTACATCCTTTATTAACAATTTGTGACTATGAACTTGGCTTTTAATATCATCTTGGGAATTAAGTCCAAAATCTTAAATGTACTGTGCTGTTTACATACAATAAATATAATGTCATCTGTGTCAAAAAAGGCATGCTAGCCTAATGCTGTAACGACCAATCCCAAGTACCTTTGCTCCCACACAGCGCATAAACCTTCTTTCAAAAACTGCTTTATGAAATTATGCTGTGGGTTACAATAGTCCTATATCATAACTTTCAATATTTCGTTGTCAAATTTTCCTCTAAATTCTTTATGAACAAAATGGTACAATTAACTTTTGAACTTTAAAAGTTCTGTTATGGAAAAAATCATCATTAACGACATAAAACCTGACCCTTTTATTGACAAAAGAGTGCAAAAATGACACTTTGTTCCAAGTTCGGTATGAGTTCACCATGCCTTAATGTCTAGCCTGGTTGTATTGGTGAAGAGATACTTCAGATTACAGATAGCCCTCTGGAATAAAAATAATGTTGAAATTAGAATCTAGTTCATTTTTCATTTTTTCTTCTGTCTGATTTAATTTAAGAATTTTCACGTTCAGTATGTGCACGCAATTTTTTCTTTTCAACATAAACCACTGTAATTTAATTGGCAATTACGTTCAAGATAAAACAAAGTAAAATCCTCGGAAACATCAGTATAATTTGTTTTCCTCCAAAGTCTTTAGATTTACAGGATTACTAACACTTATATAAGTTACTATAAATTAAGCTCATGTATTTGTGCAGTAAACATAAATAAGTTAATTTAGAATATGAAAATGTGAATATAAATAAAGAAAAGCATGATTCAGGAACTAAAGATATTTGATAAAATGTTTGTCAGTCTTAGGTTAAACTGTGCTGTAAACACAATAAGTTATCATTTTACAATGTAGCCAACCATACTGACTACTATGATTCAAATCTGTCCAAAACAAATTCTGACCCAAAAATATCAAAATCATCACTATTTTAAAAACATCAGTATTGCGTATCACTTTCAAAATACCACTTCTATCTGAGTGACTTTAAGTTTCACAAAAATTAAATTACATGACATGACCTGGACTCCTACAATCTCCAGTCCTTCGACTGACCGTGTGGTTAGACCAAGGCGCAACAAAATCACAAGGTTACGTGGTGGTGGAATGAAAATGCTAATCTAGCAATAAGGAAAAAAGAAAGCCATGGAAGAACTGGAAAAAAGTGGCCCCAAAGAGCGATATCTTGCTGCAAAGCGCAATGCTAAGCCTGCTGTCTAGGTGGCAAAGGAGACTGCCTCCAAGAACAGTTTTAATAATCGTCATGAAAAGGACTGATTGAACCTTGTCATTAAACTGGCACGTAACGTACGGAATCAAGGCATTAAAGGAGAGAAATGCATTCGTAACGATCAAGGCAATATTGCGTATGACTTTGCGGCAAAGCTGTTGGCCTGGAAAGAGCATTATCAAAGGTTGCTAAATGAAAAATTTAACTGGAATGAATCTAGCTTGTCTGATGCAGATATTGTCATCGGACCTTCTATTCAGCTAAACTATGAAATGGTAGGTTCCGTAATCAGATAAAGGAAAACAGGTGAAGTTGTTTGTCCAAGTGGTATTGTTTTTGGAATGTTGAAAGCTACAGACGACTGTGTTTTGCCTCATTTTTGCAAGTTGCTAAATCTTATCATCTGTCATCATGCTATACCAGAGGACTGGAACTGGTCATACTCCAATCTTTTCAAAGGGTAACCCCTTGGAGCGTGGGAAATTTCGTGGATTACAATTGCTGCAAGTATTGCAAAAGATCTTAAAAAGTGTGCTGGTGGTATTTATCAAATCCCAAGTATAAATAGACAACATGCAACTTGGTTTTATGGCTTGTAGGGGGACCACAAACGCCAGTTTTATCCTACATTAGCCGCAGTAGGAAAGAATTTTTCTCTGCCTTTGTTGACCGGGAAAAAGGTGATCGTATCCAAAGAAAAATACTGTAGTGAGCTATGCGAAAGTTAGGGATTGGTGAATGGATTATGCGCATCATTCATGCTATTATTGCAGCCCAAAGTCCTGTGTTAAGTTCAATGGGAAATTCAGCGATGATTTTAAAGTTAATGTGGGTGTGCACTAGGGATCAGTGTTCAGTTCTCCTTATTATCCTGATGGATGCCCTTTCACATGAGTTCAAAACCAGCTGTTCATAAAAGCTCCTGTATGCCGATGATCTCGTTATCATTGCCGACTCCTCAAAGACACTGCTAAACAAATATGGCAAGTCTGCATAGAGGTAAAAGGTTGACGTGTCAACATGAAGAAGACAAAATCCTTTATTCCAACCATGGCTCCAGTGAACGTCAGTGTGGTGTTAAATGGCCCTGCGGGGTGTCATAAAGATGTTGGTAGCAAGTCAATCTACAGCTCCACCAGACCACATTGAGTTGGTCTGCAAGCGATGCTCTGGTGTCAAGGGCAGGTTGAAGTTTTATGAGTCGTACACGAATTTAAGCTGAAGAACGCAAACCTTTTCTCCACCTTCAACAGAACACCATCAAGTCATACTTGATAGTGTTCAACTGGAGGTAGTACCATCCCTTTGCTATTTGGGCAGTATGGTCGGAAATAATGAAGGATACACTGATGCTGTAACAACCCGTATTCAGTCTGTCTTGGAAGAACTTCAGAGAGCTCCTTCTGATACTCGCCAACAAAGGCATTCCATTGAAACCGCAAGGTCGGGTTTGTACTGCTGGTGTTCGTGGTGTCTTACTCCAGGCAAGCGAAACCTGAACAGTTACTGCAGAGGACAAAAGCAGCCTAGTCAGGAATGACAACACCGTGACCAGATGGATTTGCTCTTAAAGATCAGGATCAATTGCAAATGACTGATCTGGGAGCTACTCTTGGTGCTTCATTTCTTGAGATTTTTCCATGACGTAATAGATCTAGATAGTTGGGTCATCTCAGTAGGATGGACAAAGGTCTTTGGCAATGGAAAAGTCTGATCTTTGAGATTGAAGGCCGCTATTGTGTTCACCAGACGAAGCCCTGTAATGATAACATCAAGACCGACCTCCGTTCCTGGAAAGCATTGAGGACATTGTCTCAGATCGTACTGCATGGTGGGCAGCGATCAAGAACAATGTGACAAGAAGGTGTAATACCCCTGATACTGGGAAGAGGAGACGAAAAACCAACAAGTAATTAGGTAAGTAAGTAACACAAGTGGAATAAAGCTATAATAAAGTATAAATTCACTTACGTATGGTCGTGTCTTTACAAATAATAAATATAAATATAACTTGTTATGGCTAGAAGTAAATTAAAGCACATCGCCATAGAATTTCGGATTCATTGGCACTTCTTTTACCTGGATTGTTATCTACTGTAATATTGGTTAGTGGCATGGAGTTATTTTGGCAAGAAAGAGTAACAGCTATCTTTTCAAGTGTTAATTGCGAACTATATTGATGATAGGGAAAGCAAACAAACATAAAAAGTGATAAATTTATAACTGTTTCTTTACAAAGTCACAGGAAGTGTACTGTTGAAGTAAAAACTCATTAAAAGTTGTCTTCAGAAAATAAGTCCTTTAAAAGGCTATTTTTAACCAGCAAAATTCTGTGACAACTTAAAACCGAGTTTATGTTGTACTATTGGGTAACAGTTAAACATCAAAATTCCATGCAAGATTTGAAGTCAAGTATTCAAATGTAAAGTTAACAACTTTGAACTAACATGCACAACAACTACACGAGTGCGCAGAGTTTGGCAGCGGTTGATACCAGTCTGCTAAAGATATCAGCACTGGTAACACCATTATGACTACCATATTCATCCTAATGAGCGCCCTTTCCCCAATATGAACTCTTAACCCAAGCTATCGTAAAACTATAAATTTTGGTCTAGATAACAGATGGAAGCTGGAAGCTGGACCGCTGCTGTTGCCGCCATCTTGGATTTTCCACGATTTGTGCAAGTCGTTGTGGTAAACTTGGGTTCAGTGTGGTGAAAGTAAAAATACAAAGTATTTTAATTCCACCGCCAACTGTAGGATTCTTCTTTTGTCAGTAACAGTCCCATCTGCAGTGTCACCATGATTAAAAAACGTGCCAGATGATTTTTGAATATTCCTGTTTTTAATGACTAACTGGCTCGTCTTCTTTCCTCTTCCTGTACACAGCAACGGCAAATCTGTGGACTACATTTTTTCTTTTCTGATTTCCTACAGATTTAATAACAATAATAGGCGCCCAAATGTTCCCATACATGGTTTTCGAGTAGGAAATTAATATCTTAAATAGCTCTGCTGAGTTTTTTGTTGATCTTCATCAAGCCTTATACGCGTTCCCCACCTACGAATTTTAAACGCCCATGGTGTTTATTACGGCGAATACGGTAAATGCCTTGTAATCTTGTCACTCCACATGCACAATACAGAAAAATTCTACACTGGATTCAAATTGCAACTTTGAAAGTTTGTACAATTAAAAGAATCTTAACTGAATTTGTTGTATTTGGCTAATGGTATTAATTGATGCTGCACGTAAGAAGTAAAATGGGAAGGTAGATCAACTGGACCAGATGATGGGAAAGGCTGTCAATACAAATGATCGTGGATTAAAATTTCTAATGTAACAATGGGAGTTGACATAACCTTTGTAGAAAATGGTTTAAGAAGGTAGAGACATCAAGCATATCTTAGGAAGAGCTATGCTATTAAAGCTAATTGTCAGAATCACCCAATTCCCAGCAATATATAAGTGTTTGCACCACAAAGAGGGCTAAAAGATGGCTTTATAGGATCTCTTTCATGATATATAGCTGGGCACAGTCTCAATTACGGATGAAAAAGAAATCAAGGTCCTCAATAATACGGGGACATAGACTAACCATCTATTGGCTCTTGCATATTGGTTACTGATTTGAAGGATGTGATAAGAAAAAAAAATTTGGTGACTGCTACAGGAAATAAGACAGTGAATGAAAATTACTTATTAAGAGTTTGACAACTTATGCCATACTAGTTTGGCTAATCACAAACCCTCACTAATTTTATTCTGGTAACATATTTGGTATAATTCCTTCTAAATGTGAAACAATACTCAGTGAACAATGGGCTTAAAACATTAACTACTATTACTTTACTTTAAAGTGTTTCCTCTAAAGCTATATCAATCAATGTACCAATGAAAGACAAGGCTTGGAAACTGTGCTACCCCAAAACAAGAACCAAATTCAAGAGACTCACACTGGGATGCTGGTGCGAAAAAGAGTGGTTGAATAAAGAAGTAAAAGGTTTTAGTGGATAAGAAATATAATACCTTGAAGGTTTTGAAACACCGAGGCTGTAAAGATTTTTGTTACTGAAAGAAAGTTATGCCCCAAGATGGAAAATATGCAACTTAACAAAAAGAGGTCAAGTAATCAAGTGTTAGTCTATGCATATTCCATCTGGTCAAACAAATAAAGATAAAAAAATGGTTACTGATAGGGAGCAGGGTATAAAAGATGAAGTCTGGCATTCAATGGAAGTGATTAGGAGATATAAAAGTATTATGTGAAGGGCCCATTCCATATCACAATAATAGCCTTTCAGTGCTTAAAAATGAAAAGAGTTTCAAATCTCTTTTAAATAAAAATGGAAATAAAAAATCCCAATCAGTGATGCTGGAATTGGAACTGTCAAGTATCAGGCAAATACTATTATCTACAAAGGTGGCATTCCCGTGGTCAAGGTGCAAATTTTATAATGAGTTATTAAAAGGAAAGAGGTGAGGCAGAGCAACAATCTAACAAATAAGACAAAACTTACAAAAAATTAAAAAGTGCTCCTTCTGCAAAATAATGCTGAACCACACAAAAGTCTCTGGCCAAGGAAGACAATTTGCTCATTCTGGTGTACAACTTTAACAAACTCAGATGTAGCTCCTTTAGACCATAATTTTTAACCAAATAAAAGTGGGTGAAAGGAACATACATTTTGTCAGTGGTCAGAAATCAAAAATTGTAGTCAAGAACTTTCAATCAGCCTGTGGATCAGAAGTGGTCCACCTCTGTCATTGGTAAAATATTTATCCTTGTTAGGGGTATTTGTACAAAAGCTTTTTTTCAAGAGTGAAATGGAGAATGGCATGAGTAATTCTTTGGTATACAATAAAAACAATGTAATGGAAGATAATACTGGGGCTATATTGAAACTTACTTTTACTCACAAAGAAAGAAATTTTCTAAAGCTATTTAAATCACAAATAACGAAAACTAGCAGCATTTATTCTCTCTTTTAATCTTAATATACACTTAATAAAAACATAGAAAAGTGAAAACTTCTTAGATGTAAGAGCTTTATCATGTCATGAGTTGTGAGCTTTTTCCAAGCTAAAAAGCTTACAACTCATGAAATGATAAAGCTCTTACATCTGTAGCTTCCTCTAGTCCATTAAGTTCAGAATTTTCAAGATATTATGAAAATTCTGTGAAACCTACAGGCACTCGTTTGAATCCAGATTGGTGCACACTCCATAATTCTAAATCCTCTTCTCCAATATTATTTCCATTAGTACTGCAAAACATATTGTCAAAATATTAAGACAAAAATGTATGCAAGTACTGGGTACTTTACAATGCCTATTAAAATGACCATAAAGCAATAGTTTACTCAAATTCAGAAACATACATGCTTTACTCACGAAAAGTTTACATTTCATGACTCTGCATCAATGGGTAAAAATGAAGTCCATAAAAATTCAAGGGTGCATCCCCCCTCTTTTGTCATTTGATGATGAAAATGATATTGTCTAGGCAGATTAATGATTATCATCCCCCATAGCTCATTTTGCCTAAAATTAACCAACTGAAGCATAGTGGATTGATCAAAATTTAGGAATTTTAATGGTCACTATTACCTATGTTGTTTTTAAAAAAATCTGATAAAATGTAATTTTAAAGTATTGTTTATACATCAAAAGGTTGAAATATGGGATGAGATCAATGAGCAAGGCCTGAACTGGCTTCTTCATAACTCCCAATGACCTTGAACTTCAAAGTTAATGTCTGCAATTATACATAAAGACACTTCAATCAGTGTTGCCAGAGACCACTCTGCCACAGCTTTCATTGTTTAATATGTTCCTCTGATATCACAACTTGGCTGGTTGCTAGCTTTAACAAAATATTTGTAAAGAATATTCATAAATGTCGTTGTCAACTAACAAACTACCTTCTCATCAGCAGTTCTCCCTTCCTTCCTAAAAATGCCCACTTACTGCACTAGCAAGATCTTCTCCACCCAATTCAGGGAAGACAGGAAATGAGAAAATGTGTCAATTTTAATTCATCATGATAAACAAAGGAGTTAATGATGTAATGCAAGGTTGCTGCATCAATCTCTTGTCAATCTTCTATTTTGCATTGGAGCAATGAACAATTGAATTTGCAAAGAGGCTGGATTTTGTGTGAATTTTGTACCAGAATTCAGGGAAGATAGGAAATGAGAAAATGTGTCAATTTTATATCATCATGATAAACAAAGGAGTTAATGATGTAATGCAAGAATGCTGCATCAATCTCTTGTCAATCTTCTATTTTGCATTGGAGCAATGAACAATTGAATTTGCAAAGATGCTGGATTTCGTGTGAATTTTGTACCAGAATTCAGGGAAGATAGGAAATGAGAAAATGTGTCAATTTTATATCATCATGATAAACAAAGGAGTTAATGATGTAATGCAAGAATGCTGCATCAATCTCTTGTCAATCTTCTATTTTGCATTGGAGCAATGAACAATTGAATTTGCAAAGAGGCTGGATTTTGTGTGAATTTTGTACCAGAATTCAGGGAAGATAGGAAATGAGAAAATGTGTCAATTTTATATCATCATGATAAACAAAGGAGTTAATGATGTAATGCAAGAATGCTGCATCAATCTCTTGTCAATCTTCTATTTTGCATTGGAGCAATGAACAATTGAATTTGCAAAGAGGCTGGATTTTGTGTGAATTTTGTACCAGAATTCAGGGAAGATAGGAAATGAGAAAATGTGTCAATTTTAATTCATCATGATAAACACAGGAGTTAAAGATGTAATGCAAGGCAGCTGCATCAATCTCTTCTCAATCTTCTTTTTTGCATTGGTACAATGAACATTTGAATTTGCAAAGGTAAAAATAATCAGGAACAAATTTCTTACAACTTCTCAACTTTTAAACAACTTAAAACAGTGTCATCTCAGATTTTTCTTTTTGTGCATTTAATTAGTTAATGAGCTTTTTGTGGTTATAATATATTGATAGGTTTTTGTTATTTATTTTGGTGTTTATTTGATTAGTTTTCATGATACTAGCAGAGTTGCTTTGTGTTCTTTTTTCTGTAGAACACACTTAAGGTATTTCCAGTCATATAATGTAATGATAGACACCTGTTGAACCTTATCTCTCAAGACAATAGAATTAACATTTTCCAAGACATAGAGAATCCTCTCTTCCATACGTTGTGCTTAATACTCTCAGGAGTCCTATATGGCACAATTTGAGGCTAAACCGAGTTCTTTGAGTAAAGTATCTAACCTAGCTGCATTGGTGTGATTGAAGTCATCATTCTCATCCTCAATTATGCACAATTCTCAGCAGTCCGGTTGCTTATCTCCATTATCATTCCAATTTCAATACTGTTTCCAGCTGACCACACACAACCTTTTCCTAAGTTGGGCACATACCATTTCCCTTTAATAGACTTCTCTTGTTTTACCCTTTCTATCTCTTGCACCATGTCCATCATTTCCTTTCTAACTGTAGGTGTCAATTTCAACTTTAAATTTTCACGCCAATTTTGTGCTATGTGTAAATTCTGAAAACAAGGCTTTTGTTGACGTTGTGTATAATGGCTGTGAGATGTGTGTTCCTGTTTTTTAGGCTACTTCGAATTCATTTCTGTACTGACAAGACTCGAAAAGTCAAAAAAACCCGAAAACAATATCTGTTGTCAATGTGCATCTCAATGTTTAATTCATATCCTTGAAACCATGTTGATATGATTCATGTAGATGATACAATTAACTTTACATATCACATTATGTATTCACCAGAGAGTACAGTAAGGTTAATTGCCTTACATTTTTACTGCCTATAAAATACTCACAGTTACTGTATAAGAGATTAATGTGCAGCCATATTTTACATGTCGAAAAAAGGTCTTTCCTATCAAAATATCCATGGGAACTTGTGTAGTCATCTGGAAAATTATTTCAATATTCTACCACTTTATCTGTTTCCATTTCTTTAGAATCTTACATCAAATGTCTATTGCATCATCACCAATATGAGCCACTACATATCAATTTGGCTCACCAAAGTCATATACTTGAAACACCTTGTTATTGATCAGCTCTACTACTGCTATTGCCGGTAAGACAATGTTAAATTCTGTAATCACATTGAGCTATAAATACACAAAGTAGCAGCCTTTGAACATTCTTCTTTCTCCTTTCTTCTCCCATTGCATCCCTGCAATGATGAGACACACTGTGATTGGAAGCCTTGGTGAGAATCACTGATAAAAGCCCTTCACTTGAAGTTCGAACAACTTCTTTAACCACACCAGTTAAGATAAACAATCTAGGTCTCATAATTAATTTGCTTGTATCTGCATATTACTTTTAAGCCTTGAGGTAGCTCGTAACTTTAAAGCTAACAATAAATAAAATTAAGTTTTACTTCCTCTGCCATCAGACAGTACTATTTATCATTTACAAAAATCTGCAAATAAATAATTTTGTAATAAAGGTACAAACTGACTAGCAAGATAAATTTTGGAGCTGTCTTTTACCACCTGGATATTAAGGCCAATCACATTTTAGGGAAAAAATTTAGAGAAAATTATAGTACCCTAAATCATATTAATAAACAATCACAAACTGTACCATTTCACCTCATGGAATTTTTTTATTAGTTTCCTTTTGCTTAGGAAGCTAAAAATCTAGAGCCTTGATACAGTACTTAGATGTAGCAGACATTGCCTCCAGTACCCGAAGTATGGGAAAAGCTCAGATAAAAGCTGTACTTACTAAATGAGGGTAGAAGTAATGGTAATGACTGGTCAAGAATTTCCAATAACTGATCAGTGCTGATGTACATTTTAGGCTTTTGCAAGATGATGAATAAAACTATCTAACATCCACACACCTGCATACATACATACATGCACACACACACACCAAGAATGTCCAGATAAGCCCAAATGGATTGAAAGGTGAGAGAAAGGACATAACAAAGTTCTAGTTCCAGTTGTGAAGTTAGTTCAAGTAAAGTAATGTAGCAGAATGAAAAGAAGTCAAGTAAAAGTCAGGTGTTTAAGCAAATGATAATGTCCACATTCAAGTATGGCATAACTATCAAAGCAGAGGTGACCAAGCAGTATTATTTATTGCACCTATTTTTCAACATTCCTTCAATATGGTCTGCTAATTTTTATTGGAATAAACCTCAGCAAGAAAATAATAACCTTTCTATTCAGAAAGATTCATGAGATTCTTATGGCCATGGTGGCAAAATTGAGGCTTCAGACATTAAGTAATGACTAATCCAGTCTTCAACAGTGCATCAATGTAAGCTGAATTTAATGATAAGCAAGCATTTTGTGCTAATTTCTCCTTAACTATCAATTGGTAAGGTAGCATCAGCTACAAGGATCTTGATTATAATGTTAAGAAAGGTCAGTTCCAATACATAAAGAATGTCATAATATGTTGGATAGTCTACAGGACTAGGTTATTAATTTTACAAGAACTAAATACTATGATTTATTTCTACAGTTATGGTAAAAGCCTTTAGATTACAATACTTTGACTAAATTACCAGGGCCAAGACCCCTCGGATAAGGTTGTACAAGGAAGTTTAGTTGCATAAAAAAACAGGCAAGAAAGGGCATTGTTAACATAGAAACATCAAGGGGTGATCAAGGATGTTAGGAGTAATACACCATTGAAAAGAAGTCTTACTCCAACTGACCTTTAGCCTTTAAAAATCTAGTTTATTCTCTGGTTTGACCTTGAAACAAAGTTCCCTCTGGAAGATAAACAACACTCATAAAATACAAAAAACAGTCACATCAGACTGCTCCTTAACATTGTTTAAACACTTAAATAGAACAGGTGTATTTTCATGAAAAACATAAGAATATGTTAAGTAATGTAATTCAGCAGTCACTTTTGATAACACTCTCATGTTTATCACAACCTTAGTGAAAACCAAAATCTTAGTTACCTTGACATTGCACCCTGATTTGGAGTAAATTTACACAGATTTCAAGCATTACCATTAACCCTTGTTTTGTGGGGTTCAAGTTATCATATTTCTGGGGATATTTTGATGACTTATTATACTAAACCAGCAACAGGACGTTTCAGTTGAGGAAGTCAGTATCACTTTAAAAGAAAAGCATATATACTTGCCCTTTTAAGATCATCCTCTAGACAACCAATCAAGAAAAAGGTGGCTTACAATACTGTGAATATTATCCTAACTTTACATTGATTTTTAGTCAAATTTAACACAATTTTTTTATTCAATATTATTAAACAATACATAAAAATATTCAATAAAAAAATGTCCCACCAAGAGGAGAAACAAAAACCCAATTAACATAGGCCAATAAATGAATGTAGTAGGGCAGCAACTAGCAATGCATATTATTCAAAAATAGTTTTATGTTTTCCTTTAATATTTACGAGTTTACAAGGGACTGAGTACATTCCCAAAGAATATTTAAAACTAAAAATGATCATGAAAGGTCATGCAAACAATATTATAGGTAAAGACTTCATAGTAAGGGGGTATTTGTCTGGAAAACAAAATAAAACTACATCTTATTTGTTAGAAACAATTTATGGCGGTATTCTTTACTTCCCACACATTCTAGTGTGTTGGTCAAACTGGACAATTATTTCAATTAAACATTTTAATGTAATTATTAACTGATGACATAAAAAATCTCTCCTAACTTTAATTTGGTAAATATCTATAGACTTGAGTTTCTTCACTTTTGAGGAAATAATTATTCAATGCGGTTTCTCAAATATAAAATGTATGACAAATCTTTCGCCTTCTGTCAGAATAAAATATAGCATTCCTTTGAGAAAACCATCCTTTTTTTTTCACATGACAATTGCTATCTATTCTAGGCAACTTAAACCTAATTAATTTTTCGAACAAATCATCATTTTCACGCACACTTAATTTTAAGTATACACATAATGATTTCCGAGTAAAGACCTATCCTTCCGCTTAATGAAACAGGGGAATAATGAAAATCTATGATGACACAGATCGCATTAAATATCACACAAAAGTGAAAAATAAAACTTAATCTCAATTGTATTTCATGATTTTTTTTCCATTGTATTTATAATAAAGGATCATTTTTTCTCTTCAAACCCATAAATTTATAAACCAGAAACTCATAGCTTAATTAAAGCACTCGTTTTTTTATTAGGTCAGGGAATTTTCTTCAATCTCGTTCTTAGATTTTTTTAAAATTGGAATATCCAGCTGTAATGATATTCTTCTTGTCTTCTCTTGATCTTTTTAACAGATTTGTCTCGATGAGACTGATAGGGTTACGGTTATATCATAATAAAATTGACTATGTAAAATTTCACTTGTTTTCCCATATATACTGAATTCGGATGCATTTTCTAAAATTATTTTGTAGGCAAGCTACAGATAAATAGCTTGGTTTGACTTCGCCTGATTCTCAGAATTTCTCAATCTAAGATTGGTTTTAATTTAATTCTCTCAAAAAAACCCCAACAAATTCGATGTCAGACAACACTGTGCTGTTGTTTTTTTGTTTTGTTTTAACGTCATTTTCCCCCAGTAACTGGAGCTCAGACGGTGCTCCTTACTGGGATTGGGATTTCGCAAGTCCCTAAGGGCACCGTCTAAGCCCCAGTTAAAATTTGAAAAAAAAACAAAAAACTATACTGTGTGTGCTTTTTCACAAGGAAAACAAAATTTGATGACAAAATTATCATACAGTCTTCATTTCAACCTTAAAACTCCACTCGTACATTTAAGCCGTACTGTCAACCCTACTACTTAAGATTGGGGAAAAAAAGAGAACAGACAATTTATAAAAATAGTTGGTTTTCCTGTTATTGACTTCAAAGATTAAACACAATTTTAAACTTAAATTTTCGCGAGGTGAATTTCTTGTCAAGTCACCTCTAACAAAACACCGTAAATATTGAATACTATTTTTGATCTAAATTTCATAATAGTTATCAGGAAAATCAAAGCTCATTTGATACAGACCTTTTTCACTTCGTGGTGACCAACTGTGCCTGGCACACGAACCCTGAGCATTCGCTTTAATAATGTTGTGTAAAAACGCGTATAATCATTCAAATTAGCTAGCCTCTTCGAAGCCTGTTCACTTAACTCTAGCAGCCGGTGAATTTTCTAAAAAATAAAAGAAGAAAAAAAAAATCCAGTGGAAAAATTAACCCTTTTTTTCAAAGAAAGCGTTTGCTAAAATAATACACTGGAATAATAATTAATCACTGGGAATTAACCTGAGATTTAGCTCAAATAACACCCATAACCATTAAAATATTATCGGATACTCAAATTTCACTGTCTCGACTGTGTTCACTGTTGACTCATTTCACATTCCGGAAATTTTTATTTGATCTCACGAATTGCTGCATCCCCGGGCATTAAAAAAATGACGCAGATCACGAATAAAGTCTGCAAAATTACTGAGATCAAACATGATTGATATTTGCAACCCTTCAAAAAAACTATTTCACTTGATGCTCAACGTGAAATCAGGGTTAGGGAAATATCTCCATCTTACATAATATAATTGTGTAATTTTGTGTATTCGGATCAAAAAGTACTCAATGCAGAAAACAGAGCAATATACATAAGGTAAAACAAAAAATAAGAACCATGATTGCCATCATCAGTAACCATAGTTCTTATTTTTCGTGTTTTACCTTATGTGTCTAAATATAATATATAATATCTATAAATAATATATAATATCGATATATAAATACTTATATGAACCCAGGAGATTTTCCCCAAAGAATAACTTAAAAACGCTTTTTTTCCTTGTAACATAATAATGTGTACAATTTCATGCGACAAAACAAAAACAAACAAAAGCAAACAAATATTATTAACAAAAATTAAAAAACAAAAAGCCAGAAGTAAATTATTATTCTTGTTGATGAGTCAAAATGCATAAAATGGCTCAAACAACACCAATACATTCGCAAATCTTGGCGTATACTAAATAGAATACCAGTTGTTTATTGCATTAATATTATCCTCAATTTTGATTCAAGTTGCAATGAAAAAAAAATTGAGTTAATGTTGTCCATTGACGACTAATTAACTTCTCAAAGCGCACATTATTTGCAATATATAAAAATGCATACAACACAAGTTTAAAAACAAACAACAGTTATCAACAAACATTAAACAATTAAAACGACACAAAAGATAACACTGGCCGATCTGTAATTGCCTGAGGTTAAAATTATATATATATATATATATATATATACTTAGAAGATATCGAAAGCTTGACTTTCCTAATTTTTTTTTTCTCGCTGTAAAGTTACCGACAAAAATATTATAAAAAAAGAGATTGGCAAGATCTAAGCAAGGATTTTGAAGACGCCAATGATGAAATGCAGTATAGTTGAAATGGAGTCGTAAACAGGTAAAAATTCTAGCTAAATTTCGCTCCCACTATGACATGTTCAGTGAAATTGTCATTTTAAATAATACAAAGATACAAGCTATTAAACAAAAAGGATGTCGACTGAAGCGTCGTCTTCGGTTACTTCTGATGTCAAGGTGGCAAATTGGCCCGTTTGGCAAGATCTTAGCTCAGTTTATCTTCACTGACAACAAATGTTATTACAAATCATAAGCAAGTAACTCAGAAATAACTGGGCACAATTAATTACAGAAATGTGGATCCTAAAACTGAGGAGACACAAACAAAATGTAATTTAAGTGATTTATCAGTGCATTTTCCCAGCAACCCTAATTTTCTACTTTTTGTTTGATTACTATAAAAATATGATCAAACATGCCTTCACGGTTCCATAACATTGGCAATTAATTTAAATTTAAATAAAATATGTTTTTAAAGGTGTATTACAGACATAGTGGTGAACATTTCACCGAATGGCTTTCGGCAGACAGGTTAGAATTTCATCAACTTTTTTCAAGAAGCTTCAAAAAGTTTGCTTTTCCACAAGCAACGATTTTCCTCCGTGCATTGCTTTACAACAAGGGCCAGGATCTCCTGTTGTTATCGGCCTCTTTCATATAAGTATTATTTATAATATATAATGGTCGAAAAGCAAAAAACAAAAAAATAATAATCCTGGTTAGTTAGGTTTAAGAATGTCAAGATTCATCATGCGTAATAAACAGTGTCATCCGACCACTTTAGTTTAATTTCAAGTGCAAACAAAACAGCCTTTTCTAAAAATCTGCAACTGTGCTCATTACAGGAATTAATAATAACAAATAACAATCAGGCTAAAATGTTAAGTATTGGAGTTACTTAAACGAACTTGAACAGTTGGTTTATCTGCTTCATCACTGAACCAAAGTCACTGACCTTAATCTTCACGCTTCACATGAAGATCAAGCATGATGGAAAGAAGAACGTAATTAAAATGTAAACTCCCCCCAAAAAAGTTATTAAAATTTACAAAGACGTCCAATGTTAGTAAAATATGCTACTTATTATTAGATTAAAAACCAAAACGTTTACTTTCTAAAACCCTTGTTTAATTTATCGTATTTTCACAATCGAAAGGTTTAGTATGCAGTTTCTTAAATACATAAATGCTAAGATAACTTGGCTTTTATTTAAGTGAATAAGTAGACGTGCTCCCTCGTTAATCCTGGCTGTTAGCATTCATAAAATGGTTACCCAATGCAAAATTCTGATGCAAGAATTTCAAATTTTTAAAAATCACAGATATCAAACACCCGATATGAGAAAGTTTATGGAAAGCACGTTACAACAGTTTTTGTGCTGTTTGTTTAAATGCAGAAATTTTACTGATTGTTTAATTTGAAGTAAGTACTCCCCATTAACCATTACAAAAAGAAATTAACTTACCTTTCTTGTGTGGAACTCCTGGCTCTTTTTACTTACTCTTTTGTGTTTTATTCCACATTGTCCTGTGTTAATCAGAAACCCACAAGTTACAGTAATATAAACAAATGTTGATATTAGATTCATCGTGCTTCTCACCGAAAACACGTTCGATGCTGCAAAACAGACTAGCGCAGCTAACAATGCGGGACAGTCGCTACACCATATGCTAAAATTGGTTGTGACTTTAAAGATGAAAAGAAGCCACCTGCTCTCCTCATCCGCACAAATAAACAGTCCAAAGCTTTCAAACTCCCGCCATTTGTTTCCTCTATCAACTTGAGAAGAAATCTGAAACGAGGTGGACTGGGGCAGACTCAGAGGAAAACTCTCACCTCTGACAGAAGGGCATTCCCCTCTGCCATCAGGGTTTTTTTCATTTCTTTCTTTCTTTCTCTCGGCCTTTTACGCCACTCCTGGCGAATAGTCCCCACTGACTTTTCTAAACTTGACGATTTTGTACTTACACTTACTGTCAAACCTTCTGCAGGATGCCATCCCTTCACACGACTTTGGCCTTCCTTTTGCTTTCTCTTATCTTTTCTCCTTTCCCCCCTTTTTTTCAGTTATAATATCAGACTGACAATGCTTCGAAATATAAGAACAAAAGCTCTCTTTATACCGCAACCATTAAATCGTCTGATACTTAGTTCATCCGAAAAAAATAAATCACAACACAAAAAAAATGAGTATAACTGTATCGTCAGAGAAAATAAGGGCAAAGACAGAATTATTAAGTGGGGAAATTGACGGGGAAATTATTATTATTATTATTATTATTATTATTTATTACTATTATTAACATTATTATTATTATTAACATTATTATTATTATTATCATTATTTTTTTTTTATTTTCATTATTATTATTATTATTATTATTATTATTATTATTATTATTACTATTCTTATTTACAAATGTTTTTACAGGATAAGTCAATTCAAAATTTACATATTGACAAATAAAATATTTACAAAAAATAAATTCTACCATTGGGTCCTAGGAAACATCCTGTAAGGAAGGTGAAATCCGCCAAGTGCACATCACATGACATTGTTCTAAAATATTATAAAGCTTTTTCTATTTGCACATCTTTCTCTAGTCAGCCTTAGTCAGAACGCAGACGATAACAATATTTTCATCAGTTTCTTCTTAAATCTAACGGCAGAGGAGGAAATGAGCATGTTATCATCATAGAAAAGATAATGTATTTAATGAGTAAATCCAATAGGAACATGGACAGGATGACATGACTGTAAAGTTGAAAAGTTTTCGGAGTCTCCAGAGAATCTTCATGCTTCTTTTTAATAAACTTGTCCGTCTCATTGTTACTAAGTCTTACCATTTGTTTATAAATATGCCTGAAACTGATGATGAATGGCAAGCAGAATTGCTTGGATTTGTTAAAACGTATAGGCTCTCATGTATGGGAGGTTCGGGTGGATTCCATATCCATATAGATTGGGCGGAAAAGAGTACTTTTAGCTTTAACTTGGCATTGATTTCATATATGAAAGATTTCGCTGTGCGAAAGTTGGTGCATAGGGTAGCAAACACGACGAAAGAATGCTGAAAGAATCATAATTTTGTGATGACGTTCCCAACGATTAATGTCCTACTAGTAGAAAAATATATCTTGGTGACCATGGGCATATCCTATTAATGACAATAGGATGCAATGCTTTTCCTCTCTTTTCATAGTCGATCAAGTATTATAATGAAAGCACTAGAGATATTCAACAGCTTTAGTTAAATAAAATGCTATGTCCGGTGTAGTGTTGGAAAATACTTATAAAATGTTTAAGGGCCACTGGCGTCTTTTATAAAAAAAACCGAGTGTCATGTTGAGAATCTTGAGTGTATTATTATGGAATGAATAAAGCTGCATGGATGAAATGAAAGAGGACATGAGGGGGGATGGGAGTGAGAAGCGAAGATGCCGCAAATGGAGGCGTATGATCCGCTGTGGCGACTCCTAACAGGGAGCACCCAAAGATAAAAAAGAAGAAGAAGAAGAATAGCGTCACACAGCCTATTGTAGGAGATGATCCATGTCGACCATGGTGGCACCTGAAAGTTCAGGAATTACAACTGATATGTACTCCTATCACCCGGACAGAGAGCAAGGCAAGGTCTAAGTAAAAATTTTAAAGTGTTTATGGATGCCCCGTTGATGAGAATGTTTTATGCAAACAAATATTTACTTTGAATTTTGTGTCCACAAATTATACAAAAATGAAATGGTTTTTATTCTTGTCCTCTTATTCCGTACAAACTTCGTGCGTCTGTATGTGCATGAGTTTGTTTTAAATTTTTGACCATGATTGGAGAAAAAATTTGGATTTTACAACTCTGAAATAGCAGAGATGACTCTCAAGTTTTTCATCGGGATGGCACAGGAAAACTTTTAAATCTGCAACTCTATAAAGAGTTTCAATGCCTCTTAAATTTTCCACAGTAGTTCAAAAAAAATTATTCTAAAATAAGGTAAATATTAGGATATTTTCAAGAAAATTAGGGTATTTCTCAAAAAAACAGATAAAATGTCCTACAGCTGGGTTCTTTAGTAACAATAGGATGTTAAGGAGCCACAGCAAAATGAAAAAATGTCGTACTAACAATCCCTTTCAAAATAATCTTCATGAAGATTTTTAATGATTTTGTGAAATTTTGAGAAAATTTTCTGCACTTATCTTTTTAATAGCAAATCTTCTTGGGATTTTCAGAATTTTATCTTAGCCCCTGGCCTGCTACCTAAGTCCCCTACAATTAGCAACAAAATAATATTAGGGTTTCCCTTTTGCCATTTCAACTGTTACTACACGGTTCCTACCTACTATTGAGAAATGTGATGCTACCTTCCCTTGCCTCAATATAGGCTCAAATCTCCGGGTTTCATAGATATACAGGATTACGAGATTACAAATTAAATTTTTCCAGGTTTATAAATGACGAAATTTTCTTCAAAACTTCCCTTGCTTTTTAACTCCTCTTACTATTAGACTCCCTGCAATGATTCAGCTGAGGGTATTGAATTAAAATGGCAAGGGAGATGAAAACACCCTAATTTCTAATTTCTCCTCGTAAACTTTGGGGAAATTTTTCTGTTCTGGCTTGAAATCACCTTCCTCTATCTGTATAAATTCACGTTGCTTGTTTCCAAATAATTTGTTTTGATTATCTTCTATTTCGAGCTAACCTTTCCAGTGCGACGCAAAGTTGCTTTCAGAGAGACTGACAGAATATCGGGAAACAGATTGAGTTCGCACTTTGTCCATCAACGCGAGTTGTTTACATCCTTCTTGACTAACCTCTTTGTTGCCATGATGAAATCAAAATTTACAAGAAAGAAAACTGAAACGAAGTCTTGTTTGAAATGTTATCGACGCTCTGTTGGCCATTCTGAGTAAGATAATCGCAATGAAATGCAATTTACTCGTCTGAAAATACGGTCCAATGTTTATAGGCACAATGTTCTAATTCTGTCGACAGAATTGGTTCACTTTGTGTGTCTGTTAGACAGAGAAATTAAGACTAGAAAATAAAAGAAAAATTCCATCAACTGATTAGCGCTAACAAAACGATTTGTAGCTTCCGAAGTGCTAAACAAATATATGTGTTCTTTACGTTCCTACTACCAAACATCTGTCTGTCTAAAAATGAACCAGACGATTTAGTAGTCTCAATATTAACAAAGCTGATGTTACAAAACGCTGAACCTCTAACTGATAAGACTTCAGTGAAGCTATAAAACGAGAGAGGGGGAGAGAGAGAGAGAGAGAGAGAGAGAGAGAGAGAGAGAGAGAGAGAGAGAGAGAGAGAGAGGGAGAGGGAGAGAGAGGG
>RDPX01000210.1:1176334-1200775 GCA_003991215.1 Morbakka virulenta
AGAGAGAGGAGAGAGAGAGAGAGAGAGAGAGAGAGAGAGAGAGAGAGAGAGAGGAAAAGGGAGGGGAAAGAGGGAGTAAGAGAGAGGACGGTCTGGAAGAAGGAACTCAATGTTATTTACAGGGGTAAAGCAAACGAATCGGAAAGCAAAATTTTAATTTTATGAGGTAATGCTTAGATGAATTAATCAGTAAGTATGTATAATAAGATATACTTAGAGACAAGATGATATGTGAAAATGAAGCCAACTTGTCGAAAATACAAAGTAACAACGGTAAAACAAATCTATTTAACTAATAGTATACATTACTTAGCACACCAATAATCGTAAGAATGTCAATAAAAATTTCACGATAAAGCAAGTAGAATAGTAAATAAAGCAAATGGTTTGGGCGTGTTTTAGTAACAAACGTCATTTTCAGTGGGTAAACTCGAAATTGCTAAAGCTTGTTGTAAATACTGTATATCAAAATGTTCTCTTAGTCATTTATGTGGACTTGAGTAAGAACCAGTTTGTCAATTTGCTCTCTACTTGACTTTGTATAGTCAATCAAGATTTTCTATAACAGGTCTTGGAGTGTGGTTGAGTCTTTTTAAAACCCAAATGTAATAAAGGTCAAGTTCTTTCAAGGTCATATTCTGAGGTCACAATATAAACAAAATTTCATATGAACATTTGCTTTAGTAATTTTCTGTAAATACAAGTGACTGTGGTAGAATTTACCCATTTTGCAATTTCTTCACGAAATGTAGCACCAGTATTAGATGTAAAAGATTTATCACGTCATGAGTCGTAAGCTTTTACTGAGCTACATTTCGATCGGTAATTCTCCCATTGTCAGGTTGAAGATGGGAGAAGTACTTACCGAAATGTACTGCAGGAAAGCTTACTACTCATGACATGATAAAGCTCTTACATATATGGCTTCCTCTGAGTCAATAAAGGTCAGAATTTTCAAGACCAGTACCACACCATTTCGAGTGTCAAGCAACAGAGATGGTCAACTATTTACTCGGTGCTATTAACGGTAGCAAGTACTATTACTTTCAGAGCAATAAATGATAACCAACACAAATGAGGGGTATACAATGGTATAAAAGAGGTGTAAAACTTGTAACTCTGTAGAGAGCGGTACAAAAGAGACGTATTAAGGTAAAGAGTAGATAGTAGGGACAGAGAATGACTGAAGAAGAAAAAGGTGAAAGAATTTGCTTCTTTTTAAACTCTCTTTTGTATGTCCTTAACATTGCCAATCTCATTACTGGCATTCAAACCAAGACCAAGTTTGTTCAAATTGTAAACAAACAATTGTCACTTCACAGCATTCAGCCCCTAACCGCTCCACAAAACGTAGTTGTAAAACTGATGAGCCCGAGGAGCATGTCAGGTGGTTTTTTGAAAACGTAATGAACAAATTGGCTGTGAAGTGATTAACGTACCCCTATGCCCACCTTTGGTTTCTTTTACCGTCCACTTTTATCAAAATGTATTATTTGAATCTTTAGAAAATATAATGGCGGTGTTCCTGAGATGTCTGAAATATTTTGAAATATACAACACCTCACTAACTTTTGAGTGGTGTTTATAAATGTTATCAATACTTAGGTTTTACCACTGAGAATGAATAGCCTGGTTATTTATCTTTCCTGGACGTTTGAATTTAGATTTTATTGGAGCCAAATCCGCCACCAAGGCCTAAAAAGGAACTGTACAGGCTATTCCTATCTAGTTTTCATCACCACGCTTTATTCACAAACAAATTCGAATATGGTCTTCAAATGTTTCAGACAATCAGTCATAAAACTCACTGAACTATTTTTACGCTTTCTTTGTTTTCTTCACTGACACAGTATCCTTTAATGTTTATTTCTTTTCCTGAGGAATTTGGTCCAGACATGTCCCAGCAAATAACTTTTAAAGAAAATTGAACATTATTTTCATATTGACATATAAAGTACGTTTTTAAGATCGCAATTAAAGTCACTTTCATTCTGGTGGATAACTGTTTTGCTAGGACCCGACTACCCAAAGACGCCAGAATAAGAAAAATAAAGTCAAGTTTGTTTTAATCAATACTGAAAAACAAAGAGTGGATCGAGAAAGCCTGCCAATTTTTGTAATTGGCTAAAATAGCAGAAGGTATTGATTAAAGCAAGCCACCTTTTCTGACTGGCAAAAGTAATTCAAGACTATACACAAGTTCCTTTTGTCCACAAAGAGGGGAGGGTGAAAGTTGAATATGAATTGCCTCCAATGCTCCTGTTTTAGCTTCAAATTTTCACTGTATTTGCGATTTAGCACTGAATGCCGTCCTTTCCCTAAATCTAAATTAACAATTTTGCGTATACTCTTGCATTGTCTTTTTGGCAGAACTCTATCAACACAGGCTTTTCTGCAAAACTACTTGGAATATGTTGTTTTATTTTATCGATCAATCTTAAAGACATTCGACCCACGTTTCTGTCGTCATTTTAGTACTTGAACTCATAAACAGCTGAACTTAAATTTGATGCAAGCGAGACTTCCTTTGTAGGTTCACTAAAGATGCAATCCTTTGCTTTGCATTTCCTTGGCTCTCAGCATGGCAAACTGCATTTTTTTGCGTATCCCTTCGAGGTGTAAAAAATTCTATGGCAGTGTAACAGTACAAAGTCCTGAAGTCTTTTTAGCACAAGAATAAAGAAACCTAGGGAAATTACTCAGGGAAAGGTGAAAAAAATCAAACAATTTTTGGTTCACATCCTTTACTTTTGACTGTAAATACATTTTGTGGATAATCATCTTTTTTAACCTGTTTTGAAACTACTTTTTAAAAGAAATTTATCTACGAAAGAGAAATAAATTAGTGGAACTGGACCATTGGTACATGAAAGTATTCAGAGAGCAAAGAAAAGCCAAAAGATTGTTTTGTTGGCAAACTAACATATACAGTTTTAAAAAGCAAGTCTGAGTTTCAAAATTTGTTCCATGAATGATTAAATCTTAAGAGTTTTATCTATCGGAGATTTCTCACATATTTCTTGACTTCATAAATTTGGAAAATGTATTCATTTAAATATAGTTCCATTTGGTTTGACGAATTAAAAAGATGTCTTTAGGAGCATTGATGGACAACCTCTTTTTCCAGACCTTCTTGACCCAACTGCTAAATGTTGTCTGTATTGGCATTCACTGGGCGCATCGTTTCTTTCCATCACCTTTCCAGAACATGCCAGGTTTAACTTTATTATCATTAAGCCAATGACTAATATTGGCAAACCGTCAGGAATGTGGCATTTATTTGAATGCAGCAGAATAGAAATTTCACAGGTAGAATCAATGTGTTTACCCAATAACTGAAACTAATACAAATAATGTCTTCACCAGCATTGAAAACATCATCGAGACAGCTTCTTCAGCATTACTGGGTCAAGGAAAGTAAGGAAAGTAGCAAAGTTTATGTTTATGGGTCAATGGGGAGGGGATAGAGCATCATATTATTTTCTCGGAGACATAGTTTAATGTTTGTTTGAAATTAACATGTTCAGGATTACTTTTTCTGCTTCTGGAGGAAATTGATGTCATTATCTTGAACAAGAGAGGACGACTGTCTATACAAAATGCTTCGAAATCTTGCATTCCTTAGTCAGAAGCGAACTCATAAATTTACTTTAAAGTAATCTGCTGCAAATGAGGCCAGGGTTTTAATCGATAAGAAAATAGAAGAATTATTTTATGTACCAACAGTGAAGGGGTGTAGGTACACAACTTTGATGCAAAAGTAACAAATAGAAAATCTTAGAAAGTAAACGGTCCCGCGGACGCCTGACTAAAATATTAATCGTGACAGAAGGGGGGAGGGGGGAAGACGGAGATAGATGATCTTTTTAAAAGTATAAGGTATTAATATGGTTTCTTTTATCGACATTTGCAATAGTCAGCAATTATAATGGGTTTTCCAAAATAGTAATCTCTTTCATCACGCTGATACTCTTTACTTTAAAGTTTCAAGGAAGAACTTAGTTTGTAGCTGAAAGAAAGATTGATCCACTGTTAAAAGGGACTTGACCTTTTTCAAAAAAATTCATGTACTCAAAAAGAGGTTATTTCCTCTGAGATTGCCCTACAATTTCTTTATCTTTGTTTGAGCGTTACTTATCGATAGGTACACAGCTGAAAAGATAAGGCACGATATCAAATTCTTTACATAGAGCATAAAGCATGTTGCGTCAGAGAACTTGTCTGTGATTCTCAGAAAGTGTGCAGGTGCTTTAAGATTAGCAAGCTGTTTATCTTTTGTCCCAATGTTTTAGTTTTGGCAGAGATAGTGCATTCTGATAAAGAAAGATACTCAGTTAAATGTTTTGAATTAAGTCTGTTAAGGGCTGAATTGGACTGTTAAGGACAAAAATTTTGCGGGGTTACTTCATCATCTTTGACAATGTCTATACAAATTGTTTTAATTTCTTTGAAGAAAGCCACTCTGTGGTAGTTAATCATTGAAAATGAGTAGTTTTGTAAGCTTAACAAAATGTAATTTCTTCTCCTAAGAACCCAGCATATTAACATCAAAGCCATTCAAATCAATAGGCAAAAGGCAGGAAGGGTACCCCGGATTTTCAAGCACTTGAAATCGGTTAACTAATGACTTTTCTTACAACACTTCAAACATATTTAATAGCGCTAAGACAGGAATTTGTCATGTGCAAGGCAAAGTCAAGTTGAAAGTGACTATTTTTATTTTTCTGCAGAGAATTAATGGTAATGTTAAAGAAGAAGACTTCCTTCATAAAATAATTGACTTGTTTTTCTACTTGGATTTCGTTATTTCGATTAATTTACAATATATATTCGCCATGGTAAGGAATATCTAAGATTCAGAAGTTAGTTTTCACATTTAATCCTAACTGTTGATGACAAACTGGACATGTGTTAAAAGCAAGAACATTTTTCATTGTTTTTAAAAGTTCGGCGAATCTGCTTTAACCTAGGTCATTACTTGTAAATAATTTTAATAGTTTATACACTAAAAATTAAAATGTTTCCTTTCAAAATAATTATTGTTGTGTCATATCACAAAACAACGTCTTGTGTGATTACCGGTTTGTATGTATAGAGTTGGAAAGAGTGGATTACAACCCAAAACATATATCAAAGTAGATACAACAAAAATGTTAGAAATTAAATTTAGACTGTGCTTACATAATTGGAGGTTTTGACAGGGACTATTATAGAAATCTCTAATGATTCCGCGGGCGCAATGTTCGAGGATAATTAACTGAGACCAAAACTCTTTTTTTTATGGGAGGACTGTAAAAATTCCGTATTACTTTCTCAAAATTATCTTAATACTTTCTGCAATTATCTTTAAACTTTCTACAAACACACTTTAAATTTTTCCAAAGGTACTAAAATTTGCGATGCTATTTAAACGCATTGACAAGTGCTGTAAATCACGTACATAATGAATGAAATAAGGAAAAAGGTTGTTACCAAAATAGCTCCGGAAATGAACATTATCACTTAAACTTATGACAACTGTCGTATGACACAAAATACATTTTGCAAGTTTCTGTGCAATCAAACGAGCTTTGCAACACTGTTACAACACGAGTGGCTGATGTAAACGAGATATAAAACGAGGAATCTGACAACGATTGAAAAACGAGAACTGTACAATAACAAAAGATCGCATAACAACAACAAAGTTATGTTTGTCTAAATGAGGCTAAATTTCTACGTCAAGGACATTTTACCTACACCTAAGAAAATAGCAAGTATTTCTTCTTTTTTGTAGGTGCCTTCACCGATTCGGTGTTAGAAGTAGAATGATCTGCCATTGTTCATAGTCGCATGCTGAGTTTCATAGATGCCTCGCAGGACCCAGTTGGATGTTACTCAGGAATTGTTTCCGTTGCGTGGCGCGAGCGCGCTTACCTTCGAATTTCCCAGACAGACTCAAATTTTCAAGAGCCTTTTTCCATATGTTGTGACCACGAAACCATAATTGCAGCGGCTCAGTCATACGCAGAAGCTGCCTTTCCACCCCAACCCATAGTAGCACGTCCTCGCTTGTGATTCGTTCCGTGTATGAGACTCGAAGCCTGCGGTGAGAGGACCTCATCTCAACAGCAGCTTTATTTCTTTGGGTTTCGGTGGTGAAGGTTCACGATTCACTGCCGTACATGAGAGCTGACCAGACAAAGCATTTGAACACATGCATTTTGATGCTAATGAGGTGTTTGATGTCCTTGAGAATATTTCTTAATTTGTTGAACGCATCTTTAGCGAGGCTGATTCGTCTACGGATTTCCTTTTTGCATTTCAGATTTTATGCTACACTAGCCCCTAGAAGTTGAAGGAGGAAACCTGTTTAATGGAAACTGTTCTGTGCTTGAGATGACACACAGGTGGTACCTCTGACTTCGAAATCACCATGACTTTAGTTTTCACACTGACTGAAAGGCCCAGCCTCTCACTTTTGGTGACAACAGCATCGAAAAGTCGTTGTAGTTCCTCTTCAGACCTGGCCAGTAAAACAGTGTCATCTGCGTATCTAAGGTTGTTAATACTGATATTGTTTACAACGATCCAATCAGGAAAATCCTCAAACTCACGGAGGATGACTTTTGAGTACACCTCAAAGAGAGACACAAGCACAAGAATAAAGAAACGTAGGGAAATTACTCAGGAAAAGGTGAAAAAAATCAAACAATTTTTGGTTCACATCCTTTACTTTTGACTGTAAATACATTTTGTGGATAATCATCTTTTTTAACCTGTTTTGAAACTACTTTTTAAAAGAAATTTATCTACGAAAGAGAAATAAATTAGTGGAACTGGACCATTGGTACATGAAAGTATTCAGAGAGCAAAGAAAAGCCAAAAGATTGTTTTGTTGGCAAACTAACATATACAGTTTTAAAAAGCAAGTCTGAGTTTCAAAATTTGTTCCATGAATGATTAAATCTTAAGAGTTTTATCTATCGGAGATTTCTCACATATTTCTTGACTTCATAAATTTGGAAAATGTATTCATTTAAATATAGTTCCATTTGGTTTGACGAATTAAAAAGATGTCTTTAGGAGCATTGATGGACAACCTCTTTTTCCAGACCTTCTTGACCCAACTGCTAAATGTTGTCTGTATTGGCATTCACTGGGCGCATCGTTTCTTTCCATCACCTTTCCAGAACATGCCAGGTTTAACTTTATTATCATTAAGCCAATGACTAATATTGGCAAACCGTCAGGAATGTGGCATTTATTTGAATGCAGCAGAATAGAAATTTCACAGGTAGAATCAATGTGTTTACCCAATAACTGAAACTAATACAAATAATGTCTTCACCAGCATTGAAAACATCATCGAGACAGCTTCTTCAGCATTACTGCGTCAAGGAAATAAGTTGACAACGATCCAATCAGGAAAATCCTTAAGCTCACGGAGGATGACTTTTGAGTACACGTTAAAGAGGTCGGATAACATGATTAACCCCTGACATACTCCTCTTTTTATTAGGAACCAATTTGTTGTCTGATCTGGAAGACGAATGGCGGCAAGTTGATTGTAGTAACCTGTGCGAACAATTTGCATCTTCTTGTCGTCATTTTAAATTTTGGTTAACATTTTCAGTTAACACTATCAAAAGCTTTCTGATAGTGGATAAATCAAAGATAAAGGTCTTGTTGATGTTCTGTGGCTCGCTCTCCTAGCATTCTCAGGACAAAAAGGCATCACTCATTCCTTTGTACTTTATAAAACCAAATTGAATTTCTGAATTTCTGGGAGTATTTTCCTTTGGAGACGGTAGGATAATTTTCAATAACAGCTTGGGAGTGTGATACGTTAAGCATTATGCTTCTGTGGATTGCGCAATCAATGGTGAAATCGATCTTTGTAGAAGATCGATTTCACGGTTCGATATTGGTTCGATATTGGTTCGATATTGGTTCGATATTGGTTCGATATTGGTTCGATATTGGTTCGATATTGTACTGGGTGGGTTTTGAGATCCGCCGTTTCCTCAGCGGATCTTTGAGCTCCATGTTGAACCATTTCGATGAAGGCTTCTTGTTTTCTTGTTTGGGGATGTTGCTGGCGACCGCTTCTCTATTCGTAGTTGTAATTGCCTCCCAACAGTCATCAATGTTGGTAGACAACCCAAAAGGTAGGTTTACGATTACCTCACGACAAATTGAAAATTGCTACCACCATATGTAATTTATCTGGTTTCGCGTTCTGTCGCCCGAACTGGTCCAAGTGTATCACATGCAAGGGCGCACTTTAAACTAATAATTCCAGATAGACATTTCATTGTAATTACACCAACCTATGAATTTGTCTCTTCGACCATTCCTTCTACCTAAGCCATATGGGTCAACTACCTTCCAGTATTTTTCTTCACCAACCTTAGAATTGTAGTCCTCCATGATGATGGTAACTTTGTCGTTTTCACAGAACTTTATCACTTCATCAAGAGATTGACAGAAGCTGTCAATTTCGCTATTCTCAGCCTCCTTTATCGGAGCGTAAATGACTATAATGTCTACATTTAATGGACTAGCTTTGAGCTTGACTAGCCTTAAACTTGACTTTTAGGCCAGAAAGAGAGAACGGAGCTGGCAAAACGCTAATCTAAAATCAGTTCTACTCCACGGTGATGTTGGTCTTACCCTGAATAAAAGATCTGTTTCCTGTCCTTTTGAAAGTCGCCAGCGTTAAGCCATCTAACCTCGCATAAACCCAGGTAGTTGATTTTTATTATGTCTATCTCCACTAGAACTTTGTCTAATCTCCTCGCCTGGAAAAGCGTACGAACATACCAAGTAAAAATCTTGGAGAGGCTTCTGATGTTCTAGGCATGACTAGTTTGATTACGTGGTGCTGCAGTCACTGGGTGACGACGATCCTGCAGCTTCTCCAATGCGTTGTTACCGGGGGTGCATCCTGCTCTTCCGCAGCGGGCCCCTTTCCGCCATTGGTCTTCTTATACAGTTGCTGTGACATTCATAGTTGACTGGGTCAGGTGAGGTGGCCTATGTTCCCCTCCTCAGAACGTTTCTGTAGGTCCTTGCTCTACCTGGTTATCGGGATGGCCTTTCCCTTACACTCGACATTTTTCTCTGTCGTCTCAGCCGGAGGGTTCAGACAAACATCTCTCGCCTAATTAGCTGCTGAAGTTGTCGTTGAAGTCGGGTTGGTAATAGCCTGTAATGTAACCAACTAAAACCTAACAATACACCTTGAAATGTGCCGTTTTCTGCAGTTTAAGGGCAGAACCCAGCAGTACATAACCCACAGACACGTTGCTTCAGGTGCACTAAGGACCTACTCTATGCCACTTAGCAAGCCACCAACCCAACACAAGAAAGTCCCCGGATGCAATCCCGGTATTGACTGGAGACTATTTAGTGCTTGTCTGTTTAGCAAGTATTTACATGTGATAAATCAGCAATTTATTCATATCCATCTCTTTAGCTTCATCTGTTTCTATACCGATTTTTAAACCCTTGTTTTTTCATAATATTTAATAACACTGCAGAGAAGACTTGTATCGTTTTGTCAACAAGAAAAATAGTAAGACACAATTTAATTATTGGGTAAACCGCAGAGAATAAGTCAGTTAAATAGGCTGATCATCACCATTGCTACTGATACAAGGTTATCAATGTATATTTGCGTTTCCGCTAATCAAATACATACTTGTCAGGGAGATCTGAATAACTTAGGTATTTATATTATTTTGGAAGGCCCTAATACTAGCCCATCTATTATGTACCGAATTGACTGGTAAAAAGGAATGACTCTGAAAAGAAAATATCAGGCTTTTCCTGGTCCGTAAAATTTTGTCGTACTATTTACAAGAGAAAAATGATCAAACTATGAGAAATTGTGTCACTCAGTTGCCTATTTTTTGATCATCATTCGTTGGAATTCCTTCTTCATTTCTTGAATTAGAAAGTGGATACTCAAATTCAATCTTTAGGGAGAAAAGGAAAGAAAAATCCGCTTTCCTAAGCAATTTTGTCAAGAAAAAGCAATGACAACCCTTTCAGGTTCAACACATTTTTGTGGCTCAGAATGTTACAATGACGAACTCGAAGTAAAAGTCTACCCAAGGACAAGAGTCTCGGCTCTTTGCTTTTTTATAGATGGATGCTGAATTTGACAAGTCTGTACATATAAAAGAATATAGTGACTGTTCTATATCCTTTTTTTATAACTACTCATATCAAGTAAACAAATGGTTGCTAGTTATCAGCAGCTATAAATATTTTCATTCACTTACACCGAGAAATGAAGAATACAAGCTTACAGTTTAATCTAAAAGGCTTGATTTTGTTTCCCTTTGGGATATACCCAATACAAATCGTTATCAATAGCAAGTAGTAAATAAAAAGCCCATCTCAACCAGGAAACAATGAAGGTGAGATAAAATTAGTTGGAGAGATGTATTACTAAACAAAGAGTCAAGATGTAATCCTAAGTAACGTAGATTTCAGCTATTTTAAACCACCAGAGAGAGTATATTAAGAGTTTTCAAATGTCAAATTGTGTAGAGACTTTAGCTAACAAAGCTTAAACTGAAAAAAGACATTTTTGCACAATGTAATATGGGACTCTGGTCTTTCCTTAGTCGGATCTTCAGTTCTAGGGCTCAACCATACAGAACAGGTGATATTGAGATGCTTGAGTACTGGCTCTAGATTAACTCAAGAGCAGGGAACTTTCAACGGAGGGTCCTGGAAGGCTATTGGTATGTCTTGCATTTGATTTTGTCTTGCGTGCTTTCTGTCCCCCTTTTTCTTGATCTGTTGCTTCCTTTCAGGTCTTTCATAGATGGAATCTGTGAAAGACAAAAATGGGCCGAATGTTTACCAGGGTACCATTAATGAAAGATCCAAATATGGGACTAGAATAGCATTATTAAATTTGAATATTACAGATACCATGGTAGCACTTACAAAGAAGTGAACATCTTTTTTACCACCTTTTGCTGTAAAATATGTCCTAGTCTAGTATACAATAGTATAGTATAGTATAGTATAGTATAGTATAGTATAGTATAGTATAGTATAGTGTAGTATAGTATAGTATTAAGTGGCCAGTTTACTAATTGGTCACTATTTAGGATGCATGAATGGCAAACTGATCATCATTTCAGGAGTATTTTTCAATTAGAGGGGCTAAAGAGGACTGACGAATACACCTAGTAGGAAAGAGGATATGGGTACTAGAAAGTATGTCTGGTCAGCCCAGCAGAGGTTCAATGTCTGAACTGTCCTGCTTGTGAAGTTGCTGAAGTTTCTCGCTAAAGAAAGAAAAAGATTAAAGAGTACATTCGTATTGATAAGAGTTCTAATATTAAGTAACGTTTTCAACAGGGAGAAGTCAAAATATGTCACGCCAGACCTTTTTCGCTTTTTTCCTGAAAAAGAAGCGATATTTTTTTTGTTAAAGAAAGAGATCACATTTGAAAGCTGTCACTTACTACCAACCATTATGGGCGTCCAAGAAGGCAACCTCCACGTGGTGACGCCTGGATACTGATTAGCTAGGTTATCCTGACTGGTTGGTAACGAATAGCCTTCATTTTAAGCTGTTTTTCCAGTACCATGGAAGAAATCGATTTCGTCGTTCATGTGATTTTGTATCTGGTTCGTCGTCGATTTGGAGTAAATTTTTTGAACTTGTGCCGCCCCTGGTGGTAAGTGAAAGTTTTTTGTTTCTGGTTTCTTTCCAAACCGATCTGCCTTTTGGCGGTGAGGGTAGGTTTGTTTCCCGTTTCATGAGGCCGGATCGAACTCACCGGGGTGGTCTTCAAATCTACCTCCAGCAGCTTACACACACACACCAACCATTATATCAAATGCTAATAAACAGCATATTAACTTCTGAGGAAACACGAGGTACAATTATTATGACTTCGAAGTATACAGCATGTCAGCTTGGATAAAAACATAATTTCAAAAACCTTATACGTTAACCCTGGTCGGTGCTTGCATAAAGCTTTGTAAGCATGTAAGGACACCGCCAAAAGGTTAATCAACACCAGACCACGGCTGATTGAACATGTATGTATAAGCCAGCTGATGTGATGTTTAATGGTCAAATTAACTTTTGAATCCCTAATTAAGATAAAAGATGAATCAATTACCAATAGAGTTTAATAAGTTGATCAACGCAAAGCAGGTCAAAACCAATGAATTAGTATTTTGCTATTAAGCTTCAGTACTCGAAGGAAAACAAAAATTATAAGCAGTGCAGTAGTCCTTCATTACTAGGTTTTATAGGTCTCTAAGTGTTAAACTACTTACAGTGAAATTCAAAATCACTCGTTTTACTGCTACTATAAATATGAAACAATACATTCTGAAGAATACAAATGTTTACCAAGAGGTAAATAAAACTAATTACCGATACCAACAGAATTCTTCTGTCCGCACAATCTAACCGAAGTGTTACCACCTGGATATCCAACTGAATATAAAAGCTCAGTTTGTCAGTAGAGGAAGTATCAGTTATTGGTAAGGCTTGGACCCCAAACTTACCAAGAGAAGCAGACTTGTATTTATCGCTCCTACAGACGGTAATCTAAACAAGGTATCCGATGTTATGTTTCCTACTGCTGGAGCTGTTTCTGCGTGGAGAACATCCTGAAAGAAAGTGGAAGATCCAGTGACGTAATTCTGTTAAGAGAAATCGTACACGGCATATTTCCAATTAAATTAGGCTAGTGTGCCAATATGCCACTGAGTGTACAATGCAGTAACCCAACTTTTAGAGGAAAAAGCAGACAAATTATATAAAACGTTTGGATCCGATCGAATCCTAGGACAGATAAGCATTTTTGCTTGATAATAAAATTCAGTGCCGTAGTTCATACTTTTTGAGGTCTCTTACATATTATGTAAAGTTACATAACCTCCCTTTCCTAGGCTCCGCAGATCTGAGCTTACCATGGGTGAAAATTTCCGTTCCAGTCCGTTTATTATTAAGAGAAAAATTGGAAAGGCACCCAGACTAAACATTTTGGAAGTCTTCATCATCTCACTCATGGCTTATCCATACTAGAAAGCTCCACTATGAGAATATTTGTTAATAAATCATGTTTTATGTCACTCTTGTAGTCTAGATTCTACATGCCCCGTGAGCATGCAAAAGCTTTGCTGCGAACAAATCTCTGGTAGGAGCTGTTTGTTGTATTTAAATGTACTAATAAGCTCCCTATACTGTGAGCAATTTTTCACTTTTCAAGTTATGCCGGGAGAAAACATTTCAAATCAACTCTATTAAATAATTAAATCAGAATGCAAGTAAAAATTATAAGAGTAAGTGCGTTTAATATACATTAGCAGTAATAACAGCCCATTACCAGCTGTTTAGGGTTGCTTCCCTTTATTGTTGTTTGTTCTGGATATTTTTATCAACTGAAAAGTAGCTGTTGCATAATTTGAATTATATTTGACAGCATCTATAGGCTAAAATATTACTGGTTGTATGCCTTTTTGAAGTCTGTCCTCTTCAAAATATTTTAATAACTTTTATCCTTAGTTCAGAGAGCTGAGGAAATTGCCGTGTGCTCTGATGATGATATAATTGTGTCTAGACTAAATTCTATTACGTCTATTTCATGGGATATAAACGACTCCCTTATAGTAATATATACAAAAGTAATTTTGAAAACCAACTTTTGTCTTATGATTAGATATAACGTGGCACATTAATTTGTCCTGATTCTGTATGACCTATTCCTGGTGTGAAACAACAGAAAAAAAGTACAAGACATCATTTATTCAGATATGAGGAAATCATATGCAAAGAAAATTCTATTTTTCGAGGATTAATGTCAAAGGTGATTTGCAAAAATAGTCCAATATTGTTAGACAATATTTCAAACCTCGTACTTTTTTTTCTAGGAAAGAGATCTTTAAACGCTTTTTTGAATAGTTTACTCAAAATTCTTGGGTGTGTTTCTATTAACTACTGTAGAAAAAAAGCAATAGATAACTTCATTTGGTTACCGGAAAAATAAGAGCGTCAAGAAGAAACACTGTAATTTTACAGACTGGTTTTGTGTGTTTGTTTTGGAAATTTCAAGATACCAATATCAATAAATAGTAAGTTAGCAGGAAAAAGTACATTGTATAATGTTTTATGGTGTTGCTTTTGAGCCATTTTAAAAGAATAGCGATTATTCGTCCGAAGGATTTATCTTCCTTTACATTTTCATATTGGCGGCTATGCATGCACTTACTGAAGGGATGATTTTGCCAGATACTGGTTTTATCCACAAAAGGATAAGGGTCATTTTCCAAAAATTTGAAATAACCCTTCAAGTATGGAAAGAAGACAATAAATTATCATTTGTCAAACCTGTAAAAGAAAAAAACACGAATTCACAGTTTTCCACTTAGCTCTTTATTCATTCCACACATCTGTTCAGCTCGACACCAAAACGACGATGAAGTGCAAGTGCTCTTGAAAACACACTTGCAACATGCGAAGTACAAAATCCAATCCTTGCACGTGACCAACATCTGAATATGCTCAATGTTCGTGGTCCATTAAGCATGCCCCTAAGTCGTTTCCCTAGCAACAAGTATCACAAAACCGGATTGAATATTTCCTGCAATCTGGACGTTCTGTTTTTTTCACTTTTCAGCGCTGACCTGTATAGCTCATTCTTCTAACAATCAACAACTTTAAATGTAATATTAAATATGTATGCCTACCAGCTATGTTTATAATTGCAGTAGTAGCCGAAATATTCGACTAAATGTACCAAAACACAAATTGTTAAACAGATTTTGCCCAGAAGATAAAAAGAGACCTGAATATGGCAATTGAGCTGGAAGAAAACAAGAAAAATGGAATCAGTCAACAAATATGTGTCATCCTTTTAACTGCTGACGTTACATTAGTTTCCGAGCACTGCTGTGAAAACAACCATTTTTCAGCTTCACAAAAGATAAGTCTAATTACTTCACAATACTTTTTTATAGAAACGGATTATAGAATTGCACATCATCTTACTACGTAGATATGGATCAACAAATAGTCGAGGCTACAAACCAAATAAGAGATCACAAAGAATCTGGGACAAAACTGACCAACAAAAACCAGGGTGAATTGCAGTAGCTGACTCACATAACAACAAATTAGGGAGATCGAGAGAATCCTTGTTCAAGGAAGCACAGGAGTTCAGATTAATAAAATCTCTTGATTTTCAAGAAAAGACGCTTTTCTGTAATCCTGTGAGTTGGCTTTTTCAATATATTTTAAATCTAAATCACTCATGACAAGGGTTTAAGCCGTTTAAACGTAAGAGCCATGCAAAAGGACGCATTGAGAAGAGACGTGGGCTAGTTAGAAGATCAAGGTGCAAGATACATCTTACTAAACTGGAAAAAATAGAGATGTTTATCAGAAAAGGCAATAAAAATTAAGAGAATTCAAGCAATTGGCAGTTCTACACCTAGGAACTGGGCAGAGAATTTGGTACAGCTTCATCAAACAGCAAGTGATGTGATGTAATACTTTAAGGGTTGGTGAAAAAAGCTCTTGAGAGCATCAGCTGTAACAGAATTAATATTAATATACTTGTAGAAAAGGGAAATAGATGATATACTGAGACGACGTGAAAGAATTAAGGGGTTTCATAAAGCTTAAGACCAATCAAGCTGGAGGCAAGAAGTTGGCATCGGTACAAGATATTTAGATAGGAGGCGTAAGAATTGGAATAGATGTGCCTAGTTATGGCGTTGGCCTCCCAAAAATCTTACGAGGACGAGTGCAACTTATTCTGACCAGAGAGCATTATCTATCTTTCACCTAATTTGAACATTTGGCTTGTTTTCTTGGGTTTCTTTTAAAGTGACTGTCATGGAATTCCCCTGTTGCTAGTAGTTTGTTTTGTAAATATTGTATCCATAGATTCGTGATCGCCGATCTTTGTCAGTGTAGCATTGAAGCAAGTCAATGATTATTCTCGGTAGGAACTAGGTGAATCACTTGGGGTAGGTTCGATGTCACGGGTGGTATTGCATGTATGACATCGGTAGTATGTAGGCGTGTGAAAATTATAGATCAACGAAGCCGATAGACGTTTTGTATATTTTCTTGTGATTTTGTAGGTTTAGATGGTCGTTGTAGGCTGAGATCGTCGTTGTAGGTTGAGATCGTTCGTTGTAGGTTGAGATCGTCATTGTAGTTTGAGATCGTCGTTGTAGGTCAAGATTTAAGAATGTGGTTGCAGGTGTGGAAGTCCATCGTCGAGTGTTGTAGAACACAATTATTGGAATTGTTGTTATATGTATTCAACATTGAGAATACAGTTGTTTATATTGATAGCTAATTTGTTGTTGATTCGAATATTATCGTAAAGTTCATACAGTCCTCCAACGAAAAGAGTCGTCGTTTTTCGGAGTTACCTTCGTTTGAATCAACGCACATATTGAGGGGTCAATAAAACCACCCCCTTCTCACAGTGACCTTTTCTGTTTAATTTTTCGTAACAGGTGTTGTTTAAAGCCATATCCTATATCGCAACAACATACCACTTGACGTTTTTATTTGTGCCAAAACATTATTTGCAGCAACGTTTCAGGCAAAAGTTCTAAATAAATACTTTAAAGGGCACAAGAAAAACGTGAAGGGGTAACTGTATTGCTACTATCTTCAGCCAGATCGTATTCCGTCTGGTTTTCCTTTAGCATCCCAACAGACCTATTTCTTCCCATTTACTCAACTAGTACATCAAGATCAAGATCTTATTACAGAAGTTATTAATACTAGACTAAGTTGTGTAATTGGGTCATTAATGTTCTAAAGTTATTTGCCTAATCATATTAAAATGATTTTGAAGAATGTCATATAAATTATACATTATGCTGCTGAGAAAGTGGAGCTGAAACTGTTTAATAAACAACGAAAAATTTAATAGTCGTTGAAATTTATCCACCGTTTTGCTTCATGATGGCCAATACTTTATTATATTTACTTTTTAGTCTGCTCAAATTTAATTCATTCATCCGGTCAAAAGTTTATAATGCAATAGGTCAAACGCAAATATCCTCTTGCTTATAACTGCTTCAGATATAAGCTTGCACTAAGATCTCATATGGGAAAGGATTTAAATGAAAATCTCGCTCACGGTAGTAACCAACACAGAACCTATATAAGTAAGATATTGCTTAATCTTCAAAGAAAAAAGACCCACCTTCTCAATTCCATTGCATTATGTAAACCAGTCAATCCAATTGGGTATACTTAACAGACGTTATTACAACCTAGTTCAGTAATTGTTTTAGTAGGGTCCAAAAGGTTACTATTCAATAAAGTTTATGTTATTTCCAACAATGTCACAAGAATTATGCATTTTGTTGCCAATAATTTTTTCTTTATTGATTTATTTGGTAAGAACATTTCAATACCCAAAATATTTTGTTTACCTGACTCTCGGGCGGGGGGGGGGGGAACTCATTGATTTTTATGACGGGCATGATCATCTATTTAGTTAGGGCCTGAAGTTTAGGATAGACGAATATATTTGAGGTATCTAATGTATTAAAGACTGATAAATATTTGGGGTCTAAGGTTTTGAAGACTGAAAAAATATTTGGGGTCTAAAACTGACGGCAAGTTAATATATTTGTGCTCTAAGCTTTTAAGGCTAAAAATGTCCTGAAGCACCAGCTTCAATAAAAAAGCAACAAACTCAATTTTTGTGTATTGTTAAATTGATCAACATATTTGAGAGTGAAAAAATGGCATGACATAAACCCTGTGTCATAATAAAAGAAGAACACTCCTATCTAGTTTATTATTTCCTGTATTGTATACGTGTCCTTTTCAATCTGCAAATATTAGTTACTCGTTTCGTAAGTCCATCATATATTAAGCACAAACATTTTTCTCTTGTTAAGACCTCCAGATAGAAACTTTACAAAAGCCCCTTTTTAAATAGGATTTTACGAAAATGCTCCCAGAAAGCAATGAAGACGAGGTTTACAATGGTTTTGCAAGCAAAATAGTAGTAGAATAAATAGTATATGAGTAATAGATACTAAATAAATAACAGCCTCAACGAAGAAGAAGATTGAACCCAAATAAATACGTTATGCACAAGTAAAGGGAACAAAACTGAAAAACCATCAGTCTATAAGCGCGAGCCTAGTATTTTATTTTATTTTATTACTGAGTAAAGAAGTGTCTATAAAAAATCCTCTGAGCTTCACTTAATACATGGAAGGGTGCCCATTGGGTCCACATTCAACTCAGTTTCAGAATTGGCCAACTTATTGTTCTATCACACAATGGAGCACGAGTACAGAGCACTCATTAAAGACCACCCTATTATTATGTAAATTGTGAAAATTATGTAAATTGTTGTGGAAGTGACGAATCCACATGGCGGGAAATCTGTCCTGCCCTTTTCAGTCTTTATTCTCACATTTATCATATTACCATAATTGTGAGAAGTGCAGAATCACNATTACCATAATGGTGAGAGGTGCAGAATAAGAAGAGGTGAGATGAAGAAAAAGAGAGAGAGAGAGAGAGAGAGAGAGAGAGAGAGAGAGAGAGAGAGATGTAAATTGTCTGTAGCGGAAAGATAAATCGTCCAAGAACAAGGAAAAATTTGCAAAGATGTAGAAGCGCGGCAATACTTGCTCGCGCTTAAAAATGAATGAAAATTCCTACAGACACAAAATTCCAGTTCCACCGCCCGGTTATAAACCCATCTCCTTGCAATAATTTTAGTCGAGAATACTCGAGAATATAGGCGTAGAGTGAAAAGAGGCATGGTGATTAAGCTCCCTTCAACTTTCAAAGACAAACAGAGTACAACTTAAAATTTGCATTAACTTGATAAATTAATTGTGAAAATACCAATTTATGCATATTTTGTCTTTTGTTTATTTACGTTGTGATGCTGAAAATGCTATGTCCTTGTTTATTTTTACTTACGATTGACGTTGACATAATATAATATTATTTGTACTCTTTAAGGATAAATTATGGGGGTTTTTCGGCTACCAGAAATATCGTCGTATCCTCGCATAATTTGTTGAAATTAATGCTGGAATGTCTGCCTTGGTGGGAAACGTTAAGTCCAAAACCAGCCCCACGGCATGTTTTGTCTCAGTACAGTCATTGAAGTTTTGGCTAATGAAAGTTATTGTAAAGCTGCGATCCAAGTTTGATACTTTTCCATCAACTGGGTCTTATCATCAATCTCAGGGATCAAATCAACAAAAACATCAGGAAACAGTTTCTGGTGAATCGGAAAGGAAATCGTGTTCTTTTCACATTGAAGTTAAAAATAAAGAGATCTGGATTTTCAGGTTTAACTTTTAGCTAGATATGTGTTCAACCTGTTCCCACACAAACGATAGAAAGTTTTGTCTTTCAAAGCTTTTAGCATTTGATAGGATATTGACTGACTTTTGTTAAATCCTAGTAGAAATATCAAGAAACAAACCACTTTAAAGCGTTCAGAAATTTTTTAGAAAGTCCAAGAAGGTTTTTCAAAGAAATTTTTTCAGTATACTTTTAGCTCTTCCTGGCCAACAAAAGCGAAAATACATGCACACACATACCAACATATGCACACACAAATACCAACACATGCACACACATACCAACACATGCACATACAAACACCAACACATGTACACACATACCAACACATGCACACACATACCAACACCTGCACAGACAAATACCAACACATGCACACACACATACCAACACAAGCAGCAAGAATAAAAGTCGACTCTCAAGCAGTCTACCCGATTAAAAAAGCTCGATTACTTTGGACCTGCAGCAAAACCCGATTTATTTGTAGTGACGTCATTTACAAACTGTTGACATCCCAATTCTCTTTCCTGAGAAGCAAGCTCTCAGAAGCTCAGCGGAAGAGCATCTGACAGATAACAGGAAGTTCGCGGTTTCGGAATGTGTCAGGTACAATTTTACTTCGAAAAATTTTGAAACATTTAATGTCACTACAATTGGTGACCTACGGCGTGAGTCTAAACATACAGCAAATTTTGAGGTAAAATTGCCATCGTTTTGTCCAAGGCGGAAAAAACAGGCCATTGAATCTGACACTATCCGCCATCACGCAACTCATCACATTTGGCCTCACTCCTCACAGCTCACTCAAGGCTCAGTAATTTCCTATTTGTGACACCTAAATTACCATTTCTGAAACAAGGTTCTCAGGCTTTTGTTCAAAATATACACTGTAAAAATTTGCTTTTAAGAAATGTGGTTGCATCGTTGTTTACACATGCCTATTTAATAACTTTTCAAAGAAGAGCACAAGTCAATTAATTGCTTTCTTGCTGCATCACTAATCCGAAAGAAAACAAGTTTTCTACAGAACAGAAATCTTCGTGTGATGTCTGTTTCTGCTGATGCACACTGTTCTTGTTTTAGCTGGAGGTAACGTTTAGAGAATTGTGGTAAAAGATACGTTTGTGAGGTTGTTAAACCTGTATTAGACTAGATACTCTTCCGCTAAGCTCCCAGTAGCCCAGCGGAAGAGCATCTGATCGGTAGTCAGAAGGTGGCCGGTCCGGATCACCCCGGGGACAATTTTGACTCTCAAAAATTTCAAACATTCAAGTCCACTATATACAGACCACACAGGTAAATACGTTAAATATAATAAATTTCTTGACCACCAAAAACCATCACACGTACACACATACCAGCACAAGCAACAAGAAAAACAGTCGGTTCTCAATCAGCCGGTCTGCTGCCACCTGGTTAAAAAACCCCAATCATCTTCCAGCTCCAGCAAAACTTGATAAATAGATCACACAGGTAAATACGTTGCATTTTCTTTTTATCACTGGCACTCTTTCAGGAGCTTGTCATCATGTTGAATTCCTGCAAGCTTTTTGGTTTATGTTTATGGTTTGATAATATCAATGATACCATTATAATGCCAGTATCCGAAAATTTCGTAGAGTCTAATTTTCATTGAAATTTATGTTCTTTGTCACTTACGTTAGCAAAGAAAAAATTTTACTCAAAAACGTTTTATTTTCGTCTGTTTCAGAAAAAAAATTTGTTTGAGTTTCAAAGTAATATTCTGGCCAAAAGCAAGCGATCAGAAAAAACAAGATTTGTGTTAAGAGGAGGACGTCAAATATGTGCTTTACAAGAAGTGCCAAGGCATGTCAGTATAAAAAATACCTCGTCCGTCATAAAGTCTGTTCTGATTGACCAATAATGTCCAATTTTGGGAGGGAATTTCTCTTCGTAGGATACAACAATAAAATGAATTAAAAGATCACAATATCAGATTTCCATATTTTTTAATTTTTTTTCATTTAGTATTTTTTTTTTTTGTTATTGATGAAGTATCAGATCAACCATCTTTTATGCACTTTTGTTCTCAATCTAGACCCTTAAAGAAAAGAGCTGAAAAGAGAGAGATTTGTTCCCCAAATTCCAGACATCTTATTGGAGACCTTATTGGTTTTTATTATTCCATGCTGCATTATCCCCACTTGCAATCTTTTTCGTCTTTCTGGTGCTCTCCTCGTGGGTCGCCACAGCGGATCATACGCCTCCATTTGGTGCGATCAGTAGCGTTTTCTGTCTCACCCCTGTCGCCCTCCTGTTCTCTTCAATTGCGTTCATGTACCGTTTCCTTGGTCTTCGCCTGTTCCTCCTCCCGGACAGATGCATCTCTTACATTCTCCTCCCGATGTAGTTCTTGTCCTTTCTGATCACATGTCAAAAGCCTCCAAGTCTTGCCTCCGTTTGCTTATCTCATAATCTCCTACCATGTGCTATACCTCTGATGTATTCATTTCTATTTACAATGTCAAATTCAGCTTCCTTACTTTACACCATTATACAGGAGGTTGAGTTCAAGAAAACTCCTTTCTCCTGTGACTGCCCTGACAAGCTAGGAATCATGGTAGCTACATCAACATTTCAAGGAAAAAACTGTCACGTTACCCTTTGAATTTAATTTTTTGGGTCAATTTTGTTAAAATTATTGGGGGGCGTGAACCTGTTAAAAAAAGTGCTTATCTTGGATAAGAAGAATGGAGCTGTTTTTCTAGTAATATTCTGCAGTAGATGTTTGCTCATGGATCCATCAACCGAAAGCTATGAACCATGGTGGTTTTTTTATCATCAAGATCAAACAAGCAACACAAACCTTAGTCGTGATGGATATGATAGAACGCTATTTTAAGTTTTTTCAAGTTTATCGATAAACTGTAGCATCACACATTTTTTTAATTTATTGTTAACTGCCCTTTTCGTCAGCATGAAAAACCCTCAGTCTCAATAGGAAAACACAGAAAAACATTGTATATCACAGGACCAATATATCAACAACAGAGCAACATAAATTGTTGAACAGAGTTTTTATAAATTGGCAAAGTTTGTCTTGCGATTACATATCTCTTCTTATCTCTTTTATCCAATGCTATGTTATCCAATGCTATTTTGAAAGTGCCGCTCCTTTTAACTTGATTAAAGTAAACTGATTGCCTTTGTTCTTGCTTCACTAAATTTAGTTTTGCAAAGATAATATTTCGTAGCGTGATGTAATTTTCCTTCACAATTCTGTTGTGACGTCATTTTTCCCCACCCAGTCTTACCATGGTGGTCTCCCAGCTGAGAAGAGGAAAATACAGGGAACATTTTCAATGCATAAGAAGTATAAAAAATCTTATCACTAGTCCCAATCTGATTCCAAATTTTATTTTATCTTTTCTATAGCATTATTCAATTTCTCTTTTTCAGACTCAAAATGCAATTATGATTTATCAAGCTCTTGACAGCTGTTGCAAGTATTCAGCAAGTTTACTATTTGCACATGTTTTACACCTGGTCAGCAGTGGTAACAGCAATCAATATTTAATCAATTTTAACAATAATTACAAATAAAAAATATTCTAAGTTTAGTTTTTGCTTCAATTATCACCGTGAAAGTTTCCTTTGTTTACTAAGTGTTGAATTCAAATACAAATGGAAAAATGTTACCTGTGCTGCATGGTTGACGAAACCGAAATGACATTTGACTTCTCCTTTTCACTTCAATAATATCGATACATAGATAGACCTATTCATTTTTCGAGTTGGTATGCAATATCCTATATCGTTATCTCTGATTATAATAGGTTTTTAGTTGATAATTTAATTGAAGTTGTAATGGGTGTGTGGTTGAATATAGTATTTTAACGTGTACCCCTACCGACAATGAGTTGTTTTAGTTACTTGCAGGGGTTAACCTAAAGATTTTCTTTTTTGTGATTAGCATAAGTTTAATGATTTTTATTTACCTACATATAATTCTTCAATGATAACATGGACTGCGTATGCTGTTTACGCGCCAGCCACATGGTCAGTTTTGGACAATCTGTTCCAATAAACAATGACGTTGAAGGATGGCATTGGCCAGTGTTTCCCAACCTTTTCCCGGCAAACACCCTCTTTGTGAATATAAAAAAAACGTTAACACACCCCTCCACCCCATCCCTCCATAAAAATGAAAAAAATCCTTCCTTGAAATTCTCAACAGAAGACAATTCGATGAAATCAACTTTCTTTTCTCTGAAACAAAATTATTGGGTATTTGATTTAAAAAAAGGAAAGAACAGCAGTTTACTTATGAATTACAAACTTGCGATTCAACGGTTCTCTTTGAAAAGGAAGTCAGTTAAGTCGTTTTTAGAACAATCAAAGCTATTTGCTAATTTACTAAAAAATATATACATATACATAAAAAAAAGTCGTAAAAAGTCAAATTTCTTTTAAACACTGGGTTTTGATGTGTTGCTACTTTTAAGAATAAAAGTCAGGAAGCTTTGAATTTAGTTGCAGCGTTGTTCATAAATACATCTTCGAATTGATTTAATTAGAAGCAGGAGAAATGCAAAGTTATAACCAATTTTTTTGTGTCGTTATCAAACATTGTTGTCTACTTGTGTGCTTCTACAAATTGAAATTTCCTTTTAATCAGCCGACAAAACACAGTCAGGATAAACACAGTTCCCATACTTGCCTTAGTGGTTTACAACATTTGAAAGTTTCAAAGCAACCCTACAATTTTCTATTATTATTATTATTATTATTATTATTATTATTATTATTATTATATTTTATATATATTTTTTTATTCCAATTATTATATCTTGTTATTTTAATTTTGCCTCTCGGAGAAATGTAAAATATGAAAGAATAAAGATAAAATTCTACAGCGATGCACTAAAATAGTGGTTTATATTACTAGGTAAAAAATGTTTTTGTGAACATGTCTTTTCAATCTTTACGAAAAACACCTTTTTTGACTTCTTGTGTAGACTATAAAGGTAATTGTTTTTGGTCGAATTTATCAATCAATGGTTAATGGAAAATTGAGGGTAATAATAGCTAAATCCAACCCTTGGTTCGCCCACTGTTTTCTTCATTATTTC
>RDPX01000210.1:1204588-1254020 GCA_003991215.1 Morbakka virulenta
TGGACTCCAAACATCTACCATCATTGGAACTACCAACATATTGAGGAAGGTGCTTAACCTCTAAAGCTACTGGTCGGTAGCCGGGGTTAAGTTTTCTCGTCCGGCAGGTGAATACCATCTCCCTGTGCGGGCTGTCATGCTGGACTTGAACTTTGTTTGTTATTATTATTATTATTATTATTATATTTTATATTTTATATTTTTTTTATTCCAATTATTATATCTTGTTATTTTAATTTTGCCTCTCGGAGAAATGTAAAATATGAAAGAATAAAGATAAAATTCTACAGCGATGCACTAAAATAGTGGTTTATATTACTAGGTAAAAAATGTTTTTGTGAACATGTCTTTTCAATCTTTACGAAAAACACCTTTTTTGACTTCTTGTGTAGACTATAAAGGTAATTGTTTTTGGTCGAATTTATCAATCAATGGTTAATGGAAAATTGAGGGTAATTATAGCCAAATCCAACCCTTGGTTCGCCCACTGTGTTCTACATTATTTCAATAGAAACGCCTGGGTTCAATTTTTTGTTTTGTGATTCAAAATGTCCATTTTATCTGCCCCGCACTGTGAAACGTGTTTCATGTTTAATAGGACATGGCAAGTGTTTAACCTAAGTTAAGGTGTATCACTTAAAAAGGTGCACTAATTATGTTGCAAATAGCTTTTTACGACATCTTTATGTTGAAGGTTTTTGAATTTGCAAATGGCCTCATACTGAATTGACAATTCCACCTGCTCTCAGTTCAGATTTAGAGATTTGACTTAAATTTTGCAAGTTGAACGACATTGTTTCAACGATAGTTTAGTCTTATTTTACTGCGCCCAATACTTAAAAGTAAATAATTATGTTAGGTTGAATATTGACTAAAGAGACGTTGTGCGAAAAAAACCCTTTACTCTAGTAATTTATTCCTATTTATCTCTGAATTAGAAACAAAATGGCTGCTTAACGCGCATTAGCTATTTAAAGTCGCTCGTCATGCAGCTAGAAAGATTTCATACTTTTGTTCTTCTCACGAAAGAAGATCCCAAAGCTAATGGTGAAGGCGTCAGAAATAGTGAAGAAACTTAAACCCTTTCTTTCCGTTGATTAATCCGTATATATTAAAGACCTTGCCAAAAATAATCCATAAGATACCATTGTGCGTTTACATTATTCCGATTAAAATGTGCAAATTTGTCAAGGTATTTATCACCTCTGTTAACTGCAAATATTTTATGGTACAAATTGTAGCCCTCTGCTGAAATACTCGCCGGTAACAATATTTACAGGTTGGAAGGTATCTTCTCCGTAAAAGGCAATTTGCATAAATTAATTTTTTTGTTGTTGCTTTGGTTATATTTAGGAACGAAGTGAACCAGCTCTGTAGTTATATGTTGGGTCAGTGTGTGGAAAATACTGAAGGCTGATGGTAGGATTTAGGGTATGAATTTTAGCATACTTAACGGATAGGTGGCTTTCGATCATTGATTTAAGAGCCCCCCGAACTTATTATCGCTGTTATCTTTGCAGTTATGATTTAAATTAACTTTAAATAAAAGAAAGGAGTAAATCAAATAATGAGAAAATGATATTAGATAGAATATATATATATATTATATATATATATATATATATATATATATATACAATTGAAGTACTCTGTTATGCAACATGCAGTTTAATTCCTGATAAATGTTGTCAAGTCCCAAAAATATTGAGTCACTAATGCTCGGTACTGTAAAAAAAACCACCTACGATGTATTATTACTGTTCACATGAGGTTCCAAAGGCCAACACGAACAATTTAATGTGTTCCCACAGAGCGGGATAAGAGAATCTTTTGTAGATCCAAAAAGCTTCGTAGCATAGACGATTAAACCTGGTTTTAGCTTCAATATCGTTTTGCATTTCGATCATTTCCTCCGGCAACGATTGCTGTAGTATGGTCACATCCAAATGGAATGGTTCCATCACCCATTCCGGGACTTAAAGTTCGCACAAATCTTTAAAGCGCACTAGCATGTCTCCCTTAACCCCATCAAAGTGGGCACAATACGTTTTATAATCAAAGACTCATCGAGTTGATTTTCAAGTTTTTGCAGACAAGGAAACTGGTGTAGGTCTTCACGGGCAATATTTTGTTCAAAAAGTGTCAATTTATCGATGAGAGACATTGTGATTCCTTTTGCCTTAAGGAGATTCATGCCTTGGCCTTGCAGCTTTCGATTCATTTGATTCATTTTTTCGAAGAAGTCACATAGATATCCCAGATCATGTTGTGAAGAAATGACGGGCTCACAGAGTGAGCTGTCACGTTTTTCTAAAAGTTTAACGATCGTATCATAGAGTGCATAAAAATGCTCCAGAAAGTTACCTTTCGAGAACCAACGAATCTCTGTGTGAAAAAGAAGGCGTTCGAAAGATTTCGTCATTTTCATGACAGAGCTGGCGAAATAAAAGATCGTTAAGAGGATCAGCCTTGACTGTATTCACAGCTTTGATTATGGTATGCAGGATTACGGTATGCAGTAAAGAGTTCAGGCACTCACTCTGTCTTTTAGCGACGAGATGTTGACGATAGATTACGCAGTGAATCGCAAATACTCCAGCTGATTCGTTTTTTAGGTGAGCTAGAAAACCATGCTGACTACCGATCATTGCTGGAGCACCATCAGTAGCACATGTAATGATATTTTTTAAAGTAATGCTTTTCTCATTGAAAAATTCCTTTAGCGCTTCAATTATAGACATGCCTTTCGTGTCCGGGTCTAGAGATCGCGCAAATAAAAGTTCCTCTGTGACAGAATTATCTCTCAAATAGCGCACATATGCCAATAGCAAGGCCTCGCTGTCTCGCAAGATGAATTCATCTATCTGAATGGCAAATTCGCAGTTCTTCAGATCGTCACAGAGATTTGACTCGATATTATTAGCCATCTCGTCAATTTTGCGAGACACAAAATTGTTGCTGAGCGGGATTGAAGACAAGATTCCACTAACATCACCCTCTATCACTGTTGTGATAACTTCCTTCACTGCAGGTAGAATCAGTGTCTCTCCAATGGTATGCGGTTTGGCATCATCAAAGTTAGGTTGGAAGAGGCAATAAGCCCCTTGTTACTTTTTTCACTGTCTTCTGAAAGAGAGATGTAACAGTTATTCGTTTGGTGTATTGCTCCTTTAATTTTCGAAAATTTTCATTGGCCTTATCTCCGTGTTTACTTTCCAAATGTTTGCTCTTGATGGTTCCATAGCCTCGGTCGAAAATGCAGCTTAACACGATAAACATATCCGCTGCTGTTCATTTAGAGGTGATGGAATGAATCCAAATTTTAAACAATCGATTGAATACTGACAGCACTTACTCTTCTCTGCCATTTTCCCAAGAACCTAAACACCGCAAAAAATTTCTGTTATTTCTCTACCAAATCGAAATCCAAAAAGTGTCGTATCTGAAAGCACGTTTAACAAATGAGACCCTGCACAAGGAATAGTCCCTAAAAATCGCAAGGAGTACCGGAAGTCTGGTTTCATTCATTTTTAACTCAGGTGTTGAAAGCTACTACTTAAAACAAAGGGCGCTTTTGGCACAGTTGCGTCTGGTGTAAATCCCCATTGTTTTTCCTTTCCAAGTATCCAAACATGATTAAGGCAGCTGATAAAGTAAACAGTGATCTTAATAACAACATTGCAAGAGATTATTTCGCATGTTTCAAGAGGTTCTTCCCTTGTACATGAATCACTTAGTGTGATTTTCAATGAAGGTTATGCAGTGTCCTACTTTGTTTTTGGCAGATTTTGTTATGGTCGTCCTATTTCTAAGAGCGCTCCCCTACTGCCAGAAAATTTTCCAGCGCCCCTGTTGGGAACCACTGGCACAGGCATATAAATAACAGAGGCAGACGTGGGCAAATACAAATGTACACACTGATCCCTCTTCCCCACACTGAGGCCAGACTGGAAAAAGTGGGACAAGACTTGTGAATAACTCAGAGGTACCAAAGTATGATGTGCAGAAATCGCCAAGGACGTTTCGTTAACCTCTTGGAAAACTGATTGTAAGGACAGTCAACATTACCGTGTTTGCTTCGTGCTTATAAACACCTGAATGGCCCATGTACAATATGGCCCCGTGAATACTTTAATGTAATACCTATTGTCGCGAATGTTCTCCTAACACAACATTCACAATGAATAAGCAGTTACATGATTCATACCACGCACGAATCTTTCTATGACATTCGAGATTTAACATTTGTTTTGTTATTCTGTAAAATAGCCATTATTATTGTCACCTAGTCATGATGATATGTTATGATTAGCTAAGCAATATTTTAGGAAATTTCTAGATATTGAACTAAGACAGAATTAAAAAAGGTCAAAAAGTATACGAGAAATATATATCAAGAAGAAATCTCAAGTCAATTGTGTTTCACAGCAACACCTGTATCCAACACGTATGAGGAGGCTGACATAAACTCCATTGAGTTTTGGTGAAAATCACTATTCTGAAAGGTTCTTATTAACTCTTTCAAATTCATTGACAATCGGTGAAACAAAATGAAAGTAAAGTTTGTGTATGTCATCGTTCAACGTCTTGCCAATCAGTTATCTCGCCAATATTTGATGCACAACGCCAACGAGTGGCAGATACACCACATCAAAACACAATTTGTAGAAGCATTCAGAATTCTAGACCACACAGAATTGTTTTGTCTCACCATTGCAGACGCACAATCACTCCCAAATCCAATGCAGTTTTCTAATTTTAATCCGGCATTCATCGAACACATGTACACTATCTATCAACGAGCCTAACTGACACTCCTTCATTCTGAAAAGCTTCAGACACTGATAATGAAAAGTAATGGTGATAAACTATCACCTTGGAAAATTCCCCTTATACATTGAGATTCCCTAAAACTTCCCAATTTAAGGTTGATTATAGTTTTTTATTGTTTCATGCTATTTTACTGTAGTTCCTTTTCCAGATACGAATAGGTACTATCTGCAATAATACCTGTCATTAATTTCCAAATCATCGGCAGGTTAAAGGTCGATAATTATCGACAGCATTGACTTTTAGTAGGTCTTTTTGGCAAAGGACTGCCCTCCAAATTTGACCCACTCGGGTATTTTCTCTTCCTAAATTCCATTTTATGTTCCCCAAACCTGGCTCATAATGTTCAACTAATTCCCTCACAGAGTCTAATTTAATTTTTCTTATTATTGATTCTAACTCTGGTTCCAACAACCATCCATTTTTCTTTGTGCATTTAGCTTGGTCACAGTCTTTGTTCTGTAACGTCAAAAGAGCCTCTTGTTCTCCATTTCCTATGCATCCTATGTCTATACTCTCTAACAAGCTTTCCTTTTTCATTGAATGACCTACTTCTACAAAAAGATTCCATAACTATTTTATTGACTTCTTTAGACCAATTTATTACAGGAGGATGACGACTAGGCTCATTCTGCATTGTTACGGGGCACCTGCTGGGCAAAACACTTTCAGAAATATTGCCTCCAGCACCATTCACGCCATTGCTTGTATGTTCTAGATTATTCATATTACGCATAATGAATGGTGAGTGATAAGGTGACACAACCAACGGTGTTTTTATCGAGACATCATCTCTAGGTTGGTTGCCAAACAAGGCTGGAGAGGCCCTCTCCTCACAAGGCTGGCAGGTGCTACACCTTCCTTAAGGTTGACCTGGAGGTAGTTGTGATAACGAGTAACCTCATTCGCCCACGTCAACAACACTTTACAATTTATCATTGCCACTGTCTTTTACCTTTATCATATTGAAAAATCACATCAATTATTCCTTGTTTGACATTATCTACTTCACCAAGTCCATTAGATAAAATATCTATAATTTACTTTAAAGATTCCTCAGTCTACGGAATTTCTTCACAGAAATAATTAAAATCATATGGAGTTCTGACGACGTTCCTTCTGAATGGAAAAAAGCATGTACGATTTTAAAACAAAGGAGGGCTAGCACCGATGAGTTTTGTAACTTTCTTCCAATTGCTCTTGAAACCGTACCATTAAAAAAGTCATATATCCTATTTGCGAGACTCTGCATTTGAATACCTGAAGAGCAATAACTTCGTTGTTCATCAAATTCAAGAAGGCATCACTTCCAAAATCTCGGGTACTTTATAATACAATGCAATGATTGACTCAGGAGATAAACAAGCCTCGTATTAGTCAACGCTCTTTAGGCATTGATCTTTTACAGCTAAAAATGCTATTGGTGAAGCTCACCATAACTTAATAACATCTGTTCTATATCATCATACCCTTCCTGACAAAATTATGTCTTTAATCACCAGTCTTTATACCAGATGTACAACAACATTTACCAACGACCATTTCACAACTGAAGCCATAACAGTCTGCCATGGTGTTCTGCAATTTGATTGCCTTAGTCCACTACTTTTCAATAAATGTCTTAACACATTCATTCAATATATCAGGGCTGAAAAATAGAGCCAGCCTGGTTTTCACCTCACGATGAGAACGACTGCATGTTTGATCAGATGACGCTGCAGTCATAAAAAAATGGGGAAAGAGAGAACCAGCTTCTTTTAACCTGCTTTACTCGATGGTGTCAATGGGCCAACATAATCCTAAGGGTTGATAAATGTGCCATATCCGGTATAAAAACATTTACAACAAGATCAAAGCAGATCAAACAAATTTACAATAATTCCAAACCAGGCTTTTTATTAATAATGAAACAGTACCTTTTGTCGCCATAGGAGATGCCTTCGAGTATCACAGACGTTACTATGACTTTAAAATGAGCAATCAATCTCGCAAATCCAAGCTTCTGCCTGTTTTACAAGATCTTCTTAAACAAATTGATCCTTTACCGATCCACCCAAAATGTAAAGAGCGCCTAGAAAATGAATTTGCTCTTTCAAAGATTTCCTGGCACATCTTTGTTTCAAATGTCTCTAAGACGTGGATGGCAAAAAATCCTGACAACCTGGTCCCTAGATACATACGTCAGTGGCTTGCCCTGCATACGTACCACTCTTAGCTCCATTATTCTTTCCAAAAATCCATTTGGAGTCAACTTTCAGCTACCTACCACAAAACTTCAACAGTGTGAAATTGTCACACTTAACGCTCTCAAGTTGTCACCAGATGATGATATCTGATCACTGTGAAAAACACAAGCAATAGCACCAATATACAACACGATATATATAAAAATACGTAAGAGGCTTTGAAAGCTGTACAGACAGAGCACAAGAAGCGTTTACAAAGTCAGCTTACTGCTGAAGGCACCATTCTCTCATTTCTATCTGACAATACCACTTCAGAATACAACACGTTTTGGTCTGAAGTTCAAAGTAAGCAACCCAAAAATATCTTTTTACTTTACCATTACAACTTGAATAACATCCTTGCAACTCGCAAAAATTTACCCAAATAGAACCTCAGTATACCTTCTTCTTGCTTTATTATTAATAATATTCTTTATTATTATTCTTTTATTCTATTATTAGTAGTATTATTATTATTGTAAATCTTCTTTTTGCTTTGCAGAAACTCCTTGTCACGTTGTCGCCAACGTACGGTAGGGAATTTCGTTATACTTAGTGACACAACTCAGCATTACAGTTTTTAGCAGTAACTCTCAAATGTCTTGAAGGCTCTACAATATGCACTGACATCTGTGGATTCTTATTGTCTTGTATCATAACTAAAAATAACATGCGATCTGATTTCCTCTTACTTACTCCACAAAAACAGTTATGCATACTTGAATTGACAGTGGGGCATGCAACAAAATTTATCGTCCTTTGATTCGTAATTTACATTCCAGCTTTTCGAGGGTTTGGTTCGTAAATCTTTCCATTAGCTCTTTAGGTATATTCGGTCAATCTTCTATTAATTTCGGTGAAATGAGTAATGCTTTGAGCATCGACAACAAACATGAGCGCTTTCTTTCCACCAAACTTTCCAATATAAGCATTCGAATTACATACTACGTATTTTGTCGTAGAAGACAACCATGGGCAAACCCTGAACTATTGTCGTTTATGTAATTTAGTTTGTGAAATATTTAATTTTGTTAAAGAGCCAAGCCAATGCAAACTACCTTGATTAGTGAGGTTTATAATTGCATGTGTTTCAGATGAAAATTAAAGTTTCCATTTCTATTATTATGAGGATTATGATTATGATAATGATTATTAAGTACTGTATTTAAACAGGTTTCATTCATTATTAAGTACTGTATTTAAACAGGATCTCATTTAACAAATTTGTAAATAGATGTCTTTGAAAGGCATTAATGGACCCACTATTTATCTAGGATGCTGTCAATGGAATACCCATATGTCTTTCTTTCAAAAATTCAAATAAGGTTTATTCAACTATCCATTCTCTCATTATGAATTGATTTCAGCAATAAAAAAAGCAACAAAACAAACGTAAGCCAACCGGACGGCAAAGACGATTTCATCTAGTTTTGTCTGAAAGAGATATACAGTGGAACCTCTCTAATCGGGAACCTCAGAAATCGGGAAACCAGGCAAATCGGGACGATTTTATCCCAGGTTGCTATCTATTTTGGAATTTTAAAAGAAATTTTCTCAAATTTCCCACGCAAGTAAATCGTGTCACAAGCAATGCAACTAACACAGCTGCCGTTACAAGCGCAGGAAATGTCATCATTGTAGTCTCCCATGAAAGTGTGAAACCAGTCTCATCTGTGTTCAATGATCTGTGAAGGGGTGGAGCTATGATTATTAGCAACACAATGGAAGGCCTATTGTTTGGCCAGGACAGGTGCTGCGCTTAATGCGAGAGAGGCTCGTATCTACCTTGTTATGTGTTAAATTTCAATTGGCGGAGCTTAAGTCCGTTTGGAAAACAATGTATGGTCAATGGTGGTTTTGTTTACGCCTTTGACATGTGTCCATGGTTTCTCTTGTTTGTCTAAAGTGGAACGCCGAAATCCCTACCGACCTCAGAAATCGGGAAACCCGGATAATCGGGATGATTTTGCCGGCGACGGAGGTTTTCCGATAAGAGAGGTTCACTGTATTGGTGTAATAACCAATACTTTCATTTCCATGCAGCAATTACCTAATTACATGCCTGAAACAACCCCTTGCACTCAACAAGCACTTAACTTCGAACCGGCATTAGAGTAAGCAAAACATTTCACTCCTGATAGTCTTCCTTTTCATTTTGATTATACTGATCAACAGCACTTTTATTACGAGATAGTTTAATATCATTTCCGGTACAGTTTGGGGTGCTGAACACGAATCTGGTCTTTTGCTACATTTGTGGAAAATTCATTTTTAAATCACAACGCAAGCCGCTAAGTCAAGTTGTATGCAGTGCTTATAGTGGCTATTTTGAGTGTGCAGTTGGTGATCAGGATAAACAGTGGGCACCTCATAGCTGTTGTGCATCTTGTTATGTTATATTACTTGCTTGGAAACGAGGTGAGAATAGAAAAATGTCATTCGCTGTGCCTGCTGTTGGGCGGGAACCAGTTGACCATGTGTCTGATTGCTACTTTTGTTAAACGCAAGTTCAAGGCTACTCCCGAAAATCCAAGCTTACTGTGCAGTATCCAAATGTTACATCTGTACACCTGCTAGTACTACACGGTGTCGAACTTCCATTTCCATCATCTACAAAAGAACGGATCGACTCATCTACTGGCAGCGACAAGCCTTCAACAAGTTGCAGCGATGGATCCAGTCCATACAAACCATCAACAGCTGAGCCGCATCTTGTCACTCAAGCCGAGCTCAACGATTTAACCAGGGATCTGGCGCTTTCCAAACAGTGTGCTGAAGAACTAGCGTCACGTTTGAGAGAGTGGAATCTTCTTGGTCCAGATGCCCGGATCTCTTCATTTCGAAATAGGAATACACCATTCTCCAGTTTCTTTACAAAGACTGGTTTACTCTGTTACTGAACTGATGTTCAGGGATTGTTTTGTACCCTTGAACTGCATCACGATCCTACAGAATAGAGGCTATTCATAGATGCATCCGTAGTAAGTCTTAAAGCCGTCCTCCTACATAATGGTAATGAGCAGCCACCAATTCCAGTTGCATATGCAGTTGGAATGAAAGAAACATACCAAGCTATGGAGGAGGGTTTAAGCGCTATCAAGTATGAAGAATACCGGTAGAAGATATGTGGTGATCTTAAAGTTGTTAGCTTACTCTTAGGATTACAAGGGGGTTACACAAAACATTCTTGTTTTTTGTGCCTATGGGACAGCAGAGCAGATAAAAAGCACTATAGACAGAAGGTATGGCCGAGACTATCAAGCTTCATACCAGGTGAGCACAATGTACAACACCCTCCTCTGGTTTATCAACAAAATATAATTTTATCCCCACTGCACATAAAGCTCGGCCTGATGAAACAGTTTGTCAGGGCAATGGATAAAAGCGGAGAAGCCTTCACATTCTTGCAGCAAAATTCCCCCACATTAGCGATGCAAAACTCAAAGCTGGAATATTTTGTTTGACCTCAAATCCGACAGCTACTTTTGGATGATGAATTCAAAACTATTATCAGGGGCAAAGAACTACAGGCCTGGACTGCTATTGAATCTGTTGTGAAGAACTTCCTTGGAAACAAGCGTGCTAGTAACTACCAGAAAGTAATTTCCAATCTATTGCACAGTTTCAAGGAAATGGGCTGCAGAATGTCAGTGAAAGTCCACCATCTTCACTCCCATCTGGACTTCTTTCCAGATAACCTCGGAGCTGTAAGTGACGAGCATGCTGAACACTTTCATCAAATCGTCTCCACGCTTAAGCACCGCTATCAAGGCCGATGGGACGAGTCCATGCTTGGAGATTATTGCTGGTTTTTAAAGCGGGACACAACTGTTGTACACAACAGAGCAACTCGAAGATTTTTTGAATTGTGAACTTTTTATTCTGACTCCAAAGTTGTATTGTTTGGGCAACAATTTGAAGTATGAACTCAGTTTCAAGCATTACTTAAATATCCATTTACGTTATATTGCTTTTTCTTTTGAACTATATCGAAATTGTAATTTTAAGTATCCAATATTACCATTCAGGGTGAAGAGCTTAGTGTGATGAAGACTATTTCTCTTGACTATTTCTCTTGACTATTTCTTCAAAGAGTATAATATTTTTTGTAATATTTATTGCTCGCAATGCAATATCCTATTTTCAAAAGTCTTATTTATATGCAGTTAGCTCAATTAAAGTGGCATTTGATAGATAGGCTTTTGGCATTTCATGAATCAACTTTTGTGTTTTTGAAAAAAAGATCACTAGTCTAAGAGCTAGAGAGTGATAAAAGAAAATGAAGAACTTTCTGTTTCACGTAAAAAATATTTGATTTATAGATGGTAATTTTTTAATATTATAGATTTGCTGTAAACTGCCTATTGTTTTGTCAAAACCTAATTACGATTAAGACGACTAGCTTTTCTGAAAACGAATAAACGCTTGCAGCTGAGCTAATAGGCGCAGTAGACCGCGTTCGTCCAATTTATTTATTGAATGATCTGAAATGGAATATCAACTAACAAATAAGCCCACTTTTTAGTTTTAATTCAATTGTAAAAGCTGATTACAGAAAAGAAAACTGCATTACACAACTCTTTGCTTGTCAACAAATTATTGAGCAAACTACTTTCAAATGTCTATGAATTAAAAACCCACAGTTTGAATCTAAATATTTGGCTTTTTGGTTAAATTCACACGTCTTCTTTAAATTGCTAAGAAAAGTTAAGTTCAGCTGTTTTAACTCTTCTTTTAAAGTCTTCATGCAAATATTTGTTATGTTCTTGAAGTATTCTATAAAATATGCTATGTCTAATACGTCATAGAGTAACGTAATGGCCAAAGTCAAATAAATTTTCATTTTGGTAAATTTCGTAGCTATTGTATTCCTTCGTTTCTCTGCCTTTTGGCTAAGATCAAGTGTAGAGCTCTGGTCTCTCCTTGGTCGGGACCTCGGCTACAGGACCCAACCATGTCGGACAGGTGGTCTCGAGATGCTTGAGGACAGGCTTAAAACCAATCCAAGGGGAAGGGCCTTCAAAGGGAGGGTCCTGTCTTGCATTTTATGTTGTCTTGCGTGCTGTCTGTCCCCATTTTTCTTGATTTGTTACTTCATTTCGGATCTTTCATTGATGGGAATCTGTGAAAGACAAAAAATGGGCCCACTGTTTACCACGGGTATTATCAATGAAATACCCATTATATTTTTTTCGTTTAAACACCACATTAAAAACCATGTGCTTTGGTCTATATCATGTAAGGTACTTATTTTCAATAAATGACAAGAAGTTTACAAAGTCATATTAATATACTTCCTATTATTACGATCCAATGTGAATCCAGTTGAAAAGGTTTTAAAGACATACTAAAATCAACCTTTTTTTACTTGCATTTTTATCCGGGTTTTTTTCCTTTACATGGTGTGTGCTAACAATAATTTATTTAATACAGGTAATGAGTTTATAAGTGTAAAAGGGAAATAAAATTTAACAGAATTTCCTAGGAATCAAATCTTTGCTATTAGAACGTAACCACAAGGGATGGAAAAATTGATTTCAGAAAAAATTAAGAGAAATAAATATCATTTTTCTATGTACCTTGTCTTGAAACTTCAGCGACAATGTCATTTAAAATTATTCATTCTTTGCAATTTTTAAAAATAACTCATCTTCGTCATTATTATTTTTGAATACAAGAGTTTTTAAATACCCCACTAAACCAAGAAAACTATTTCCAGGTTGACAGTCGTAATATGATTTTGGTCGTGATTTGATTTTTATCAAATAACCTATGATCTGGAGGGGGTCAACTAAAATGTAATACATGTAACTTAAACACACTCAGACAACGACTGAAACAAACTGCCCATTCCTGTGTTTTATTTTGCACACAAAGCCTCAATAGTAGCTCAAAACAAAAACACTAATTATATTAAGGCCCATTTTCCCCAACAGATACGCCCCTATTTTCCAATCACTATAATATTAAAAGAGACGTTTGAGGAAAATATGAAAGAATGAAAGTTGCAGTGAACAGGATTCGCACCATTTGTCTCCAGCTTTCATTGCTGCTAACTCTACCAACTGAGCAATTAGCTCTACCTGATTAACAACCTTATTTTTTTAAACTCCACCTTCCAGAACAGTTGCCTTCTTTTAATATATTTCACAACTTTCCTTGCCCTTCTTGTCCACAGGAATGAGGTTTCTTGGATAGAATTGAGATCACACTTCTTAGAGAGGATCAGTTCAAAATTCTAAAAACTCTAATTAAACTTTAATTTATTCCGACCATTTTTGTGTAAATAGATAATTTCACAAGTCAAAACTGCTTCCACGACGACGTCAAAAAGAATACCTATTTTTACTTTTAGGGATTTATTACTCGACTGACACTTGCAATGACAAGCTGTTAAAATGCACACTTGACAAACTTTCTTATCAGCTAATTTCAATAGTCAGGGAAGATAAAATAGAAATATTTCCTTGAACAGTTGATAATGAAGATTATTTAGGGCTTCGCTTCCTTTGAGAATAGCAAGAAGCCTTTAGATATCGGTGTTCTGGTATAATAAATTTGATTGCAGCTTGTTATCTTATTACATTGCTAATGGAGCCCACTGTGTGTCACAATTTGGTGGTTTCGCTATTATTTTTCTGATATTGATGGGCACTACACCCTTCTGTTTTATAATAATACCACTTGAAGATAGTTTTTACATTGGATATTGTCCACTAACACAAAAATAACAAATAATACATTTTCCAAGTAGCATGAGCCAACAGCTTTTGAGAGTGAACTTTGCCCATTCACTGGGTCTTACGGTAACTGAAATTCGTGTAGCTAATAAAATGACATGCTTTGAAACCCTAATACTCCATACATTTAACAGAAACAGCATAAAGCCTTTTTAATAGAAAGGCTGCCTTCTTTCAGGATCGATATTTTGGTCATTGGCTTAGGCCAAATGTTATTAAGGGTTCACTAACATAAATAATGTAGTTCGTAAATTTTTGTATGTACAAAAATTTATAAATTTTTAAAATAAATAAAATAATTAAATAATAAAATAATAAATAATAAAAAAATAATAAAATAATAAAATAATAAATTTTTAAATTTATAAATTTATAAAATAATAAATAATAAAAAAATAATAAAATAATAAAATAATAAATTTTTAAATTTATAAATTTATAAAATAATAAATAATAAAAAAATAATAAAATAATAAAATAATAAATTTTTAAATTTATAAATTTATAAAATAATAAATAATAAAAAAATAATAAAATAATAAAATAATAAATTTTTAAATTTATAAATTTATAAAATAATAAATAATAAAAAAATAATAAAATAATAAAATAATAAATTTTTAAATTTATAAATTTATAAAATAATAAATAATAAAAAAATAATAAAATAATAAAATAATAAATTTTTAAATTTATAAATTTATAAAATAATAAATAATAAAAAAATAATAAAATAATAAAATAATAAATTTTTAAATTTATAAATTTATAAAATAATAAATAATAAAAAAATAATAAAATAATAAAATAATAAATTTTTAAATTTATAAATTTATAAAATAATAAATAATAAAAAAATAATAAAATAATAAAATAATAAATTTTTAAATTTATAAATTTATAAAATAATAAATAATAAAAAAATAATAAAATAATAAAATAATAAATTTTTAAATTTATAAATTTATAAAATAATAAATAATAAAAAAATAATAAAATAATAAAATAATAAATTTTTAAATTTATAAATTTATAAAATAATAAATAATAAAAAAATAATAAAATAATAAAATAATAAATTTTTAAATTTATAAATTTATAAAATAATAAATAATAAAAAAATAATAAAATAATAAAATAATAAATTTTTAAATTTATAAATTTATAAAATAATAAATAATAAAAAAATAATAAAATAATAAAATAATAAATTTTTAAATTTATAAATTTATAAAATAATAAATAATAAAAAAATAATAAAATAATAAAATAATAAATTTTTAAATTTATAAATTTATAAAATAATAAATAATAAAAAAATAATAAAATAATAAAATAATAAATTTATAAATTTATAAAATAATAAATAATAAAAAATAATAAAATAATAAAATAATAAATTTTTAAATTTATAAATTTATAAAATAATAAATAATAAAAAAATAATAAAATATTAAAATAATAAATTTTTCAATTTATAAATTTATAAAATAATAAATAATAAAAAAATAATAAAATAATAAAATAATAAATTTATAAATTTATAAAATAATAAATAATAAAAAATAATAAAATAATAAAATAATAAATTTTTAAATTTATAAATTTATAAAATAATAAATAATAAAAAAATAATAAAATAATAAAATAATAAATTTATAAATTTATAAAATAATAAATAAAAAAATAATAAAATAATAAAATAATAAATTTATAAATTTATAAAATAATAAATAATAAAAAAATAATAAAATAATAAAATAATAAATTTTTAAATTTATAAATTTATAAAATTCACAAAATGTCCTGTACAGGACATTTTGTGAATAATATCGTCGGTCAACAGTGAAAAATATCCCATTGATTTTAGGACCAAGTAGATTCTTTTTTCTAACAACATTAAAATTATTAGGAATAGATTGTAAAAGGGTAGGACTCTAAATAATTTTTTTTTCTTCACAAAACCGGACTGTCCTGTTGATGATGAAAATGGAAAAATGCATGGGTAGATTCAGATTTGGCAGCAGAACAACACCACTGTTTTTCTATATTTCTGTATTTCTATCGATCCTGAAAGAAGGCAGCATTTCTATTAAAAAGGGTCTCTGTTGTTTATGTTAAATGTATGGAGTATTAGGATTTCAAACCATGTCATTTTATACAGTTGGTTATTTAGTGATGATAAGTTTGGTTGCTCTTCCTGTGAAAACAAAAAATACTTTGTTTTACTTCGACTAGAGTATTTACATGGCCAATAAATAGAGAGAATGCAAAGTTGGTGTTGTAGGAGAAAAAAAAGGCAAAACATGTAAACTCCAAAGTCCATTAACAATAGGTTAACAATAAATGAAGCTTTTAAAGACAAGAGAACAAAGCATCAATGGAAATATCCATAATTAAAGGTGAAGAGCAACGTATGAGCAAAATGTTTTTGAACAACGAATTTTATTGCCTATCAAAATCGTCTGTTCTCTGATTTTCCAGACCTAATTGAACTTAGAGAAAGGAATGGAATTGGCTTAGAAATAACCCTGAAGTCACGACTTTCTTGCAGGAAATGATTAATTGCATTGGAAAGATCATGCATGCCAAAAATTTGCAAAAGTATTAATGCAAAAGAGAAAAAGGTTACCATAATTATTGAAGAATCGAAGAAAAAGCCATTGGTTGGCGTCAGGAAGGGCATCCGGCCAAGAAATTCCTCACTGCCAAATCAAAGTCCCTGTGAAGGGCATCGTCTGAGTCTCAGTTACTGGGGAAAAAATGACCTCAAAACAAAAAAACCCCCTAAAAACTGAAGAATCGAAGACAATTAAAAAAAAGCATGGATTTATCTTTTATATTCGTTCAGTTGTGTGTGAGAAGCCTGTTGATGTTTTTCCTGGCATTTGCGAACGCCTGGCCAAAAGATGATATCCTTTTATGAGTTTATTCTTGATACCTTAGCTAAGTATTCATTTCACAAGGCGTACCTTGTCAAATGAATGGTCAGCTAGGCACTGCTGAACGTTGACTAGAGCTTGCTAATTCGTGGTATGTGAAATAAATTAATGATTTCAATCCCCTAGAATGTTTCTTTAACAAAATATATACTATATATTTATGCAAAAATTACAGAAGGAGTTCACAGAAATTGCACCTAAACCTGAAGTTGAATCGAGAAGGATTTGGAAAATATTCACAATCCCCTGGGTAGCCTCTACTTACAGTCCAGCTCAGGCCTTACGACAGTGGTGGGTAAAGGCTTACGACAAAGGGGCAAATTCAAATGCTTTTCCTAAGCAGAGGGCCAAACATTGATTTTTATAAATGGAAACTGAAAATTACTAACTAAATTATTGGAAAACAGAACGTTCATATTTTGTCACTTGTAACCAGTTTAACATTTAGTTTTGTACATCCCATCAACAGATGAACAAATATAATTGCAGAGTGCTCAATATTTGCTAAAATAGAGCCAATCTAAGTTAAAATTATATTTCAATATTTCTGATAAAAGTACATAACTCTGAGTTTCTTGCTTACGCATTCATCAGATGTAAACATAAAAAAACTGCTAAAAATTTATGCACTTATATAAAGTTGATAAAGTAATTAAAAAGTTATTAAAAATCCCAATGGTCTGGTGGGACGGATTTAGAGTTATGTACTTTTATCAGAAATATTGAAATATAATTTTAACTTAGTTTTGTACATCAAAGAAAACAGTAATGCTTTTCTGACATCTTGACAAATAAAAAAAGACAATAATAAAAGTTATTATAAAAACTGTGTCATATATCAATCTACATTCTTTTATGTTAGCATTTAGCAAATAGAAATCACTGAGAACCATAAAATATATACATCCATATATTATCAGCTAAGACCTCTCTTTTGATTTGTTAATATGTTTTGTTGAAAAAGTTTGTTTCCATATATTTGTGGATTGAAAGAGCACCATCACTTTTTCCACAAAAATTTCAGAGGCTGAAACTGACCTTCAGGGAGCCCACCTAAAATTCTATAAAACTAACATCCAGAAAAGTTCCCTTCCATATTAAATCACATTGCATAATTCTATCTTGCAGTCATTAGGGGCCTTAAAGCGGTCAAAGAAAATGGTGCTATCATCAAACTAAAGTCTTTTTTGGTGTTTTAATTTCTGAAATTTTCTTTTGTATTCATCTTTTAATATAACAAGTTGAGGACTGTTCCTCTTATTTAAATCAGCATGAACTGTTTCAGGATTTTAGCATTTGAGAATGGGTCGTTATCTTGTTTCGGCCTTATGTGAAAGGAGGATCAGTTTTAATGTGAATGACTTTACTGTATTGTAAATTTCATATGCAAACACATTTTAACACTGAAGAATTGCATTTAGCTGATTCATCTTCTCAAGAAAATCAACTACAACTGCAAAATTACACTTGAACTCACTTGTGACCATTGATTCTTTGAAGTTAACACTAGCCACCTTTACTGCCAGGTAAACAAGGACCTTATCTTCCAGACCCCACACCCTTCTTTAGCATTTTGCCCAGAGTCAACCACCGAACATTTTAGTTAAAAATGAGGTCACTGTGTTCAAATTGGCCAGAAATAACAAGAATTTTCTGTGGTTTAATCCTCTCGAACGATTGCAGTTGAAAGCTTTTACAACTGGGTTCACAGTGTGTTATACAAGAAACACTAATTTGCATAAACACTCACTGTGGGTAATACAGTGCATTCGAATTATTTTCTTGTCTGGAAACATACCACTCGCTCATTGACGTTTTTCACTTAACCACCATCTTTCGAGTTCAAGATGAAGCCCCTTAAGTTGTGATACTGAAAAGACTACCCCAGCCCAACTTGTGTTGATCAAAACAGTTACACCGGTAAGGAAACAAATTCTCTCCACTTGTGCCATTGACAGCAATTTCATAGTTGCAGTCACAGTCAGCCACAGTCACAGTTTCTACCGATCCCTCTGTGGAAAATAAGCATTTGCACTGTGTCCCAAGCACCTGTACTTTCACGAAGACAAATTGAAAAAGACCGAATTTCTTTATTTCGCTTGCCAGTTGATCAGCTATATTTGTTGAGGTATAATCAACATGAAGCACTATGATTTATCTGGGAAAGGAAACTCTTAAACCGCATTTCAACTTCTGGACAAACACGTGTGTGTCTGTTTTGCAGTTTGTACTGCTATAAAACTGTATCATTACCAAGTTAACTCTGTTAATTTTGATGTAAACAGTAGGTTAACGAAAGCTAAAGTGATTTTGACATGTTTATACCTGTTGTTTGTGCATTATTCTTAATTCGTCTTTGATGACTCAAAGAAAAACCTATCAATTCCGAATTTCAAATTGTTGTCAACACACTTTGGTTTGCTTAAGCACTTATGACTAAATTCGCATCAACAAAAGTATGGCCTCAATCATAACACACTGCATCCACACATAAAACGTCGCCACTGAAGTAACCCTTGTTAATTTTTTGAAGATATCGCCAATGAATACATGAGTAATCTATTAGAGATTGTGCAGCCCAGTGACACCAGTGCCTCAGTACAGTGGTTGCCCATGCCTGTCTTGTCAATCACTGCAGCCCATTTTGTCTTTTGTTTCGGATTTAGTTAGTTTGATCTGCAGGAGCTATGTACAAGTTATGTTGTGATTACAATTCATGGAAAGCATATCGTGTCGCCTTTGTTTATATGTTTCTCGCTGCTGATACTTTATCATAACAAAATCTATTTGATCTTACGTGACTAAGACAAAACATATTTTGGTTAGTCAAATCGTTACATCAGAGCTAGACAAGGAGTAATGTTAGTTGACAGGATGTTGTGCAGTTATTGCAATCACTGTTGAAAACTGTAAACAATAATTCTGACATGCAATATCTCTTTTTGTTCTCTTGTTGGGTATGGGAACCTGTCGAGAAAGCACAAATGCTAAAGCAAATAAGTCTTCATTCGCAAAATTCTGTAATTAAAAATACGTGTTTTATCTATAACACAGCAAGGTTGCAAGTGCTCAACAAGACATTTAGACCGGATATTGTCCACCAGTAATTCTGTAGTATCTGGAGGAAAGTAAAATCAGTGGGCAATTGTCAGACAGGACGGAACAAGACTTTCTCCCTCTCGCATTCAGCCCTTCTGTTCATATGACTGTCTTAAAGGTAACAGAAATCTGTTTTATTAATTAGAAGACATGCTCTCTCAAATTTTCAGTGCTTTTAACTATCAAGACAGGAAAGGATATAAACTCAAAAATTCTGCGATGCAGCTTTCAAAAATTAAATTGAAGCGAGCAAAATGTAGTCTGCTATGATGGAGCGAAAAACCCCGCACCAGGCGCTAAGTCTAAAACAATAAGATCATCATCATTCGCCTACTCCGCCTTCGGCAGATTGCGCATTAACATGTGATAACCGTCTCCATAAATTTCTGTCTTTGACTACGGTGTTCAGTGACATCAGGTTTCGTCCAGTCCAATGGCTAATGTTGTCACGCCATCGTTTTGGTTGTTTTCCTCTACTTCTTCTTCCTTCGACCATTCCCTCTTGGCAGATTTTGCTTACGCCCTGAGTACAGCGTTTGGTGTGACCGTAGAACTTCAAGACCCTAGATTTAATTGTGGATTTGATGGGAGTGAGTTTTCTTGTATGAAGAAGGTCTTCAATTCGCGCATGATCAGACAGTCCCCTGTCTGTCATGAATCTCATCATATGATTTTGGAAAACGACAAGTTTTTGCAAGGATTTTGAGGTCCAGTTAACACACTCCAGTCCATAGAGATCTACCGGTAACACGTAGGTGTTGAAGATCTTCGATTTCAGTTGATATGATATCCTTTTCGAGGTCAGAATTGCTTTATTCTTGTTAAAGGCCGCCCATCAGAGGCCGATGCGATGTTGGACAGCGACAAATCCGTCATTTTTAGAGGAGAGTTTTTGTCCCAGGTAAATAAATTCAAAAAAACAATAACAAGTATGAGTTAATTACTTAATAACGGAGAGCCACGAAGACCACACAACAAAGATCTAGCAGCTAGTAAAAGTAGATATATTGCTGATAGCTAGCGATAGGTTTATTGCTGATACAGACCATCATAATCAGGGCAGAGTAAACTAAGTTCTGTACGTTCTGACGTTATCCCTTTAGAAATAGAAGAGCAAGTCAAATTTCAAATAATATTCCTTGGTCTGTGATTCATAAATGGGGTGGGGGAATGTAGGGATACTCGCTGTGAAAGATAAACAATATGTATTACTTAATATATGTTTTAAATCCTGTCGCGTCGTATGATGCTATATTCTGTAATAGATTGTTAAATTTGAAATATTCTTGATGAGCTTTTACGACGACTAGAGTACCTGCATCACATCATGATATCAAAGTCAAGAGTCAAGGTGTCATGGCCGCAACAGAACCAGAATGTATTCTTTAAAAATATAATAGGGTTTGTGTCACGTGGTCAATTGATAGACGAACTGGGCGCAACAACTACGCTGTTGTGTTGATTTAATTGTTTTGTGAAGCATCAGTCCAGTTAAAATTAAAAATTGTCAATTTTATTTTCAACTTTATTCCATTAGTATGCCGAAGTTAAACAGTTTCAAACCATCAATAATTTGGTGTAGAACCCCACTGTTTCTTTAATCCTTCCTCTCAGTCCTCAAATCTTAATCTGGTATTTTCGAAGGAAATAACATCACTTTTATTAAGCCAACTTTCATATATCCAATCAGAGAAAACACTAATAGACGCTGCAAATATTGCTAATGATCTGCGCATGTTTTCAACGTTTAGTGTGATAGAGAGATTAAGCAGAAATTACAATGAACTTGCCTGAGAAAGATGGTTTACCCCAGCGTAATAGAAAACTTGAAAAAACAACGGGGATTTGAAAGGTATATGATTATTGAGGTAAACACGCCACATCTTCATGGATAAACAGATCAAGCTGCAGTAAATAAACAAATTAACTTACAATCTTTCTGGAACCTCATATTCAATTAAAAATTATTTAATTTTCAGTGTAACAGATAGTTACCCTCTTTACGTCACTCAGAAAAGTGTTGACGACAAAGTATTCTTTTAGTTGTTAAATTTTAATAATCTTTATTTGAAAATTGTTTTTTAAACCTCCAGGGTGCATCAGACCAATTAAATTATAAAGAATATTTTAAATTTATATGAAAATTAACTTCCCAAAGTTTGAAACTGCACTGATCTCTATTAAACGTTTAATGCCTGGAATTTATCCAATGCTACCAATATACCATACATTTTGAGTTTTAATTTGTTTTGCTTGTAAGGCAGATACAAATCACTAATTCCAGTCTAAATATTGATCCTATCCCACATGGAACGATATTACTAATTTAGTAAGCGCTGTTTTTGATCTCTGTTTATCTCTAAAGTATTTTTACATTTGAAAAGAACTATTCACAGCAATAATATAATGCTAAACATTGACGTCATTAAGAAAAAACCAGTTTAAGAAATCCGTTCTTATTCGAAACCTTCTTTGTGAAACACAACCCAGTCTGCCGAGTCACAGGAAATCGTGCTTTGAAATAAAGCAGCTCTTAAAAAAGGTTTGCAAAAACTACTGTGGAATTAAGAAACATCCACGTAATACGGGTTAAGCTTCCAGTCCGGCGCTTTCTACATTATGGACAATCAATATTTAATTTTGCTCTGTGCGATATCGAAATCACAACTAAGGAACCTTTGATAATCCGTTGTCCACAATACCTTTTCAAAGGGTATTTATACAGCTTTGGTTTGCCGGAACTTACCGGAACGTACCAGAGAATAACTAAAAGTTATTCTCTTAATCGCATGCGCCTTTTTGTACAAATGATGTTGTCTAGTGACAACCAAGTGAAATTTACGTGGTCCTGTGCATTCTTGCTTTAGTAACCAAACCGGGCAATAATAAACATCCAGGCTGATTTCAATGCTGTGAGATACCAGACTTAGTACGAGTACTAAGATATCTTTGTATGTATTGTCAGTTATCAGACTAGAAGTGGGGAGTACTGTAGTCATGAATTGTTGTTATACAACAACAACCGCTTGACCAGTGTGCCTTTACTCACTGATTGTCGGGCGGGACTTGCAATCATCGGATACCAGAATTTATTTAAACACAACAACAATATTCCACTAGAGAAAATAAATGGAGAACCAGAAATATTTTTATATGTAACTTTGCCAATCGAAGATATCTTAACCAACTTGGACAAAATAGCTGGTGTTTCTTAATGGCAAGAATTTAAATCTTTAGAATATTAATCATCATTGGTAAAGAAGGATTTCTTGAATAAGTTTAAATTTTTCAAGAGCTATTAATTAAGTGCGATTTTATCAGAATGACTTGTAGCTAGTGATTTTTCCCCCTGAAAACCTACCGGCATGCCTAACTCATGTCAAGTATCAAGCCTGTTTGCAGTTTGCTAATTAATGAAGTCGTTACAACATATCCCTTCAATAACCAAAACTAACAAGAATAAGAATTAATTCATGTTTTCCAAATAACTAGATTATGTTATATTAAGTTTAACTAGTGAATAAATGACATATTACATAGATGTATTCTAATGTATCAACTTGAATACGAAAATCAACAGACCACCTGTAAATAAAGCCCATTGTGTACATACCTTTCAGACAGGCAAACTTTGTTAACAGGTTTGTCTGTATTTCAGTATAAATTCAATTTCTTTTTGCGATCAGTATCAAGAAAAGGGTGGAATATTGCTTGTGCTTTAATATATTTTCAACAAAATTCAATTTGATTCACATTCTAAGTTAAGTTTTGATCTCTCATTGCACTTTCTCCTCCACTTAGTTCCTCCAACTTTTATTTTTCTGCTCTCCTCTTTTCCTCTTTACTTGGATTTTACCTTCCAGGATGGTTTTCAGATATTTCAGACAGTCAGCTCTCCTTCTTCTGACGGACGGTTCAGTCGAGTCTGGGTACTTCAATCTTCCTAGGGAAGAGGCCTAATCGTTAACGGCAATAGGATACATAGAGTTTTTTTGTAGGAATATGCCGAGCATCCAGAAATTTACATTTTGGTTCGTGAAGGCGGGATTATGCCCTGTCTCTTGTACGATCAGACACTCTTTACCACAGAGAAACATGGTCGTGCGGTATGCCATGATTCACATTTTAATCCCTGAATGCAGATTTTTGCAGTGTCTCTTATATCATTAGACACACTTTACCACAGAGAAAACTGATCATATCATATTTATGTGTTACCCAACTTTTAATTGGAAACTGGTATCTTTCTGCCACCTAAATTTAATGAGAATAAAAACCGGACAGTACAGCTTCGTCCAGTTACTTGAAAATAAAACAGACAGGTTGCAGTAAATGAAAAGAAACAGATTCTAGAAAATGACATTGCAAATGAAGCTTTGATTGGAGAAAACTGTATGCAAAGAGGTTAATAAAAAGGGAAAGAAAGGATATTATGCAAAATGTATTTCATGAACTTTGTATTCTCATTAGGTCTCAAACGTTGAAGTGTATTTAGTGGTTTTGTTATGATTTTTTCCAATGTTTTCTTTCGTTCTCTTTCTTTACCTTATAAATACATTGACTACAGAGTATAATTTAGAGAATTTCCATTCAAGCTAGCGTCTTTGACAAGATAACCCCCAAACAGTATTAAAAAAATTAAAGTGAAATAGAGTAGTTGGTGTTTTTACAAATTTATGGTGATATGTCTTGGAGTACTCCCATTGAAGAAAGAAAACAATTGTTATCCAGACTTTGTTTGCTGGCGAAAAAGAGATCTTTTCCTAACACTTTACCCAACTTTCTTGTTTTCCTTCATTTGGAATTAAAAGTAATACTAACTTTATCAATCAAGTTTGAACTCTTTAGTAGTCCATTAATTTGACTCAGAGAACTGATATAGAAATAGGTCTCATTTTTCCTGACAACCATTAAATTTCTTTAGTAAATGTTTAAATTTCATTGAGGAAATTTTTCCTCCAGGTGTATTTTACAACAGCACATTCCTCATACGCCATTGCTTGTGATCTTTGTTGCTATATTCATATCTCATACATCGAGATCAAAGTCTGTAATCGTCAACGTATAAAGAATGGTTACGACAAATGTTTGCAAAGAGTATTCAAGTTAAAAGTTTTTTACTTCTGCAGACAAAACCAGCTGTTTTTTGGAAGATAGGAAATTGTTCGTCTTCATATAAACGGATTTAGGAGCAGTAGTATAAAGAAATTTTCATAAATTATTCATACATAATTGATTTATTTCCCACATGTGCATTGTTGGTACACAGTGAAAATGTTAGTCAGCCATAAAATACTTAGTTTAAGAAATTACTTTTGTGACTGAACTGAAAAAGTGCAATCATAAAAAACAGCTGGACTAAATGGTCATCAGATCAAATGAAGCTCAAAAGAAAGATGTTTTGGAAACAAGTATCAAAACGATGCTGATTTGAAACACTACATTAAAACTGACAAACTAATACATTTTTGTTATTTTTTTTGTTTCCTTGAAATCTACTCGATTAGAGTTGCACAACTAAGTAGCAAATCAGAACGAGGCAAATCTTGCCCTCCATCTGGTTTTCTTCAATTCTACTTTTTAAAATGTTCTTCATTTGTATGTATTTAACGAAAACTTTTACTCAACACGATGGGCAATCTTTGAAGAAAACAGTAATAAAAACACTGTGGAAGAGCTACATTTAAGAACTTGTATCCTTCTATCATGTCAGAAGTTAGTTTTTCACTGTGTTCATTTGCCTATAAAATAAGAATTTTTAGCAAGAAACTGCTTTATCAAAAATCGTACTAAGTGTTTATACATGAAAATTTTATGTCATGATTTACGCACGCTTAAACATTTCGATAAAATGTACAAGAAAAATTACAAACATTGCCAGCATCTATGTGTGTCCCTTAAAACAGTTTAAATGGGATACCAATCAATTTGACCTTAATTTATCAAACATGAGGACAAACGTAACTCGCAAAAACCAAGACTAAGCAAAGAAAAATTTGAAAAGTGCTGTACCTTATGCGTTTAATCAAATATTTACTAAAAGCATACGCATTAGAAAAGTTGTCTATCATGTAATATGAAGTAAAATAATTTATTATTAATTCTTTCAATCCCCTTACGAAATTTAAGAAAATATAGATGTAGATCTTCTGTAGATCTCACAGAAGATCTACAAATGACATTTCTAATTATATTCATTCTGTTTATAATCCTAAAATATTTCGTTCAAATATTTCAATATCCATATAAAGCTGCTAATAAATGGAAGTACCTGATGATTCTTCAAATAAATTTTTACATTTTAAAGGCTAATTATAAGTTTACTTTCATTCATCGAGATCCGGTTTCTAGTCCTCTTCTGACTGAGTTTTTCCCATTGATTAGAAGGCCAAATTAAATTTTAAAATTTTAAAACTTTAAAACTTTTATTGGTTAATGTAATGTGGCGCCCATCCAAAAATTGAGTAACGCCAGAATGAGTAACGCCACACGGAGTAACGCCACACTGGTGAGGGCTATGATCATTTTTGTTACAAACTGTTATGAAGATGTAGGGGAGTATCATAGTTCTTTAGTTACGGAGCAAAGTATTTTCCTTTAATTTAGCCATTCCTACCAGCGTAGAACTCTTCCTTCATGAAGAACTGAAATTTTTGCTGTATTTGATCAAACATAGGTTTTCGTGTCGTGTTGTGATTGTTTGACAAATACATTATGTACTGCAGTGATTTTCCAGACAATAGATCTTCAACATAGTCGTTCAAAATAGGGCGCCGTGGTTACCCGGCAAGAAATGGAATGAATGTCATTGGATAACATCGAAAACGATAATATAGAAGATGTACCTTTTGGATATTTCACGTCACGAAGGGTTACAGCTTGCAGGGTATAGTTCGAATGTTTGCGATGATTTGAGTAAAGATAGTTTAATGAGAGGTGATTTTCATTGGTTCTGCGCTAGCATACAAAAAAACCAGGAAGACCATTGGTTTATTTGAACTGTGAAGAATTAGAGATGACGTGATTGTTGATGAGTTAAAAATTGCGTTGACGATGCAGTAGCGTTTTTATCTAGACACCAGCACATACTTTCTGAGTTGGCAAGACAATTCGTGAAAATGCTAAAATACAAGAATTCTAGAATTTTTAGAAACCTGAGTCGAAAAGAATTTCAGAAAAAATGTTCGATCCATATGACTTTCTAAATTCGACTAAATGTGGAGTAGTGTGAAGCGCCTACAAAAAACAAGAAACGAAATCAAATCGCAAGTGTATTTAAGATAACGTTTATTGCGTGGGTAGAATCTTTAGACAAACGTCTAAATGTCTTTTCTAATGCAGTACGTAAATAAAATGTTGAAAGAAATAATCAGTTCAATAAGACTTACTTACAGGGCATATTTCATGGAGCGAAATGAGGGAACTGTTTCTACTTTAAAGCTAGCACACTATAGTTTGGCACTGATATTAGGTGGTGTTAATTTGAAAGTTTATTTATTTTCTGGTCGATATTTTTTTGAGAACCACAGGAAAAAATCATTTTAAATAATATTTAAGATTTTTTGTCAATGTTATGGTGATATTCATAGTTAAAGATAACCATGCGTTCGCTGTACATAAATTCACTCAGGTATCCTTTGACCTTACGTCAAGTCCCTTTCTTTTAGATGCTGCAGTAATTTTTCTTCTCAGGCATTTGTAGAAACAGGACCCCATCCAATCAGTAAATTAGAAGGTCGCTTTTATAAAGACCAACACAGTATAGACCAAATTTGCATAATAGGTTTTCTATTATTAGTTATACAAGCCAGATTTTTATAAACGAATATCTAAATAGCAACACAAAACCTGCTGTTCGGATCAAGCTACAAAATACCAAAGTAAGGCCAGAACATGGCCATAAGATTAACCTCATGAATCTTAAGTCGCATTTAAAATTCAATACCCTTCACCTCTAACATGCTTATATTTTAAAAAGGGTTGAGCACATATAGGAAATTTTTGAGTGTGACAGCCTTGGTTCAAAGGTTTACCAATAATATGCAATGTGATTAGATTGTAACTTCCGAGCTAAACCAACTGCTGACGAAATTAACAATACAGAAGATTAAGACCACAATCAAAATTACTCAACTCGTACTCTAATAGTAAGAAATATTAGGTCGTCATTTTTAAGAGATTTAAAAAGCTTCCTATTATATTCTTTAAAGTTCAGAAAAGAAAATAGGAGAAAATGTAGTTTCTAACATTGGATTTTTATAGACATTTATCTTATAAATATGTCATACTTAATGTGTCGTACATAAATGTGCATTTGTCATGTATTTCTAAATTTATAATCACAGAGGTAAGATCAGAAACGGCAGTTTTAATTGTTTTTATTCCCCTCCCCTCAAAGATTCTGCACAAATGGAATCTTTAATTTAGTACAAGCATCATGGCGAAAATGCTGCAACGGATGTTTTCCTTCCGGTTTTAGTGGTGTCTAATTTTAAACGTCAATTGGAAAAATATTCGCTGAGTTGATGAAAGTCGTTGGAGAGAGTCTTTTTTATAGATGGAAAATCATCACTGTTAAGAAGGGCGATGTCATCGACGTAAACATACTTTTTGCTTTGCATAGTTAGTAGATCAAAAGTTAAACAGAACTGGTGCTAAAACAGACCCTTGTGGGACTCCATTTACAAGGGTTCTGCATCTCGACTTCTTGTTTCCGATGTGCACGTGGAAGCGGTGTTAAGAGATCATTGACATTATCACTCTAACCATCTCTTTACTTGCGATAGTCTTAAGTAACTTTAATGTCAGTCAAAGATGCCAAACGGTGTCATAGGCAGCAGAGAGGTCAACTAGTACAATACCTGCTTTTTGTTTTTTTGTTAAAGAAAATTTCATTGCCCTCTGTTAGCAGCGTTAATTGGTCTACTGTACATCGCTTAGTTCTGAAGCCAGCCTGTTCTTCCGGCAAAACACTTTCGATTTTAGGCTTGAGCCTATTATATACCATTTTTTTCAAAAAAAAGGAACACATAACAGACTTATTTGGCGGTAGCTGCTAGATGAGTTACTTGGTTTGTTTGGTTTAAGCACGGCAATAACTTTGGCAAGCTTCCAAATCTTAGGAAACTTACTAAGGTTCATACAGCGGGACAGGTATTGGATTTTTTCAGGTATTCTTCTTTACAGTAAGCTTGTTTATAGTAGATCAGGCTTTCCTGCTGGAATATTTCATGTCAATGTCTTTGACCGTCGAAATCTACTTTGGTTTGCGCTGATTATTAAAGTGGTCTGTCAGTTTGTTAGCAGTGGCCCTTTTCTCATCAGGGCTAGTTGCCTTTGCATTATCCTTTGCTAGGTTATTGCACGTTTCATCCCATCCTAGTATATACGGAGATCGAAAACCTCCAGGAATAAACGTTTTTGCCACATCAATTAAGCTTCTTTGGAAGGCAGTGTAAGCGATGTTAATATTTGTATCCGGAAAGGAAGAATGTCACACATCTAGTCCGCTTTGTTGAAGTTCCATCTTGGTATTGGCGTAGATGGAGTATACTCTAGGAGAGCCGGGTGTGTAATGATAGTTGGGCGGTACTGTGACTTGTGTGCAGGATGTGAGGCAAGGCTACCAGCGTCCGTCGAGTAGAAAGTTAAATCTGGATTGGTGTAGGTATTCCAGACAGCTGAGTGGAATGTTTTGGATTGTTTTGGGTCGCAGAGTAGGCTAAGGTCATTGTTGCTATCCCATTCGTGGAGAGCTGTGTCATCAGGATTATTGTTTAGATATCCCCATGATTTGTGGTGTGAGTTGAAATCATCCGAGTAGATTGCGGGGTGGCTGTAAACAGGCGGAGGCATAAAATTTCCACTTGGAGGCTTGTAGATGTTGGTTATCGTGATATCATCATTGATAGAAACGGTTAGCTGTTGTGTTGCACTGTCAGCTTTACTAGCATCAATATATTTTGCAAGTAGATCTTTCTAACGAGGTAGCGATCCCGTGTGATGAATGGCTCCAATCAAAGAGAAAGTGTAGATTTGATTTTATCGTCACTTGTAGAATGTGTTTCCTGAAGCAAAACAATGGAGATCCTATTTTTGAAGGCAATGTTTTGAATAATTTCGCATTAAGGGTCTTGTAAGGCCTGACGATGGGAGAAGTATCTCTCGAAACGTAGCTCAGAAAAAGCTTACGACTCATGACATGACAAAGCTCTTACATCTATGGCTTCCTCTCAGTCCATAAAGTTCAGAATTTTCAATATTTATTACTGTTCATTAACGATTTTACCAGAAATCTCTTAACGTAGTTTATTTAAGTCTAGCTTCCTAACCAGTGATACGAGATTTCGATTTGTTTAACTTTAATTTTCAACAATTTCTTCCTAGATTTAAAAACTCTTTTTTCTTTGTTCCAACGAGTTTTATCCTTTGGAGAAAGAATGAATTCTCTCTATTACTGTTTTCAGAGGAAACTTGGTTATGATAAAAAGTAAATACGGCCTTGAACTTGGAAAATTTTAGGAAACCCTGGGAATTAAAAATGATAAAATTCGCTGCCTCTAATTGGTTTGAAACTAAAATGATGGAATTACTGACCTCTCTATGCAGATTTTTTATTCGATACTTAAATTTAAAATTTGCTAATAAGAAGAAACTTAGACAATATCCTATTTATGTCATAAACACTTGTTCCTATGAGATTTCCGTTTTGAAGAAAATGGGCTATTCAGATTAATGGATATGGCTACTTTAGTTTTAAGAGAAAGAGTGATTGCACTCAACAGCCAAAGCATCTGCTGGACTGCCGTCATTGTTATTATTTGCCCTTGGAAAATATGTACTATATCCATAAAAAATAGCCTTAGCGTTTCGTTTAGGTAATAAGATGGATGTCCACAACGCGAAGAGAAACATTTTGTAAAGAACCAAAGAAATAGGATCTGCATTGAAATACTCCTCTGTGGCATGCATGTAATTGATTTTCATTAACTGTGCCCACTGTCCAAGGAGCAAAGTCCAGTGTTTTATTAAATGTTCTTGTTTCCTACATTTTCTAAAGCAATTAATCTCGGATCCACCATATGTTGCAGGAGTATTAATTGGACGAGATGTACAATTCGAAATGGATTATGGTTTGAGAAAGCTTACCAGCCAATGACAGTGAAAAGACAATTGAATTTCATTGACGCTCAAGGTCAAATGACTTAATTTTCTGCCTTTAAGTCAAAAGACTGGAAAAGTGGAATGGTTCTGACTCGATTCAGAACTGATGTGGTAATACTTCACTCTTTTTCACTTTTTCAGAGTGGTTTATTACATGAAATATTTAACGGAATAATTACTTCCGAAGTCGAATGGTACGGTATATTAGCTTTCAGGTTTGTTAGATCAATAGTAGAAGAAATAATAGAATATTAAGTCTAAGGTTTGACACACTTTACTCCTGTGTAGCAACAGAAACTTTAATTTTACTCAACAGTTGTCAACTTAGAATGTTGCCAATGACTGTCTGAATAGGACAAGGTCATTCAATAGATTGGTGCCAAACAGAAATACACTGGCCATTCACACTGAAATTATAGTTATAACCTGAATACGAGATGTCACTTTTAAAAATGTAAAAATGAAAGATGAAAAACATTCCAAATAAATATGATAATCGGAGCACAAATTCTCCAGAGTAAATAGTTTGTTTGTAGTAATTGGGAGAACGAAAAAGGTGAGCCCCTCGCTTGTGGAGGAAGGCATTTGGCCACCGAGGAAGATATTTCTTCTCTTTTGAATAGTTTTAGAAAGGGGTGTCTTTTACACAAAATCCTGTCTAGCACAGGTGTTAGAAATGCAGATTAGCCAATAAAACAGGATAGTTGGTACCAACAGCAACAAGAGTTTAAATTTACTATCCTGTTTATACAAACTAACTTTACTTAGAGAAAAAATGTGCCATTTCTAGTGTTTTTAAGTGCGAGCAATACCTGTTCGCGCTCAAAGACTGAAGGTTTTTCAGTCTTGTTAGTTTAAATTAGTCTGGATTGGCCTTACTGTTTACTCATCACTTCCTACATTTTTCATAAATTGTCTCGAAAAAATGTCATTTTTTAAAACGCAAATAAGAAAAAGTATAACAGGAAAAAATACCTCATAAAATTTCAAAAAGATGTTAGTTCAGTGTAAATCTTCAAATTGCTTTAAATTTTTGTGTTGGCAGCCATAATTAAAAAACTGAAATTGAAATTTTTCTTTCTCTTTAAAGTTTCTACTATGAATAAAGGTTGAGTATTCAGAAGTAAACAGTTCATTAAATATTAAGAACCTTCTGTTAACCCAAAGAATAAAGTTATTATATACTTAGTTCATGTAATCTTACCACCATTGGAGAATGGATAAAACTTAAACTGTTGATCTGTTGTATCTTACAAAAGGTGCGGAAATACCATTTTGTAAAATGTTCAGTTGACCTAGAATTTACTTAATTTGGCTGAAAACAGAAGACACGCCTTTATTTTTGACTCCAGAATAGCTCAATATGATGACATAAATCAACAGAACATCTGCCCACACAGAAGCGTATGGCGATACATGTATTTAAAGTATCCAATGAAATTTATTAATTTAAAAGATAAGGAAACTCAGGAGAAAATGTTGTCTTCCATTTTAGGTCATCACACCTGACAAGACTGAAAAGCCTTCAGTCTAAAAGGACGAGCTTAGCATTTTATTTTATTTTATTACTGACCAAGGAAGTGCCTATAAAAAAACCTGAACATTACTGAACAAAAAAGTGTCTATCCAAATAACTAAACATTACTGAGCAAAGAAGTGTCTACAAAAAAACTCTTCTCTCTCTCTCTGTTGTGCTTTACATCACGTATTGTGATTCTGCACTTCTCACAATTATGGTCATATAATAAATGTGAGAAGAAATACAGATCTCCCGCCATGTGGATTCGTCACTTCAATAACCGCCTAAAAAAAATCTTGAACTTCACTTAATACATGGATGGGTGCCCATAAGGTCTACATTCAACCCAGTTTCAGAATTGACCAACTTATTGTTCTATTACACAATGAAGCACGCGTACAGGGCACGCATTAAAGACTAGTCTATTATGTCAATTGTAACGAAAAGACATATCGTTCCAGAACAAGTACATGGAAAATGCTTACATTTTTTTTAGCTCACAAGGCAGTTACTCAAAATTTCTGTCAATTTATTTTTTGCATGTAGATGCATACAGGTACATACCTATGTAAAAAGAGATGGTGTAGTTTTAGGATGTAATCGAGACAAAAAATGCTTATTTGCTGGGTATCCTTGAAATGACTTCTTTACTCTGCATGTAAGTATTTGAGACTTTCATTCTTCCCATGGACAAAGTACAAATATATATATATATATATATATATATATATATATATATATATATTTCTCGGTGGCAACAATTTTAGCAGATATATTAGTAATGTCGACTTATTTCTAATATATCTCTATTTATTTACATTTGTTGACGTTCTTCGCTTTGTAATAAAAGTTGTAATTATGCTAGAGTCAACAATTAAGAGCTTGGAATAGGACTTCATCAGGTTCTGAACGTCATAATTATCTTTGCTACCCAATGATGGTGGAAAGCAAATTCATATATTTAATCCTATTTATTTACCCATGAAAGGTGCTCCTTGCACCTATTAAGAAGGAATTTTTATGAAATTGAGTAGCGGGCAACTAGTAAGAGGAAAAATTCGCAAAGTTTTACACAAATATGATATTAAAGGGAAATTTTGATTCTTAAAAAATTGAAACTCAATAAAAACTAGCATTAATTAAGACATCTTTTACAGTGGCCAAATGTACTTTAATAATGTAATTAAAAAATATTGTAAAAACTTTTTAAAAGTTTGGGAGTAGGGAATTTAACTAAAAGCAAGCAAATGGACCTTCTGTACTAAGCTCATTATCAATACGGCCTGAAATGCCGGCATTTTTTTGTTATACAGACTGAAAATTAACTGGACTGGTTTCATTGCTGTAAGGATAGTTTCCATATTTAATATTGAATTACTTTCATCTCTCATGCTTTTCATATTATCTGGCATGCAAAAGTAACCATGGATTTTCCATTGAGAAAGTCCTTTAGAATTTAATTTACGGTAAGACGTAAAAAGCCTGAAACTGTGTGTAGAATAGGCAGGGACACAAACACGTAGCGATTTTTTATCATCAGGTCGAATACGTTTTTCTCTTTAAAAATTTGAAAAATTAACACAGATTTTCGAGCATTTCCGTAAACCTTACTCCTCCTTTTTCTTTCAAATGTATGAAAAAAGCAAAGGTAATTTTAAGAAGCTACCACCCAAGAATATTTCATTGTTATATCCTTTTCATAGCTCCTAGACTAGACTTTATTACTCCAATGGTAGTTCTCTTTGTTGAGCTGCATCTCGTCTGGTTATATGTGGACTTGACTGAAGTGTTTTGCTTTGATGTGCAATGTTAGTATTGTCTCAACACTCTCGTTTTTAACACTTGAATGTATGTAATTCGTTTTCTCTGCTGTTCCCCTTTCAAGAAAAAATTTCTGGATTAATAAGTTACGAAAAATGTCAAGAAACATAGGGAGAGGGTTGGAAAATAACGAAATCAAAAAGGGAGGCATGCGCCATACGTTGGAAATGGCTATAAACATGCTCAAAGTAAAGTGAAAAAACAGGTGACAAATAAAAAAGTAAAAGAAAGAAAGAACGTCAAAACTCAGAAGCAACCGAAATAGGGGAGGAGGGGGGTAATAGAGCTACTAGGCATGTGCTTATGCGCTTAAGGTCATATGCACCCATTTCAATGGAGTAAACTACGTCTAGCCACGCATCTTCCTCAGAAAAGTGTCTTTCAGAAAGAAAGTAAACTTAACATGTTATTACATATATAAATTCTCCAATTATAAAACTGTTTCTTATTGACTATAAATCTTGTTTAAGACCACCCCTAACTTTGCTATAAGCCATTTGAAAAAGATAGCAACGCAATTCAGATTACGAAAATTATATCTCTACTTCTGGAAAAATAGCGTCCCTCAAAGCCTTTCCCCAACAATTTCGAATTCAAGACGGTGGAAGTATTAACAAGGTTCATACTGAAATTTAAAGATCGGTTAATAGATGACACCTCGGGGACATTATGAGACATCCTAATCTGGAACGCCTTGCTTCGTTAGGAAAGACCAATGGAAGGCGAGCCAGAGGAAAACAAAGGGACACATTTTTACAGTCTCTAAACAATTGGGCTTCGAACAACAGTCTGAGCTGTGATGAACTGATCCATGCCTGCAGTGATAGAATGGTCTGGAATCGCATGATCGCCGATTCCTGTATCAGGTTTGGTACCTGACCAACCAATACACGACAAATACATTTCTCTATGACAGCAGCATCAAAGTGGCATTTGTTGTGCGGGAGAGAATATTACAATTTAAAGGATACACAAAAAATAATCCAACTTTTACCTAGCCTTATTACCTCCTAAAAATGCATAAGTGGTAAAGCACTCAATGCCTACAAACATATTTTTTCTCGATATATCATGCTTAGTAAATCAATAAATCTTTGCTAAGGAATTCTTCAAGACCTTACAACACTAAACGTGTCAAAATACAAAAATACAGTTATCTAGATGCTCTACAGTACAAAGCCCTATCGCAAGTTGGCAAAAATACAATCAATGATGACATAGTGTGTAAAATCCTGTAACGCTATGGCTGTATATTTTCCGTTTATAGACGTCCCAACAAATGGTAGTCAACTTCTACGGCAGTAATGTATTTTATCCGTAATGGAGTATTTAGGTGTTCTTTTGTGATATGTGCATTCGCTGTCAAAAAACATGTGAATCTGTCAATCTGATTCGCCTCTGGATTCTCGTCACGTCCCAGGATAAGGATAAGAGAATAAATACTTTATTATTAACGAAAAATAAATACATAAAATCTTTAACGCATATTAATCGAGTTTGACAGCTTATTCACTTCATATCAAAGCAGTATATATTTCGAAAGTGAAAAAAATCTAAGACTTGGATCTGACATCAAAACAGTTTACAAGATTTCATTTAAATTTAGCACATTTGTGTCTTATTACACGAATCCTAAAATATTCTTTCGTGCGAGTAGCATTTGACAGTTCAGAACTAAACTGGAAAGTACTACTCAGTACCAAATGCAGATGAAAAGGTGAGCAATTGTTGGCTACCAGTTGTTTCAACAGTCTTCGTGGTATTGTTGACTGCTTCTGAAGTCTTAAGAAGATTGCGAATTTCTGGCAAGAGGAATCCAGTGAACCTGTTAACAGTGGATTTTAATTCATTGTCAAGTGAATGATATTCATTTGGTCTTGCGACTATCACTGAGTTTAAAGGGGTGTGATATATAGGAGATGCATTTGTGCTAAGCGACAACCGCATAGTGTGTACTGCCTCTGAATGTGGAGTGTTGGGTGTCGATGAGCAGTTTGATGTGCTTGGTGCCTCCGGAATTAAAGAACAACTGTATTATTCAAATAGAGAAGATAACAGTTAACAAAATCAATATTAAAAAAAATATTACGTACTATATCTTCTAAGATATCTTTACAATAAAGCCAATAAAACACGACACATATCTAAGATATAGCCCTAATCAAAGTTAGGGTAGGGCATAGCGATCAAACTTAGCGATGATGGTAGAATGTCTAAAATGATACATTTAACACCAAAACTATTTTTCACACCAAGAAGCTTTAACTGCAGGAAATGAAAATTTTCAAAAAAAAAGAGGATGTCAAAAGCTAGGGACAAAATGCCACTAAAAAGCCCCAAAACTACAGATAGCAAGTACTGGTCTTGTAATAGACAAATATTGGAATTTGCAAACCCTTAATGGGTTATTTTCGGTTCTTCCTGCAAAACCAGAGTCAAAAAAGAAAGGACCAACAGACAGCGGCTTACGGTTTTCAGAATTTCGGTTGTAACAGGACATTTTATTCTCCGGCGTTTTTTCGCATACTATTTCTTCCAACACGTACAGTATTTTAACTAACAGGGTCTTAGCTTTATCCTGCTAGATCCAATAGCTGAAAAAAGGTTATAGGAAGAAATAGTGACCCGTCCACACAACACTTTTAACTGCAACAGCGACCAACACACAATAAATGCCTGAATTTAAAAAAAAATTCTTGTCTCAACATACCTTATGTATGTTAAGACACTCCTATGAATTCAATACTTGTATCATTATTACTACTGGCATCATTATTAGATTACCATGGCAAATTTTCAAAGGAAGAAAAATGTAGTAGCAATAAATAAAATCAATCATGTGATACAATGTACAAATTAATATATGTATAATATTAGAGTGTAACACTCCAAACCAAAGATGGTATCGGCTAAATTAATGTCCATAAGGAAACGACACATACACAAACAAGCAGCAGGATAATAGAAAGACAACACAACGAGTAACACATACACACATACAAAAGGGTTGCAGATATGCATATAAATGACAAAAGAAAGAATGATTTTTATGGAAGGATATATATGGCAGAAGAATGACAAAGAAGAGTAATAAAAATGTGATCGATGAAAAAGAAAGGACGAGTCTGGTGGTATTTAAAGAAATCATGGATCATCAGTCGATGACCATGTCAAGCATTTCGGGCATTCAAAACCGAAATGATTTACGCGATATGGCTGCCCAGCAGCACTGATAAGATGTCACCTCCATGATGACTGCGGAGAACAAGAAATGAAGTATGATAGGGACAGGAGCGAAGATAACAGCAATAACGTGGAAAGAGAGAAAGATGGAGGGGAGAGAGAAGGGAATATAAAGAGATATAAAAAAAGAGAAGAAATTTAGAGCATAGAGAGGTATAGATGTTTTGTCAACTGTTTCTGTTAAACGAAGAAAATGCGTCACCATGAATAATATGCATCTTACCGAATTTTCGCATCATATATATATATATATATATATATATATATTCTATCTAATATCATTTTCTCATTATTTGATTTACTCCTTTCTTTTATTTAAAGTCAATTTAAATCATAACTGCAAAGATAACAGCGATAATAAGTTCGGGGGGCTCTTAAATCAATGATCGAAAGCCACCTATCCGTTAAGTATGCTAAAATTCATACCCTAAATCCTACCATCAGCCTTCAGTATTTTCCACACACTGACTCAACATATAACTACAGAGCTGGTTCACTTTGTTCCTAAATATAACCAAAGCAACAAAAAAAATTTTAATTTATGCAAATTGCCTTTTACGGAGAAGATACCTTCCAACCTGTAAATATTGTTACCGGCGAGTATTTCAGCAGAGGGCTACAATTTGTACCATAAAATATTTGCAGTTAACAGAGGTGATAAATACCTTGACAAATTTGCACATTTTAATCGGAATAATGTAAACGCACAATGGTATCTTGTGGGTTATTTTTGGGAAGGTCTTTAATATATACGGATTAATCAACGGAAAGAAAGGGTTTAAGTTTCTTCACTATTTCTGACGCCTTCACCATTAGCTTTGGGATCTTCTTTCGTGAGAAGAACAAAAGTATGCAATCTTTCTAGCTGCATGACGAGCGACTTTAAATAGCTAATGCGCGTTAAGCAGCCATTTTGTTTCTAATTCAGAGATAAATAGGAATAAATTACTAGAGTAAAGGGTTTTTTTCGCCCAACGTCTCTTTAGTCAATATTCAACCTAATATAATTATTTACTTTTAAGTATTGGGCGCAGTAAAATAAGACTAAACTATCGTTGAAACAATGTCGTTCAACTTGCAAAATTTAAGTCAAATCTCTAAATCTGAACTGAGAGCAGGTGGAATTGTCAATTCAGTATGAGGCCATTTGCAAATTCAAAAACCTACAACATAAAGATGTCGTAAAAAGCTATTTGCAACATAATTAGTGCACCTTTTTAAGTGATACACCTTAACTTAGGTTAAACACCTGCCATGTCCTATTAAACATGAAACACGTTTCACAGTGCGGGGCAGATAAAATGGACATTTTGAATCACAAAACAAAAAATTGAACCCAGGCGTTCCTATCGAAATAATGTAGAACACAGTGGGCGAACCAAGGGTTGGATTTGGCTATAATTACCCTCAATTTTCCATTAACCATTGATTGATAAATTCGACCAAAAACAATTACCTTTATAGTCTACACAAGAAGTCAAAAAAGGTGTTTTTCGTAAAGATTGAAAAGACATGTTCACAAAAACATTTTTTACCTAGTAATATAAACCACTATTTTAGTGCATCGCTGTAGAATTTTATCTTTATTCTTTCATATTTTACATTTCTCCGAGAGGCAAAATTATAATAACAAGATATAATAATTGGAATAAAAAAAATATAAAATATAAAATATAATAANTATAGTCTACACAAGAAGTCAAAAAAGGTGTTTTTCGTAAAGATTGAAAAGACATGTTCACAAAAACATTTTTTACCTAGTAATATAAACCACTATTTTAGTGCATCGCTGTAGAATTTTATCTTTATTCTTTCATATTTTACATTTCTCCGAGAGGCAAAATTATAATAACAAGATATAATAATTGGAATAAAAAAAATATAAAATATAAAATATAATAATAATAATAATAATAATAATAATAATAATAATAGAAAATTGTAGGGTTGCTTTGAAACTTTCAAATGTTGTAAACCACTAAGGCAAGTTTGGGAACTGTGTTTATCCTGACTGTGTTTTGACGGCTGATTAAAAGTAAATTTCAATTTGTAGAAGCACACAAGTAGACAACAATGTTTGATAACGACACAAAAAATTGGTTATAACTTTGCATTTCTCCTGCTTCTAATTAAATCAATTCGAAGATGTATTTATGAACAACGCTGCAACTAAATTCAAAGCTTCCTGACATTTGTTCTTAAAAGTAGCAACACATCAAAACCCAGTGTTTAAAAGAAATTTGACTTTTTACCATAGTAAAGTAAAAGTACAAAACAAGATCTGAAATTATAATGAAATATTTAAAGCCTTCTCTAATGCTTGTATGTTGTGCAGAAGAAAAGGTATTTCAACTAAAAGAAATGAAGAAAACGTAAACAGTGCAAGAAAAGGTAAAAGGGACAATTTGTTTGTTTCATTAGTAAATACAAAACAACAATTAGTAAATTACAGGCACACCTGTTTAAAAACAGCCAACAGCAGAAACCTCTATTCGCGTCTTCAGTGCGTTTTGGACGAGAGTAGGCAAAATGTAAGTATGGAACTGAATTGTGGGAAGTATAATCTGGTGCTCTATCAGGGATTCAGGAATATTCTTAGATTTGGAAGCTGGCTATCATTACACCGGTGTTTTAGCTTCCTCTGCATGTTTATTTTAGCACAAGAGGTAAACGGTTGGGAAACTCAATTCTTACAATTAGGAAACTGCTCCTGTGTCAAACCTTGACATTAGACACAAAATGTTTCCTGCTTTTAGAATACATGAGGTTACAGTCTATCTTTCAACCTCTCTGTTTTTGTAAAAAAAGCGCTACCGACATCTTATGATAACGGTACCCTAAATCCTTCTGGATGGGGATCAGATGATGTCAAAAATACGATGGACTTTTCTCTACTTAATAAACCGTATTTTTTTGGTCCACCAAATTGTCGTTCTCCTTCTTCAAAATTCTTTAAAGAGGAGTATTATTAACACAGCAGCTCATAAAATTCAGCAGCATTCTGCGTACAAAAACATCATAGTCACGGCCGAAACGACCCATATATTGTTCCCGTCAATCTTGGCACAAGCACCGTAACTGCACTTACCTCAAGAAAAAAAGTCTTGTACTTCAGTACGTAGCAGTGGAATTGTGACTCAAAACAAACTTCGACCATCGTTGATAAAAGTTAAAAATCCAACAGTAATCGTATTGTCACTGCCGAGGTTAAAGGAATCCCATATACTTAAAGTATTTCTTATACTGTCCTTACCATTATTATTCTGTAGTGGAGGATGAAGAATATTCTTAACATCTCAGCACTATAGCTGGGTGGTTTCCGACAAACACAATGGTAATGATTGGTGCCATCTTAATGACATTTGTTCCAGCAATTATTTTTTCATCAATTAATTAAAGGAATGGCTCTTTACATAAGGCATTTCTAACACAACAAAACCTTTCAGTTGCTATTCAAGCCTATCCTATTCAAGGAGCATCAAAACAAGCTTAGGGCAAGAATACATTCTGGCGGTCAGTTATAACAAGAAGAGTACTATGTATTTATAAGATGTTAGAGGAATAACATATTCTAAATACATACAAAATGTCACAACGCTAGAAGATGCAATAAAAAGCCTAAAAGTGAAAACACTTGACCCCAGACAATTTAAAAGATGTAGCATGCTGGCTTCTTTCCTAGGCTTTTTGATTATGGCATTAGCGAAAAGGTCTTTGAAATCACTCAGTCCCCTTTCTGAAATCATAAAAAACGTGTCATACTGGGTGAAAATGCATCTATTAAGCATTTCATTGTTGTTGGCGTTCCCAACGGTTCCATTTTTAGTCCACTTCTCTTTCTTCTTTACATCAATGATCTTCAAGGTAAAGGCTTCAGTTCATCAACATCAACGCTAATGTAATCTGGTACTGGCTGCAAAGGCACTCAGGTGGAGCAAGGTAAATTCTGCGGGAGATTTGGTCTGATCGTTATGCTGTCATAAATTGGGGAAGGAAGTGGCTTCTTCTACATCGAAGTTAGAGATGTGTTTGTAACTTTATAGGTTCGAATTGTACCGTTACTCATTAACTTTTGTTTCATCGACAAAATGTGACTTTGTTCTGTTAAAATTTCCTCCTTACCAACTCAGTTTATTGCATCTCATGTGACTCGTTTCTATTAACATCTTGGTTCTCATGCAGTGTCTTTGAATGAAGTTTTTAATCTCACACCGCTTGGTCTTTGGTTTCTAAGTGCTTTCCTCTACCCTGTGACTTGAATGATAAAAGTCTAGCGTCAACTTGTCTTTTCGTTTTACTACTTTTTTCTGTCTTTCCTTCACAATTCCATAAATCTAAAGGCTTTATGCCTTGTACTGTTCTGAACAATTAAAAAATTGAAGGAATATTTCCCCCAAAAGTAAAAAAAAAGACCCTGGTACTATGGACTCCTCTCTAACAAAAGGGATAAAAGAGAAGATATCTGAGAGCACCAATTTTGGATCTGTGGCCAATTCGAAGACGAGCGTGCTCGTAGAACTCTTTCAATCTTTAATTAGCTTTCTGCACAGCCTAAAACAGCCTAAAACAGCCTAAAGGATTATCAGTGAGCTTTCTGGTAAGTAAACGAATAGTGTAAATCGTTTCAAATATCTTCTTAATTCGGAAAATAAATGACTGATGTTAATATCGTTATTAAATCGATGTTTGAAATCCATCCTTAAATAACGAAGAAACCAGGAAATGCACCAGACGTTTGTGGTTTAATTCTAAACCTTTGGAAAGTACCAGCATTCTGGAAAGTAGTTTGGTTATATTGATTAAAATTAGGTGTTACAGATTGTTACAAATATGGCCTTCATTAAACCAATAGCGACTACGTATGTCAACACTTTCGACCTAGTCATGACTACGGGGAAATACCGTTATTTAATATTAATATGGGTGATATTAAGAGAATACTCTAACTGTTTTGGAGTGACTTTAAAAAAACTAATCAGTCTTAATTTCCATATTTAAGGCAGAAAACAGGGAACTTTCATTCCCTGCCCATCTCCTTCATTTACCACCTTGCCTGTGACACAAGTAAGACATATTATCTTTACTTGCTCGCATAAAGTATAATATAGTCTTTGGACATTTCTCCGTTTCCCTTGCGGACATCAACTGCTCACCTTGACACAGTGCAACTCCAAACTTATTATCAATACTTTCTGGTACCGTTTTGGATTAGAGTTCTTCCTCTTTAAATGGAGTCCACCACGTTTTATGAGCCATTATGTTATTGACAACCCATTACAAGAGTCTACTACGTATAAACGGCGCAATATCATAGAAATCTCTTCTTGTTTAATGACCATGTCTGTGTCCATTGTTGCAGTGAAAACTATCAAAAGTTCAAAATAGAGGTTTGAAACAGACCTAAAAAATTTGTACCTTTTGTTAAGAATTACTGCTTGGGAAGAAAAATTAGTTGAAACTTAATATTCGACTAAATACAAAAAAGAATAGTCAGATTCTGTCTTACCCTTCGGTGATATTTGTGGTGGTGCTCCTTCTACCAGCAGCTGTTGTGCAGCTTCCTTCAGCAGTCTTTTGGTCACAATTGATGGGAATTTTACAGCTAACGTTCGGTAGCAATGAATAATCTACAGAACATTCGGTAACATGATCCTTTATCACCTGATTATTTTCTGCTGAGGTTTGCTGAGGCAACTCCGTCGCTTCAGTATGGGTGTTTTCCATGTGATGTCCAGACTGTATAATGACTGGGGTTACAAGGCCCTCTTTTGGAAAAGACATTGGTTTGCTAACAGAATCTCGGTCGGAATCTACCAAAGACGTACATATTGATGGGGTGACCTGTGTAGTTACAAGTGATAAAGGATTAACTATTCCACCCAATACTGACGTTGGAACACAATTCATTGCTGGAATAACAGATATTCTCGGAAGCACCGTCTGTGGCGAGATCATAACATGAGTGCTTGGCTTACTAATACTGTCTGCAGCAGTATATGTAATGGATTGTCTTACGAGATAATGGGCAAGCCTGGGATCGGTCGCTATGATGTTTCCTGCGTTATTTTGCTGTGTCGTATCTACAGCGGGTGGTAAGTCCGAAACTGCTGGTGTAACGTAGAGTGGTTGGGGCCCAGCAGAAAGTGCAAAAACGTTAGATAGTGGAATCAATGAGGCAAACGGCTGAGTCAGAATAGCCGGATTATTCGGGGCCAAAAAAGTAGCAAATGATGGCCTTAGCACTGCTTGTTCACGGACAGTTATTAAAGGTGGTCCAGTAATATGAACTCCCCTGACAGCTCGAACACCATGTGGGTGAACAAGAGTAACATTGGTTGGGTATTCCGTTTCGCTACAGTAGGGGTGTTCATATGAAATAATCGATGGTTGAGAGGAAGTAATCACAGGCACTGACTCACTATGATTTGTATTTTGATTCAAACGCGAATTAATCTCTCCAGAAAAAGTGTTTAGGTAGCCCGAAGCACCATGCTGCAAATTATTTACTTGGGGTGGTTCAGTTGTGTACGATACATTGTCGACATCAGAAACAGGTACATCTAGCTCCCCTGGTGTATTTGCAGTAGCCAACCGCAATCCTTTCGAATTCACAACTACCGACGTGATAACAGAACCACTTGATGTGTTCGAAACAGGTAATTGGGATTTCCTACCCTGAAAATTACTTTGCAAAATATGTGTGTTGCTAATAAGAACAGGAGGGTTTGGTATGAACAATCTTTCAGTATTCACCCCACTTAAGCCAAGTAAAGGCACAGTAGTTGAACCACGAGTAAGAAGAGTATCGTTATGTGATGCTAAAAGATTTGCTTCAGTGGAAGAGGCTACTGGATTTTTACAATTATTCAAAGGTGTTTTTGTTAAGTTTTCTTTTGCCTTTTGATGCAAGTCTATGTTAGTTCCATCTTTTGCACTTAATCCTTTCCCTAGAGAAACTAACTCGTTCAAAGCAAAGTCAGTTCTCTGACTGGGTATTTGATCGATTTGTTCTCTTGTTGAACTGCTATCAGACGAAATCAGCCACGATAAATTGGATGGAGAACGTACTGACTTCTGTCTAGGTGTCTCTCCTAAGGAAGCTAAATTTTCTTCAGTTCCTTTGCTTACTAATGTTTCCCTTCGTAGTTCAACCGATCCCAAATTACATAGTTCCTGTGTTATTGGAGGGAGATACATACGCCCAGGCGTCTGACTTGACGCAGTCTTTATACTTTTTGTAGTAACAGTCTCTGAATCTAATGGTGACAGTCCTGAAATACTCGAGGAGCTGACAGTAGCGACTACATCGCTAACAACATTTCTAGAATGCAAACTATCCTGCGACACATCATTTCTTTTTATAGGTTCAATTGTTAGTATCCCTTTTCCATCACTTATAGCTGATTGGGCAAAGGTAGGTCTAGATGCAGCGACAAGTCCAAAGCTTGAAATCAGGCTTGCCAGGGGAGTTCCAATATATCCTGAAGAGATCGCTGTTTTTGGAGTTGTATTAGGATTTTTGTACAATATACCCTCACTTTTAACCCTGCTATGTCCTGTCTCAGTTGACACTACAGGAAAAGGTTTTGTGGTGCTCGTTGAAAATAACGTACTGCTATTTGTTGTGGAAAATAAACTAGTCTGGCATATGGTGGTTGTTACAACTGGCGCAGGTCTCTTGGAACAAGTTGAATTACTTTCGTCTCGATTCTTACTGGGGGTCTCCCCTTGATCAATACCTGACAAAAATGGTTTTGTATATGTTTCATGGTCACCCGACTTGCTCTGTCGGTTATATTTCATTTTCTCTGCTTGCCTCCATCTTTTTGGCCTTTGATTTGAATGCCATCGCTCTGTGTGTTTTTTCAAATTTCCACGCTGACTGAAAGACATTCCGCATTCTTCACATTCATAAGGCTTAATACCAGAATGCACTCGACAGTGCATAGATAGATCACCAGGAGAAAGAAACGCTTTCCCACATAAGCTACAGTCATATTTTCTAGGTCGGGGTTTGTCTTTCGGTCGTTTTTCACCTTCATGGACGTATCTAAAAACAAAATTGTTCAACAATTACTCACTTGGTAATCTCAATTTAAGAATTTCTATATTATTTACAGTAAATAAAGAAAACTAAAATACCTAAAGCTTTGTGGAAAACCTCTCCTCTTCTAATGAGCATTTTCAATGCTTCAGGTTAAGCGTTACGTCAACATATCAGACCATCAAAAGAGATAAAATAAAATTGATTTAGATTATGGCAAAAACAACACTTTCAAATATATGGCAACTAATGTTCCCAACAAATTAAGGTAAATAATAAATGATAAATAAAAATTTGTTACAAATTCCTTCATAACATTTTAATTATCCTTCTTTACACGCTTTGTTATGAGAGTCAGTAAATTTGCCTTTCGAGTTATGCTTCTGGAGGTACTAATTTCAAATTATAAAAACACATAAGTATCTCTGAAGCACACCCAATATCGGAGCCCAGGATTCTGAGGTACTATCCTGTTTCTGGTCGATCTTGTTTTTACCCTTCGCCTAACTTTTCAAAAATTCTTATTTGATGATTACGTGTACATGGTACATGCATGAAAATTAGATTACAGGTAATGCAATGCAAAAATAACTTGAACTGTAATAAAAATTTGGTTTTATAGCAGTCCTATCTAAGAGATGTGGAATGAACGTCTTTGTAACATCAAATTTATTGGATCTGTGACATTATGAAAGCAGGTCATTAACCAAAAATCTTGGCTGTTCAAACATGGTGTTCCCAATCTTTCAACTTGTTGAACCGTGGACCCAATACCTCCTCTGGTTATCAAACCACAAAAACAAAATTGAATTGTACATACAGTGGTAAACCAACTAAAAGTTTACAACACATCGCCTTATCATTCTACATAAAAACTGCTAAACCATGTGCTTGAAAGATCACCTGGTGCGAAAATGTGATGCTACAAAACGATTTATTTAACAAAATGTTATCTTTATGGAGTAGCAAAATTTGAATGGACTGTCGAAAAATTAAAGTCGCTGCTTTTCAGTGATTATACTTTGTGCCCACCAGAGCAAATTGGCTAAACACCAATTTGTTTGGTGGGCAACAGGTATGGCTAACACTAGCCTTGTGGTCTGCTTCTAAATAGAAAAAAAACTGAATTCAAATCCATGATAGGGTTAGGCCATCATGTGAATGCTTCTACAAATAAGGCATAAACACACACACACGTACTTTCAAAAAACTACTTTCATATGGATTTAGAAAATACCCTCTCTTCACAACTTGGCCACGGTGTACCTAAATTTGTTTGAGCTTGTCTATACTATTTCAAGANATTATACTTTGTGCCCACCAGAGCAAATTGGCTAAACACCAATTTGTTTGGTGGGCAACAGGTATGGCTAACACTAGCCTTGTGGTCTGCTTCTAAATAGAAAAAAAACTGAATTCAAATCCATGATAGGGTTAGGCCATCATGTGAATGCTTCTACAAATAAGGCATAAACACACACACACGTACTTTCAAAAAACTACTTTCATATGGATTTAGAAAATACCCTCTCTTCACAACTTGGCCACGGTGTACCTAAATTTGTTTGAGCTTGTCTATACTATTTCAAGAGAATTGACCGATGTTGGGTACACTTACCAGGTTTGTGAACAATACTGTCAATATTATTCTAAATGCCGAAGAAAATGTAAAAAGTTAAAATCAAATTAAAAATTAAATACTTGGCTTACGCATTATGCAGCTACCTTCGCCTGATACACCACCTTATAATCAATAATATCGCAAGAAAAAGCGAACAATACAAATTTTAAAACCCAAGTCAAAAGCTGTTATCGCAGCATCTACGCTCCAATCTTCCTGCGGGTCGTTTTGGTCATAGGTTACCTTACAAGGTTTCTGTGGTTAACCAACTTTTTTTCAAATGGGCAAGAGTTTTCAGGAACCTCTTATGTAAGGGTGCTTGCCTCTAAACAGATTTACTTGCCCATCTGCTTAAAGCAAGCACGGTGATAAAGTGTTGCTCTTGATGTAAAAAAATCCACTGTCGCCTTATCTACCACTCCCTGTAGTCGTTTATGCACATTACCCAGCTAGCTGTACGTACTTAAAAAACAAACAACTATATACTAAATACAAATATACGGCTTTTCTATTATTAAAAACGCCGTTTGGAAAACCGATTAAGGTTAACAAATATTATTATAACACAGAGATCTCTGTGGGTAATGTCAGGGGGGAAAAATTCTTATACTGAGTAATTAAGCACTAAGAATGTAACTCATTAGATGACGGATCATAAAACGTTTTTACCTGATATGCTTTTTAAGATTGCCTGGTTGACTAAAACCTCTGTTACATAAGTGGCAAATAAAAGGTCGCTCTCCGCTATGAACTCTCGCATGAGAAAACAAGTCACTTGGTCCAGTGAAACACTTCTTGCAGGTGTCACATTGCCATTTTCGAGATTTGGGGTAGATATTGGCGGAGAAATCAACACCGCATGCTCTCATTTCATCACGAATTGATGGGCATCGGAGACACCTGAGGAAAAAATTTATAAGAAATGTGTGAAGAAAACCCTTTATATTATACCAAATTTCATAAACTTGGGAAGTTTACAAATACCTGTAGACTTTTTTCCTCATATACTGTCATTCATAATATTGTCTGTTGTGTTGATAAATTTGTTTTGTTTAACATGTATTTATTAATGTATTTTACTTCAATAGTTAATTTTTTTATTGATTGAACTAGCATAAAGGCTTACTAAGAGAAAACAGTTGACCTGAAATTGTCCAGGTAAAATATAGAAAAAAAGGCTTCTTTGGCTCACCATGCTACTGAGTCTGAATTAATTTACTGCTTTCTTTCGAATGTCATTTGCTAAACAACGCTACCGTAAAATCCCGTATAAACGCCCACCTGGATATAGGCCCAACCGAATATAGGCCCATGAGCAAGGCAAAAAAAATCAAAGAAAAACAAGATTTTAAGCACCTTTCTGTTTATATTTCTAGAAAAACAAGGAATATGAAAAAAAATTTTCCCTTTAAGCTTATTGAGTAGATAGCTTTTTTGTTCGTATTTCCCATACACTTTATACATGCACGGTATTTCTATTCCTCTGCCGAGTACCCACTTTCCTTCAGTGGCATCTCTTGGTGATCCAGTAACTTCAGCTTCCAATGCCAATATCGTTTCGTTAGCCATTTCTGGAGCATGTATTTCTTACTGTGTTTATTACCTGGTTCAAGGACACATTTCATCCGAGTAACAATTTTTGCAGATGGGAAACCACGAGTGCAACCTCTTGTTATTTTTCCGGGCAAAGGTCTGAGAATCAAAAGTAAGGAGCAAGATGCATGGGATCGACGTGTGCAAGTACTGTTTCAAGAAAATGCTTGGTGTGACGAACCAAAAATGTTAGAATGGATTTCTCAACAATGGAATAATTGTTTTATCAACCCTCTCACCAATAGTTCTTCTGGGAAGATTTTGATTGCAGATGTACACCGTGCACAGCAAACAGATAAAATAAAATGCATTCTTAATAATAATAATAATAATAAACAAAGTTCATGTCCAGCATGACAGCCCGCACAGGGAGATGGTATTCACGTGCCGGACGAGAAAACTTAACCCCGGCTACCGACCAGTAGCTTTAGAGGTTAAGCACCTTCCTCAATATGTTGGTAGTTCCAATGATGGTAGATGTTTGGAGTCCACCCAAGACATCAGGGATGCCCAACTCTTTCAAACTGCGCTCCAAGCGCTTCGTCACCACTCCTAAGCTTCTCACGACGATTAGGACAACGCTGGTACATAC